>JAJAGP010000301.1:0-148984 GCA_025084515.1 Ancistrus triradiatus
ATTAACATAGAGGAGGTGTCCTGTCACACATGTTCTGGGACATAGAAAGATCAGAATGTCATCATGATAGACAAACACAAATCTCTGAGTAAAGTCCTGGAGCACATTGTTGACCAAAGCCTGGAATTTGGCTGGGGTGTTGGTTAGGTCGAACGGTACACAAGTACTCATAGTGCCCCATGGTGTGTTCCACTAGGCCATCTTCCACTCATTGCCCTCCCAGATGTGCACCAAATGGTAGGTGCTGCAAGGATCCAGCTTGGTGAAGTCCTTAGCCTCCCTGTAACAGTTCAAAAGCCGAGTGCAGCAATGCTTACGGGCATTTGTTCCTTACCGTGATGATGGTCAGTCTCCGGTAGTCAATGCATGAGTGTCTTGTCTTTCTTCTCGACAAAAAAGAAGGTGGTTGCTACAGAGGATGAGGAGGGTCTGATGAGACCAGCTCTGATGCCTTCTTCAAGATACTTATTCATCGCCTCATGTTCCAGGGTAGAGAGACTGTACAGGCGGCCCCTGGGCAGGGAGGCACCCGGGAGCAGGTTGATGGCACAGTCGGCACAGGGGTGATGAGGTGGCAGCGACAGGTTATTGTATTCCTGGAGGACTCTGGAGATGTCGGTTGGAACCGACGACGAGCTTCCTTGGCTGACAGGGAAGGTGGCCAAGTGCAGGCAATTGGCATGGCAGGTCTCACTCCACTCAGGCACGGCAGACCAGTCAAAGCGAGTGTTGTCCCTCTTCAACCCAGGATCACAGGAGTCCGTGGGACTCGAAGGACAGAAACATTAATGTCTCGATGTAGTTACCAGAGAGTGTGATGGACATAAGGGCCATTCTGTGGGTCTGTGGCAAGAATGCGGCCGTCAATGTCATATGCCCGGATCAAGTTTGTCAAGGGAATGAGCGGGCAACCAATCTTTTGTACAAATGTCTCATCTATAAGGTTGTCTACAGCCCCTGAGTGCACCAGAGCCATTATGGGTATAGATCCACCATGAAGCAACAACCGGGATGGCTCGGGAGAACTCGGAAGGCTTCAGAAGTCAACGGTCCCGGTCCGTCGCCACAAAATGCTGCCAGAGCTAAAAAATAATAAAAGAAAATACACAAACATGCAGAAACAGGGCAATATGGAGAGGGAGGCCATCCAAAGGTCGTCCATGTAACGGCTGGTTGCTGTGCAGCTGCCCAGTGAAAGAAATGCTCCAACAAGAACTCTGTAGTAGTTGTTTCAATCTGGTCAGCGACTGCATATGCATCAAATCACTTTCTAAAATAATCCATCGCCATGAGGACATACCAATTCTTGCTGTCAGATCCTGGAAAGGACTCATGCATGTCTACCATGAACGTTCCATAGGATTGCCCAGAGGGTTTTTTGTGTGTAGGATGCAAAATCTCCTCTGGTTCTTTTCTGGCAGTACATGAGTCGCAAAAGAGTTGATTTTACATTTTAACACTAAATTACTTCCACTGGTAGAATGTTGGCTGGAACTTTTCATATTTCATTAGAGGGAAACGTCTGAAAAGAAAATGCAAAACCCAATAAATCCAATTACTAGAACTGCTTTATGTAAATAATAAAGTATGACACGACATGCAGCTGTAAAAATATATACAGAATCCCTATAAGTGCATGATCCTTACTTGCTAATAATTACAGTAGCATGCACTGTAACACATAACATTAGACTTGACTAACTTATTTTATGGATTTCAACATACATATCAACATCGCACAACCGCAACTATAAATGACAAAAGTAGCATGTACGAAAGAGCAAAACAATGTTTTCCTATTTTTCGTACCTTAATTTTCTGTGTAACGTGTTTCTTTGCAAGTCACCATTTGATGTTATCTAAGCCAAATTAGTACGTGCATACACAGTGACATTCATTGATGAATGATGAATACATAGCACCTTCTATAGGATGTCAGAAAGTGTTACACCGGTATGGGCCACCCCCAGTAGTGCATATCATAAATCTGATTGGTCAGATATTTTGTCCGTTCTTATAGACTCAGGTTACCAGACCCTTCAAATTATCATCAGAAGGAGCAGGCAGGCACATAGACAGAAGCCATTCTAATGAGCAGTTTTGATTGGTTAGTAGCACTCCCAGATATGCATCCTATAGCAACCAAGACAATGCAGAGGAGAATTTTGAATTGTATTATGTTTTTGATTTTACTTTAGGGTTAGACCACACACCACAGAATAATTACATTCTGTTTATGTTTTGTTCTTGTTAAAAAGTATGTAATTTTTCACAATATGGTCACCCAGTTAGTGTCTGATTTCACTTCATCTAAAGCAGCCTTAAACAGTTGGTCCTCCAATATTCACTCATTGCAGGGAAATAAATAGTATTATTTTTATTGTTACCCTAAAAACACATTTATTATTAAACTACAATACATCAGATGATTAAATTCCATCTGCCATACAGATTCCTCTGAATAAGTCATTAATACAGAAGTTCTAAATTAATACAATATTGTAAATTGAGCATTTTACTTGGAATTTACTTTCCAACAGGCACTTCTCAGAGCTGTGCTGATCACCACAATAGAGAATTCAGTAGTACTACGCTACAATGTATTTTAATGCCCAGAACAAATAGAGTTTAGACTTTTTGGGAGACATAAAGATAACAAACCACATCAGTGTAACATTTGTCTTCAGCAAGTGCAGTAATGTGCTCTGCGCTCATATATAACGGTGTCTTAACTCAGTGGAATGCAGTGAACAGGTCTGGACCTGAACTTCCGCATGCAGCAGGAAGTTAGCAAACTGACATAGAGTCAAACCTCCAGCAGCCCTCAAACTCAGCACACCCATCTGCATAAGCGGGTGTTGGCGAGAAGGAGAAGAAAATCAGAAAATATCTTTCTTTGGAGGAAACGTTTATTTATGAACCTTTTATATAGTCACTGAGCTCAAAGGATTACATCAAAGGTAAGATGTGTTGTTTTTTCTGATTCCTTAATAGAAAGGTGTGTTTGCATTTAATGTAACGATATTCAGTTCAAAGATTTCATACTTACAGACTGCAAGCGCCTCAGTCTATCTGTCATTGCATTGTTATCAACTCACCTGAATCAAAGTCCAATTTTTTTATTAGTGTTTACTTAGTAGGTAGAGACAGTTCTTGGAATTTCCACAAGATTTCTCAACAGTTTTGAGTAGAATTAATTATGTTAATGATGATGTATATGATGCCAGATGTTCTGACTTCCAATTCCAAAATGTAATTTTATAAAAATGTTGGCACTCATTCTGTCAGCTGAGGCCAACTTTTGACAAAAATACATGGTGACAAGATGTGAGTGTGTCAGAGCAGGCAAGTGGATGACTGTGGACCATGTGATTATTAGTTGAAGTTAAATTTTGTTATACATATGCACATGAATCATCCTGAAATTCAGTAGCAGATATCTCCAATTGCGGTGTTTGTTGCTTATTTTTACAAAAAGTCTAAATGTCTACCAACACAAACCAGCATGCCATCAGTTGTCTCTATATCATTAAGTGAGAATAACAACACTTCAACAAACACCTCCGATGACACCACACCCAGCTTTGCTTGACTCGGTGTGTACATGGCAATATGAAGAAATCGTGGTACATATTATGATGTCTTAAAAGAAATCAGATTACTTCTGAACCACACATTTACTGGCAACCCACAAATTAACATCAGTTTCTGCATGAAAAATAAATATGAAAAAAGAAAACAGACTGAAGAAATGGTTTACAGTGAGAAAGTTCCAATGTTCATTCCGTATTCCACCTAGTACACATTTTCCTTCATGAATTCAAGAAATGGCTCAATTTAACTAATTATAGTAGCAGCAGTATCCCTAGAGACTTTACAATAAGTCTGCGTGTCTTGTGTATAATACCACCGAGTTGCTGTTGAACCAATGCATAATATGTATTACTGTGTAATTTGGGGTAAATACGACTTTAATAGAATTTTAACTTTAATTCAAGTTTATGACTGCAATAAATGTGAAAGTCAACTTACTAACAGGCACTAGTAAGTGTTGTATTTGACAAATTAAAAATATAGCATGTGTTGTCAATTTTGCTGGTTGGCCTTTATAAATGTGTCATTTGGGAATTGTACTGGACCATTAACCAGAAGGTCCAGGGGTTCTGCCAGTGTTGGCCCCTTGAACAAGGGCTTTAACTCTGAACTGCTTAGATTTTATCTTGTAAGATTGTATCGGTTGAAGTCACTGTGGACGTGAGCGCCTGCTAAATGACGTCAAATGTAAACACGTAACCAATGGAGCAAAATACAGGGCTGGTCTGTGTGAAAGGATTCATGTGACAGTGATTATCCAAACTTGAAAGTCATGCTAAGATTGTGTGTAAATTAATAAAACTAAATACCAGGTGTTAATCTGAGGCGCATCTGCACTATAGCTTCAGTGATTGTCTGTTTCCTGAACCTTATTCTAATTCTTAAGGGTTTTTGCATTTAACAGAGAACAGAGAACAGATGCCTCTTCAGGTCGTTGTTTCTAGTTCTGCCACGGCTCTCGTTTTCCACAGAATCTACCTTAGAGATTCCCCATTGGCCTATTTAATACTATAATTTAAAATTGTCATATTATTTAGTATGTTAGTAAAATATCTTGGATATTTTGTGGATAAAAGGTTATTATAAGAAAAGTGAATAGAGTGGATTTTTCTAATCTGTGTTTTATACAAATTTTGAAGTAATGGGAATACTTCACGGTTCTCCATGGTTAATGATGGGTCAATTTACAATATTTTGACTTACCGATGGGAATCCAATAAATACACATTCATCAGAAACTGTACTCTGAATTTTGAAATTTCCCTAGGCAAGTGATAGTACAATACCCTCCTGTGTTAAATGAGGAACTCGGCAGTGTGTGATGTAGGGAGTCACATGGCAGGAGTGATGAGCACTGAGAAATGTAGGGATGAAACATAGAGTCGCAACAATTATCATTTTTTTGTTTTTCACTTTCAATACATTATTCAATAAATTCCATGATTTACTCAACACTTTATTATAAAATAACCTTTATGTTAATGATTTTCCCCAAACTATAGGTAAGTGTTTTATGTATGTTTAAGGTAGGCTATGCTATGATGAAATAGACTCCCCAGTTTATGAAAAATTCAACTTGTGATGGATTTATCAGAAAGTATCACCATCGTAAATCAGGGAGCACCTGTATATCACAATCCAGCAATTAAACTTTATTCTTCTTTATATGTCACTTTGCCTACCCATTTTCTCCTCCTTGTACCCATATATCTTTAATCCTTAGTGGTTCTTGTAGTTTCTCAAACAGCATTGATGTTCTTACAAATGTTGGCTCAATTGCATTTAGCTGAGTAATATCCATTGCTGCCATTTTCTTACTGTTTGTCTCTTCTAAGATTTCTAAATCTGCCATTTCGGGAAGCTGTCTTTGACATTTTAATTCAGTTTGAATTTTGAAATTGAGAACTTAACAACCTTGCATATTGCATAATGTCATTTGAATAATTACTCCCTGTACGTCCTGTGAGACAACCATTATCTTTGCACCAGTTAGTATGCTCTACTAGGATTAATGTTGCAGTACCTGTAAAGCAGGGGATGATAGTATACTTCTACTGAGTGAGCAATATGGCACAACTATGTCACAGTATTTGAGAATCTTCATAACATACAATATGTATAACAATCTGTAGTTTGCTAAGGTTTTCTGTAGTTTTTTTTCTTGTTTTCTTTTTTTGTTTCTCAAATTTAGAAAAAAAAACTTTAGAAATGGACAAAATCAGGGAACAAGGCTGTCCCAGGGCAAATCCACATGAAATATATATATATATCCACATATAAAAAATATATATATGTATATGTATATATACATATACATACATATATATATATATATACACATATATATATATATATATATATATATATATATATATATATATATATATATATATATATATATATATATATATATATTTTTTTTTATTTTTTTTTTTATTTTTTTTTTTTTTATGCACTAAAATGTCAAGCACAGGAGCATAGGGATAGGGATGGGCTTGGACTTGGCACAAAAACAAACTGACATTTGCATGTGTCTTTCTTGTATAGCCTAGCATTTGACATGTGCAGCTTCGACAGAGGATATAGTGGGGAAATATGGAAAAGGTGAAATCTGGAGTGCTGAAAATTGAGAAATAAGGCATGGCAGGGAAATATAAAAAAATCTAAATGTAATGCTTGGTTATATAATGCTTGCTATGGTTATAAAAACTGATTAGAGATTAAAAGTATTGTTTGTTTTCTTTCAAATGGGTATAAATTGTCTTAAAACAGAACTCAGTCTTGCTTTTGGCTAGACATATATTTAACTAACCAGTTTATAGGATAGCATGTTCATTTCTAGGCTAGTTGATCTTAAAAAGCAGTGTATATATAATAGGTATATGTGAGAATGACTATAAAAAATTATATATATATATATATATATATATATATATATATATATATAATATATATATATAATATATATATATATAAATGTTAATCTGCATGTATATATCGTACATACATATATATACCTATATATACAGATATATATATCAATATAGCTATAATATCTATCTATCTCTATCTCATACATATATCTATATATCTCTTATATATATATATCTATCTCATATATATATATATATATATATATATAATTCATCAGCAAGGAGCACCATACCCACTCTATATTAAACGCTACGAAAAGCTTTCCTGTAGCAAAACTACTGATAATGTGACATTATTCATTAAGCCATGATATGTTTTTATATGTTGTTGGGGTAATACAAATCAGCATTTCTACACTGAGCAAGTATGTTACTACATGTAGTATGTAGCCTAAGCCAAGTTCAACCTGAATATATTTTTTGGTTTTTGGTGTCCATCGCTGAATAGCTGATGTTATTACCCGTGGAGGTACTAGATTGCAACCTAACAACCACTTCCTGCCCATATACACAAGTACAGTTATTAGGCCCCAGCTACATGCTGAATGCATACTTTGGTGCAATGAATGGTGATGCTGTTTTGTGTCTGCCTGCAGTTAGTTGGAGCCTTTTATATGGCCCATTTAAAAGTGTGGTGCATTTGAATGTATCAGATGTAGCAATTCATTATGAGGGTTTTTGAAAACCAAACTCAAATACACAGCTCACACCCATCTGCCTAATGCTACATGTGGCAGTAATGAACACAAACCACACTTTTCATCAAACCTAATGATTTTCATATGACAACAGTTTGGTCTCTTTGAAAGAAACTGGAATGGAATGGATCCTGTCTGCTTTCTTTCTTTACCATCAGTCATCTGAAACCACAGGTCTGATTATAGTGCACTGAGTGATCCAGTCCTAAAAGGAAACCAGCACCATTTCGATTGTTTGTTGGATGTGAGCTCAATCTTGTCACACACTCTAGGAGTTGATATATGTCCCTGAAAGATGTCTGAATAATATATCCTAGCTGTCATGGCACAGAGAAAAAAGTGCAAACGCACAAGAAATTAATGAACTAACCTAAAATATTTCTTTAACCTTACACGATAACGTTTCCCGGTGTTGAAAAGCAATGAGAAAGTTTATTTGCTCAAGGATAACGTACCCCTTACTGTCATTTCAGTGGTTTTATTATTTTCTATCAGGACATGAATCAATTGCAATTTATTGAGACTAATTGAGTCTCATTTGAGTCTAGCTGAGTCACTCATAACTCAGACTCACCCCAAAGACTCAAGGTTCAATTCAAGGTCGCAGAGAGCCTTGGCCTAACCGGCATTTCTCAAGAACCACCTACAGACAGGGCAACAATTCTTTGTAGGACACATGTAAACACAGAATGCAACAACAGTCTTCATATGTGAGGTCTTAACAGATTTTTTGTCATTACTATCTTAGTACAGGGAACCATTTGCAATCCTGATCATCATTCATATGAAACATATGATGGATAGAGATTATAAACAAACACATCATTGACTTCATTTTCATCCTACCTTGTTTTAAATGTCGAGATCTTTTTTTAAACACATTTTAAAAGACAAAAAGCACATTTCAGGGACCCACCATCATGATCAGAACCAGTGTTAATATACCCACATGCAACATATAAGAAGTGCTTACAAACATCTATTGCCTGCTTCCTGTTGGAAACTTCTCTTATGCTTTCAAAATCTTGTTAAGAGGAAGTTGCTTTAAACCACTTCCTTAAGCAAGAAACACACCAATGCTCTACCCAAATGTTCAATCTGTAGAACTATGTTAAAATATGGCACACACAGTTCAAATTCAGCACACACGCGGTGCTGCTGATACAAGCCCCATGCATTTAAGTTTGGTTCATAGCCAAATTCAAAAGAGAAACTAGTATTGTGGAGTAATACAGACACTTGGTGTCCAGACTCACTTTTGTCAAGCTACTTTAGGTAGTGTGTATTGTCTTGAACTTCATTTAAATTTGAGTTACTAAATTCAACAATAGGTTTTTGTCTGTAACTGTGACCTAATTAGACATACAGAGACCTAAGTTCATACACTCTTTTCTTTAGCACCAGCCTCTAGCCTTCTGCAGCCATGGGTCATCAACAGCAGACCAAACATATTTGAAAAAAAAAGTTCCAGAAAGTACCAAGAAGAATAACTTGAATTTGCCATTCACTATGCTAAATACACTATGCTGCAATTTCACAGATCCCCAATCTCTCTCCATCAAGTAGCCTAAAATCTACCTCTTTATCTATAAAATAAAATGCAATAATAAGATTCACACTACACCCTACACATTTACACGGCCGTTTATGAAAGAGGTGCATGATTTTCAAAAAGATTTTACTGTACTGCATTTAAGAAGTGGTTAAAGGCTGATGACTGGTCATTTCACATATGCTATTTATATTTGACAAGGGGAAGTCTAGTTATGTTAGACTACAAAGGATCATCACAAAGAGTAACAATTGTGAAAATAGAGAAATGAATAACAAAAGGCACTGTGACATTTTGCAAAGAAGGCCATTGATCATTATCACCTTATTTCTTACGTCTAGGTAACTTGACCTGCAGTGTGTCTTTTAGATATGACCATATGGTATAGGTAGGATGGTATACTGACAATGTGTTTTTTGTGTGTAGTTGTTATTATTACACAGTCTTATAACTCCATGGGAACTCAGTATAACTGATTGGACATTGATGTGAATTTACTATTGCTATTGCTTTTATTTTATGTTTTATGCCTTTTATACTTTATGAATGAAGTGAAAAGTCCCATGGTTTTTACTCTTATAATATCCACCGGGTTTCATTTCCAAATATGGTATTAATGACCATTTTATTTTTAAAAATCTAGTCTTTCAGTTAGCAAATCTGTGACATGTTTTCTAGTTTCAGGATACAATATTTGTAAGACCTACTGTATATGTTATCCACATCCAGTGTGCAGATATAACCAACTCATAGCACAGAAAGTCAGTGTAAAGAGGAATGCACTGAATGTTTTTTTGTAACACATTCATTGTGTTAAGCACTTCTTTATTTGCAAGCTGGTTGAATACGAGCCTCAAAGGACTGGTTTGGTACCAGAAAAATTTAAACACATTTTCAAAATACATGGCAAAACTGAGGAGTGAGTACAGTCCTCAGTACAGAATATATCCACATTCTCCAGTGTCACTTGTGGACTCTTCTGTTCAGGTCACACCACAGGTTTCAGTAAGGAGTTTTAGTCAAGGGGTTAAGACGATCATGTCAAAAGCTTTATTCTGTGGTCATTGACTCATTTATGAGTGGATTTGTATGTTCTTTTGAATTATAATCTTACTAGAACAGACTTGGTTTTTGCCTTTAATGAAACAGAGTTTCATTAAAAATCTCTTGGTACTTTTTGGAATTAATCATGCCATGGATACTATGAGGTTTTCCAGCACAATTTACATTGTAGATTATGTTCTGTAAGGGCTTTGCTCTGACCTACCTTTCATATTGTTTGTTGGCATTGAAGAGGTCTCAAGTTGTAGATTTGGAGACCCGGTGAGCCAAAAATTATACCGCTCTATTAATCTAGACCTGAAGTCTATCCTCCTCATTGTAAATGGGATATTCATGTCCCTGAGATATTCTTATTCATGAATATCTCAGGGAATTTAGCTTCTCTGCTTCTTCTCTCAAAAGCAGTCATGATTTTTAGCTAATGAAGCAAACCACTGATAAACTACTGGTAACTTGATAATTGATAACACTACATTACAGCAATGCAAATCATTTTAATATATGGTACAGTGTGCACAGATTGAATACTGTACAAACTTGTCTGCTCTGATAAGATTATTTTAGAGCCAAGCTAAGCTCAGAACAGCAGTCCAGGATGGAAAGAGATTCAAATATGGTACATTTTTACAACTGTTACTCCCACTGTATAAAATGATGCAGTCACAAGTTATAACCCTCAACATTTAAAGTGAAAATAATGTTTAAAATAAGGAGTTTCCAAGACTTTATGGCTTAGACTGATCACGCCTGTGCATGTGAGAATAATCACACAAGCTAATCAAACAAGTCTATTTTGAAAAAGCAGTACACTTGTCTGTACTTCTGATGCCATGTGGCAAGTCCAGCCACAATGTTTGGCAAAAACAAACACCGCACACCATTCAAAATACTTCATATCTACTGTGAAGCATAATGGTGCCAACATTATGCTGTGGATTTCAATTTATTCTGTCAATAATGAATTGAAAATGAATTCTGCCAATCACAACCAAATTCTTGAGTAAAACCTGCAGACAAAAAAGGGCAAAGTATGACGGGTTTCTGTAGACATTGTATTTGGTATGAAGTTTTTATTTTTACTTTACTATATACAGTAAGAAAAAGAAGAAGAAGATATACAGTATAAATTCTCAGGAAGTTCAGTAGGCCTTTGCAATGCTCTGCAAGTCCTGACAAAGAATCGATGCTTGGAAGAATTACGCAAACCACACTTTTATCTCTAGTCTGTGCGCCAGGTGTTGTGAAATCTCTGACTCTAGGCTAGATATCATATGCCATTCTGAATAAATGAAAACTACCCCAGAGCATGTTTTTTTACAAAAAGATTTACATAAAAATGGGATCTAATATGTATGACTTATTATATCCCATTTTACAGCACTTACTGTACAGTGAATAAAGGTTTGGGAAAAGACAGATCCTTGTAGCTTCAGTGCAAAGCACTGGTCTATACTGGTCTATAAGACGTAGTAACATTGCATACTATAAACAGATCTTACATTTTACTTGTTCTATATACTAATTTATATGGGCTTCTTCTGTGACATTTGCACTTAGTTCCCATGGAAAGTTATGAAAATGTGACATACTTAAACATATGTAGATTAGGGGTTATTATTTCACACTTACAGTCTCATGTCTGTTACAGATGGATGACATTGACGCCATGTTCACAGACATGCTGCAGGAGATGGATCTCCTCACACAGGTAAGGTCCTTGAGCAATTATATCGTTCAGGCCTATGTTTTCAAACCACTGTGAAACCCAACTCACAAGTCAAATGGTAGTTGTTTAATTATGTTAGGAAATGCTTCAAGTATGCATCTGTATAATGTAGTTTCTACATAATAGTTACAGTGAAGGTTTCGGGAACAGAGACAGTCTTGTTTTCAAGGCTACTATGTAACAAGTATTAACATATTTGTTAGAACACTGACATTACTATTATACTTCTAATCAAAGAGCCTAAATGCAGTGCAGTTGCAGAAACATCTGGCTTCATTTTGGCATTCATGACCAAAGTTAAAGCAGCAGCCTTCTCCTCAACATAGCCAGACCTAATAGAGAAAATCCATCTCCATGACTTTCAATGATAAATGTGATCTATGTAGTTTACTGAGCTATCAAGGTAACTATGCAAGACAAGGTGCCTTGTGAATAGAGGAATGTAAAAGGGGTGCATACACACACACGCATGTGCATGCGCACTGGGGTTCTATAGATACATCTATTAGCCTAACATGTTTGTTTGGAATGTGGGAGGAGACCAGAGTACTGGAGAAAATGGGGAGAGTCTCTGGAGCTGTGAGGCGACAGCGCTGATCATTGCTCCACCATGCTGCCCCAACGTGAATGAAGTCATAGATATTTTGTACAGCAGAAGAATAAATTACTATTTCATTTCAAAGTTATTAAAGAGCTTTACTTGTTATTGTGCTTGCATACCAAACCTACCACATTGCTCTATGTTTACAGTTCATTGTGCAACAGATGTTCCATGTTACTAATTATTACCACAACACCAAATCAGAAAAAGTTGGCACAGTATGGAAAATGTGGATTAAAAAGTGCAGTGGTTCTTACATTTACTTTGACTTTTACTTCATTGCAAACAATATGAACCCAAGATATTTCATACCTTGTCCGCTCAACTTAATTTCATTTGTTAATATACATTTCGGAGTTTAGGCCTGCAACACATTCCCAAAAAAAAAAAAAAAAAAAAAAAAAAAAAACTTGGGATGGGGCAATTCAATTTAGAGGTAGTAAATTGATAATAAATAAATTTGTGATTTTAGACAGGTGATGCCAACAGGTTACTGTAATCATGATTTGATACAAAAATCCACAAAAGTCTGAGTCTTTGAGGAGCAAAGATGGACAATGTTTAACATATGCATATGCAAGAGAGATATGAATGTAATTTTGTAATAACTGGTTTATTTGTGGGGTTTTTTATGTTTTTATTTTTCAGAGCTTGGGGGTTGAAGCTACAGACCCTAGCCCCCCATCAGAAACCAGTCAGGAAATCAACTTCTCCATTGGTTTTACTGATCTAAATGGTAAATCATGCTCGGAGACACAACTGTAGTGCAGAACTTTGTTTTCTCTTCCAAACAATTCCTGTTGCATTAACAGACTCTGTTTATCAGGTGTTAATTTTCTCTGAAAATATGCAGTGAAGTGACGATACATTTATAGTAAATGACTACTGAGCACAAGCGACATGACACAAATGAGTTGTTGCTTCTCTGAAACATGCCTGGCTACTGTGCAAACACAAAAATCAGAATAATATTAAAAATATGATTATCAAAATGAGGAAAAAAAGATCAGAATGATGCAGAAATAGTTTTCATTTGCATCTGAATATGACAAAGATCATTATTCCATTGTTTAATTTGAAATACTATCTAAGTATTTTGCACTAGTTATCTTGGAAATGAGAAGCACATTATTATTAATATATAAAACTGACTCATGGATGTCTTGTGATTATTTTTAAAGCAGTCTTAAAATAGCTAACAGTGTTAAAATAGCAATAAATAAGAACACACACTTGTAAAAAGCATGTCAAATTATGTAGGCTGCTTTCAGAAACCACCCACCAGCAGTGAAAAGATAGATAGTATAACAAATTAGCTGCCAGTTATTGTTGCAGAAAACAAAGTAAGTTGTACAAGGACTCCACAATCTATAGCCCATAGTCAATTTAAAGGCAACTTTTCTCTTGTTATATTATCTAATACATATTTAGCTTCAGTCTAGACCTATACCTAGAAAATATTTGTTTTAAGTGCTAAACTCCTTACTGTCTCTTCACTTTATTGTCTTAGCCTCCTTAAATGAACTCGAAGACAATGATCTGGATGCTTTGATGGCTGACCTGGTGGCTGACCTAAATGCCACAGAGGAAAAGTTTGCTGCTGAAAGAGTAACGGAAGCGAATGAACCCAAACCACCATCTATTCCGACAACTTATTGTGCCCCTGCTGCCCCCATATGTCCTTCTGCAGCCCCTGTTGCACCGCCACCCATATATTCAAAAATCGAACTGCACCCCAGCCCCAATAACTCCTACAGTATCCCATCTGCAACCACTAACACTGCATTACCAACTCAACCTCCAGCTCATGCAAAGCCATCTGTGGTGAGTTACATTCTTGGAGGACAATGAATTCACCTCCTCATAAATACCTGTTTCAAATAACATCTAAGCATTATTACAAAGTTTACATTATATAAAACTTGTTAGATTGCTATGTAACACTTTCAAGGGAGCTTGTTAATGAGATTGGGAAGAAACTGAAGGACCAAAGGAATTCGACACAGACACAAGGAGCACAAGCTAAGCTCTAAACCCTGTGTGGCACCAACAGAACATGCCACCCTAATAGCACCATGAAATTTACATCTACTAACCAGTTTATTAGGAGTTACTCAGTAAAGTAATAATCAAAACAATATCCAACTCTAGTCTTGAGGATTAACACAATTATGCATGAAATAAAAAATTTCAACTGTACACTTTTTGGCTGTACCAGAAAAGTAGGTGTCACTAATTATATGGCGAGTAAGTGCATAGAGTGCTCAAAAACCCAGTAATACCATGGCTCCTGATACACTCAAAGCACCACAAAACACTACCATATCACTACTCTGTTGGTGCCACTGCTGTGGTGAGAAAGATCAGCCAGACTGTATTTTATACCTACAAAGTGCACCAATATAGTAGGTCTAGCTGATAAATTGTTGTTTAAGTTTAACTTCAAGGTTGGTGTATCTAATAGCCTGGGAACTTGGTGTTTATAGTGTATAAACTGATCTCTGATTTCCTCAGGAGGATACAGAAGCACAGATGAAAGCAGACAAGATTAAACTTGCCCTCGAAAAGCTAAAAGAGGCCAAAGTGAAGAAGGTGAGCAACACAAACATCTCTTAACTACTTGAATGAACCATTTCAAAGCTGCTTGCTTTATCTTATTAGAGTCAGAAGACCGAATAATATGGATGGACCACTTTAATAGTAATTTCTGCACAAGCAAACAATGAACTGACCGTTCAAACTGATTTTATGATAGCTAATGCTTATAGGTGCTTCCTGTTGATATTCACATCATGTTAATGGAGATTTCAAAATCAGATGGTGTTAGGTGTCAGTAAGGGAACATGTAGAAGGATGTATTTATGCAGGCATTTAAAAGTTGTTGAACCTCTTGCTTGCTTGCAGTGGCTATGGAGAGGAATGAGGCGTAGTCATTTTTTGCCCTGGGAGCTGGACAGAAAGGGCTGTGAGAGACAAACAAACCTCTAATATACACCCCGTGCAATTTTGCGATACCTGTAAACAGTGATGTTTCATACTAAGGCAGTGTTTTAGTATGTCACTAGAGAACCATTGTTTTTCATTCATTCATTCACTTTCTTACCCGCTTAATCCTCGACAGGGTCACGGGAAAGCAGCCGGCAGGATAGGGCACAAGGCAGGAACATAGACAGGGTGCCAATCCGTCTTAGTGCACATACACTCATACACTCATGCACACACTCACACACAGGGCCACTTGTAGCGTAATCAATGGACTTAACATGCATGTACTTGGACTGTGGGAGGAAACTGGAGCACCCAGAGTAAACCCACACAGACACGGGAAGGACATGTAGATTTGATATTAAACTGTTCAATTTGTAACATTGGGGCAAAAAAGTATTTAGTCCCAGCCCCGACTGTGCAAGTTCTCCGTATTTAGAAAAATGAGAGAGGTCTGTAATTGTCATTATAGGTACACTTCACTATGATGTTGAAGTGTAACCTAACTATTGGTTGACCTCGTTATCTGTGTAATGAAACCTGTCCCCAGCCTCAAACATCAGACTCCAAATCAACCATGGCAAGACAAAGACTGTCGAAGACACCAGGAAAGAAAATTGTAGACCTGCACCAGGCTGGAAGGAGTTGAATCTACAATATGCAAGCGGTTGGTGGTGAATAATTCACCTGTGGGGAGCAATGGTTGACAACAAAGACCATTGATAATCTCCCTCGATCGGGGCTCCACGCAAGATCTCATCCATGGGGGTCAAATGACATGAAACCGTGAGGAAAAATCCTGAGCTACTGCACGAGGAACCTGACATGTACAACACCTCTACGTCGAGAGGGACTCGAGCCTGCAGTGCCAGGCGTGTCCCCCTCTTAAGCCAGTACAGTTCCAGGCCTCTGAAGTTGCCCGGGAATCATATGGAGATCCAGAAGAGGATTTGGGAATTCATGTGGTCAATGAAACAAGACCCAGACTTTTTGGTAAAACTCAACTTGCCGTGTTTGAGGAAGAATAATTCCTAGTTCCACCATACTACTGTAAAGCATGGGGGAAAACAGCCTGCTTTGGGGCTGTTTTTGCCTGCAAAGGGACAGGACACTGATCCGTGGATAAGGGAAGAAGGAACGGGCCATGTTTTTGTAGTTTTTAAGCCCACACCGAACCCTCCATCACGAGAGCTTGAAGATGGGAACATGGCTGAGTCTGCCAGCTTACATGATCCAACACACTGCGTGGGCAAACAACAGGATTGCTCCGGTAAAAAGCCATTTCCAGGTCCTGGAAGTGGCCTACCAGCCGCCAAACCTCAACAACCCCATGAAAATTTTGAGGGAGTTTGAAAGTCCGTGTTGCCCCAAACCATCACTGCTCTAGAGGAGATCTGCATGAGGAAATGGGCCAAATACCACACATGTGTGCCAACCTGGTGGAGACTTACAGGAAAACGTTTGAAACCTCTGTCCCTTGCCATACAAAGGGTTTGTTACAATACTGAGTTGAACCAAATTTATTGACCAATACTTATGTCCCCAGATTTACAATTAAATTCCTTTAAATCCTACAATGCTGTGAATTTCCCTTATTATTTTTCTCATTTGTCTCTCTAATTTTGAAGTGTAACCTATGATGAAATTACAGACCTCTCTCATCTTTCTAAGTGGAGAACTTGCACAATCAGTGACTGACTAAATACTTTTTCGCCCCACAGCAGGTACATGTATTTGAAACTGTTTACTTGAAAATAAACTTAATTTTAAATCATTTATTTGTTGCAAACCAGTTTATTAGAATGCTGATTTGTTATTACAAACTATGAGCTTTAACATTTCCAGTGGTAATAATTATGTTTATTTTTGAAAGGGAATAGTAGTATAGTTTGTCTCTATTGTAGCTCAGGAAACAGCATGGTGGAAGACACATGTGCCCAGGCTAAGAACAGATGCAGATATCTGTGGTTTTGTGGCGTTCCTCTCAGTTGCTGGTCTATTCTAAACAATGATCTGTGAAAACCTTCTGAAAGTAAGAGCAAATTTCAGTAGGTGTTTCTGGTTTCTGCTCAGTGAAACCTTCCTTCAGTACCGTGTGACCAAATATAAATCTTCAGTATATGTTATCACTTGGTTTACCCTGCTTGATGCTATTTTCAGATTTCACGCTCTGCTACCATAATCAGAGTGCTTTTTATATTTTATTCACATAATGAAGCAAATGAAGAGGGCGGCACGCGACTCGGTGGGGTAAAGCAATGCCGCTTCACAGGCAAGAGGTCTGGTTCAATCCCAGGGGTGCGCGGCTGGTCCTTTCTGGTGGAGTCTGCATGTCCTCCCCGTGTCCACGTGTTTTTACGCAGGCACTCCGTTTCCTCCCACAGTCCAAAGACATGCCAGGTTAGGTTGATTGGTTACGCTAAATTGGCCTGGTTAGTGTGGTCTCTGGCGACAGACGAAGCGACGCGTCGGCTAGAGTATTCTCGGTCGCATCGAGTGATAGTGGGCGGACCCTGCATTCGGCGGGACAGGCGCCAGGAAAAAAGAAGAAGAAGAATGAAGCAAATGAGAGAGTTCTGGAAATGCAAAGCAAAATGCACCTCGGACACAGTGTCAGTCCATTGCAGGATTCTGTAAATACCCTGCCTGACCTCCCCAACCAGGATTTAATTATTAGACTGCCCTTATCAAGAAAAACTTACAACTGCTACAGTCTTAGAATTCAAGCAATTGTGGGTTGAGGGCCTTGTTCAATGGCCCAGTAGTTATAGATTGTCAGAGGTGGGATTTGAACCCTGAATCTGTCCACAGTCCTGTGCCCTAATCACCTAGACACCACAGTCCTCTGGCTTACAGGAACTTTGTTTCCAAAAGCTGCCACTTACACCAAACCACCAGGGCTGCTATTTCTAAGAAGTGTTTTTGCAAAATAGTATTTTTTTCCTAGGTGAGTATGCTTTGCAGTTCTTATTCACCTGCTGGTCCCACAATACTCCACCATACCTCCTTGTGAACAACAACAGATTTTCCTTTTCTTCACTGAATCAAACATAAAGATACTGTTCATCTCATTTAAAAATTATTTTGCCAGTCATCACCCTCAATACTATAACCCAAATCCTTCTCCCAAATACCCCTCAAGCTTGTAACTGAACATTTACATTCAGAAATGAAATTGAAAATCATTGAAATGATCAACTTTGATTCCATATGATTGTTCAGAATCTGCTGAAACTCCGTCATCTCCATTCGTAACCTCCCAGCTTTGAGTAAGTTCTCAATGTAGTGACATAATTGAAAGTATTTATAAAAATCTGTTTTCAGTATTACATATTCCTCTTGCAAACAGCTGAAAGTCTCTAAGGACACCATATGAAAATACATTAGATATGTTTTAAAATTCCCTGTTCTGAGCAATTTGATATCCCCATATGTCTTAGTTGGGGAGGAAATTCCAGGTTAGAGATTATAGGAGAGCAAACAGAGAAATTCCCTGAGACTCATGTATCTCTTTACATTACACCATGCTCTGAATGTATTATAATTACTGAACTTTTCTGTTATTTGTGGGATTTTCTTTGGTATTCATCAATGGCAAGGAATGTAACCCTAATGGCAAACATACCTGGGTTGGTTTCCATCCCTATAGTGAAGCTTCTCTATGAGTACACCTGCTAATCATATTCTTTATCTCAGTGGCCCAATAATACACTTCCAACTTTTGCATCCCTCCACCTCCTCTATCACTCACTTGGTTTTTTCAACTTGTTTAATTTGAGCCTGGGTCTTTTATTACACCAAATTGATTTAGAAAGGGATGTGATTCGCCTGTTTTTATAATGGCAAATTGTAACAGTATTTAGTTCTTTAGAAAAGTACAGGACACATTTTTGTTAAATGTGAAAGGGGGCAGTGTCATTTGGTGCCATGTTTGATTTAAAATGGTTTAGACAAAAAAACATTTGTGTTGACAGTTGCCTAGGGGTGGGTGTACAATAACTGAATTAAGTTTATAAAATGTGGGCCTGAATTAAGTTTCTTCAGGGTAACAAAAAATTAAAAATTAAAAATCAGTCCATCCTATCAAATGCCTTTTGGCATCTCATGATACAACAATCATAGATTCTTAAAGTCTACCAGTTGTTTCTGTGTAATTTAGCAGGTGGTGCACATTGTATACGCTTTAATGTTTTTAACAATCCTATTTGATCAATCTGAATGTTTGTAAATAGTATATTTTCCACCCTACATGCTAAAATGTTATTTAATATTTTGCAATTAGAATGAAATAGACTTATAGGTCTGGAAGTGGGCAATCCTGGGGTATTTATTTGGTATTTATGTTCCACTAGTCAGGTACAGAGCCCTCATTCTTGATAGGGCCAGATTATGGAATCGGCTGAAGTTCAGGCTAAAATGTTTAGAAAAGTTCAGAATTCAAAAAAGGCATGAGAACTTGGTCATTTGCCCAAAAGCAATGAGATCCCACATCTCTTTTAATGTGATCGGGCATTTAGTAAAAACAATATCCTATATTGATATAGTGTTGAGAGTAGTTGTGACAAATGAACTTTGTCTTCAGATCATATGATGCTGTATGTTGTGATTCATGAAGAGACATATAGAACACCCTAAATGTATTTATTTGTGTGTTTATTTAAATGTATTTATGTCTAATGGGCCTTAGGCTAATAGAGCCATATGCTAATATAATGAAATTAATAACTCTCTCATTTTGAGTTTTCTTAATTTGATTGCCTTGTTAGTGAACTCTTAATTCTTATGTTTAGAGAGTAGCAACAAAATTTGTATGTGGGTGGAATACTCTTTTTTTTTTTTTTTTTTTTTTGGCATTGCATAATGAAGTTCAAAGTGCAGTTATTCTAAGCATTATACATCCTGTTCCAATTAACTTTTCCTCTGTAACACATTTTTTGTTTTGTTTTTGCAGGGGTGAGTAAGATATGAAATGACCTTGAATTGTACTTTTGGTTGCATCCTAAATTGCAGATGGAATGACTTCAGTGTTTTTGCTATTTTCCCAATAAGTTTGGATTATGTGATACATTTGTTCAATAATTCTTTTTAACCAGTAATGTAGTATTTACTCACCATTTATTAGCTGGGCTAATAAATGGAGTGTGACTGAGACTAAGGCATGATTTGAGAGGCCTGTTTCTAAGCAGATATTTGTGAGGGTGGAGGGCAATTCCCACATTTTCTTCAAGGTTTGAACCCAATACACAAGTTCTCCAGCCATAAAACCTGTATTATACCTGTATCAGTATAATTTCAGAGATAAAAATAGGAGGAACCCCATTAGGGGCATACACATTACGTATTGTGATATTCTAAACAAGAACCCTGTAAAAAGAGTAAACAGCAACATGCAGTGTGGCCGTGTTTATGTGATCGGTGTTTGAACTAAATGTGTTTTGTGTGGAACAGTTGATAGTGAAGGTGGAGATAACAGATGGCAGCTGCAAGACTCTGATGGTGGATGAGAGACAGACGGTGAGGGATGTGATAGACAACCTGTTCGAGAAAACACCACTGTGATGCAAACGTGACGGGTGCCTGTGGTGGATACTAATCCCTGAGCCTACAACAACAAGTGGAGACACACGTAGAATTTCTGAAACTAACACACATACGGATATACACAATTAATTGTTTTCGGTTTTCGCCATGCAAACCGCGATTGCAATCGTGAAAGTAAAAGAAAGGGATATTAGGACCCAATTGCAGTCAGCTCCAGATGGTAGTAATGAACTGAAATGAGTGAGATAAATAAAACAATAATTAATGAAATGCAAATAAACTCCAGATAAAGAATAAAGTGAGACTTTGTGTGTGTCAACGTAACTGTCGAATCTGTGAGCAGGCGCGCACACACAAAGCTCACGACCGCACCTATGGGGGCAGCGAAAGGCGGGGTAAAGCCACCTGCCGAAGGTGCAAAGCGCGGCAGCTTATTATACACACACTGACGCGCTTTGACCAACGAAGCCTGCCCATAAAGCTGAGCAGCGATCAGTGCAGGAAGCGTTTTAAATACACTGACGTGGTTAACGGAAGAAATCTGCTTCTTACAGCAAAGCAGAGAGCAGCGCACGAAGCGCCAACTGTTTCAATGCACTGACGTGTTTAACAAACGAAATCTGCCTATTAAAGTGAGGCAGAGCACAGCGCACGAAGCGCGAAGTGTTTTAAATACACTGACGTGTTCAACAAATGAAATCTGCCTATTAAAATGAGGCAGAGCACAGCGCACGAAGCGCGAAGTGTTTTAAATACACTGACGTGTTTAACAAATGAAATCTGCCTATTAAAATGAGGCAGAGCACAGCGCACGAAGCGCGAATTGTTTTAATACACTGACGTGTTTAACAAAGGAAATCTGCCTATTAAAAATGAGGCAGAGCACAGCGCACAAAAGCGCGAAGTGTCCAAATGCACTGACGTGTTTAACAAATGAAATCTGCCTTTAAAGTGAGGCAGAGCACAGCGCACGAAGCGCGAAGTGTTTTAAATACACTGACTTGGTTAACAGAAGAAATCTGCTTCTTAAAGCAAAGCAGAGCACAGCGCACGAAGCGCGAAGTGTCTGAATGCACTGACGGGATTAGTTGAGGGGGTCTCTGCATGGAACGAGGCTGAGATCAGCGCTTGAGGCGCCTGGGAATAGAAGCGCAAAATATTAATGAAACGAATGGTAACTAATACAATAACCGGGGAAAGAAAATACAGTACGGCGCCTGATAGCGCTGGGAGAGAGAGTAGGAAGCCAACAAGCCGAGAGCGCTCAGTGTAACGAACTGAGCCCCATGCAATCGACGAACGAGCTCTCTCTAGGAATCGCTTTCTACACAGAATCAGGGCTGCAGGGGAACGCAGCCGCGCAGCCTGAGCGTGAGAGCGGTGACGCGCTGTGCGGGCTTCAGAGACCGATTTCAACTTCTGAAGCAATGCGATGCATTTCACGGTACTGTGTGTGTGACACAGCATGAAACGGACGGCCAAAGCCCGGACGAAAGCGGGGAACGAGCCTACCGCTCGGATCCGAGGCTGCAAAGCCCAAAGTGAGGCAGTAGAAGTGAGGGACACGCGGGGGCGCGCAACGCCGGGGCGAGTGCACCTCAAAACGCCGAAGCAGAACCACGAAGGAGCAAAAAGCGCAATTACAGGCCGGTTCTGACCCTACGCTAAATCTACGCCCTGGATTACCTCCAAATCTCCAGATTCGTACTCCGGCTGAGCCCCTAAAGCGAGCACAGTCTACCAAAGTCCCTAACACCAACCGTACCGACCGCACACGCGAATGAACCCCCGAAAGTCCTTAAACCAAAAAACCGTAGAGTCCTAAGCAACGCAAAAAACCCTGATATAGACGCCACGGGAATCATAGGATGAAAAGGCGATGGTGCGACGCTCCCTGTCATGCCAACGCAGCTCTAAATAGAGCCACTGACAGGTGTGTGCAATCGTGCCGTAATCACATGACAGGCATGATCGCATGGTCTGGGGATCCCGAGCCAAAGCTGAACCAATACTGGCCTCTACTGTCAGCTTGGCAGAATCCCCAGACTGCTGGGGAGGTAGTAGACCGCACTGGGGATAAACAGTGGCCACTAGCGGCCACTGTGCACCACGTAACACAAATATACAGGTGTACATACACACAGGCATTTACAAACACTCATGTAGGGGTTCACAAATACATGTATCAACAAACACGTCCTAAAATGCATGCGCACACATAATGTTCATGAACATACCGATACACACACACACACACACACACACACACACACACACACACACACACACACACACATATATATATATATATATATATATATAGATAGATAGATAGATAGATAGATAGTGCAGCCTACATAAGCATTTAAAACATGACCGCATCTTCAGGATATAGATACATAGATACGCTATCTATCTATATACAAGCATTCACAAACACACATGTACACAGACATCAACAAGAATTCACAAACACACTATTATAATTGCAGGGAGTCAGTAGGTATGCCCGTAGTATGTAGAGGATATATTCTTGCAATGTTATTCCTGCAGAGAAAAACAGATTCTCCAGATTCAGTTCACACACACACACACACACACACACACACACACACACACACACACACACACACACACACTTTAACCATGCAGACAACCATATGCTGAATATGCTGAAGAATACAGGAAGAGCCTAACTGTGTTCAGTTAAACTGCTTCCCTCTTAAGACCATGTTCACTCACCGCATTTAACGCTCATGACCAGGAACAGCCACAAGCCACCAACAAGCTTCATTAAAAATCTTTTAATCAGTGCATGAGGTGTTTTATTCTAATGCTTACAAGTTTGTAATATTTTATTGGTCAGCTAACTACCTTATTAAATAATATAGTTCATCTCAAATGTAGTAGACTGTTATTTGTAACGCCAGCTAAGGGAAGGAGACAAGACAGCGTTTCTTAGAAAAGACAGGCAACAATTGTAGTAAAAACAGTCCAAGGTCGAAAAACAGAAGAAGCTAAATATTGTATGATAGAGCCGAAATGGTAGAGACGAGAGTTGAAGTCGAAAACCGGATAAACGAAATATATATACATATATATATATATATATAAGTGCTCAAAAACTAGGAAAGGACCAAGTGACTTAGCAATGAGATGGCAGAGAAAGAGAGAATAAATAGGGGAGGAGAAAGGTCTGTAAGATGAGCAACAGGTGCAGAGGTTTAAAAGGAAGAAGAGAGAGAACGTGGTATAAGGTGGGCATGGTCCACTGAACTGGCTGCTTGCTGGTGTGACATTATTAATGTAGTGCATTGTCCAGTTTATTAAGTTCCTACCAACAAAATGTGTGGCAGGTTCCAGAAAGGAACAAAGTGCTACAATGAATATGTTCATAAATAGAAACCTTTTAAATCAGTGTATGAGGCATTTTGTATTTGTTGTAATTGTAATTCTAACCATAGACTGTACAAGCAAACAGTATGGATGTTGTTTCTCCAGGGCCATGGTGCAAAACAAAATAACAGAGAACAAAACAAAAACAAATATAGAAGGCACTACAGTACAATAAATAAATGCAAGTACACAATACTGTGTGTATTTTATCCAGAAGTTACAATACTGTAGACAGTTAACGCTATTTGCTGCAGACTATTTGCTTGTAATATGTAATATGTGAGATATATTGAAAATGGATTTTTAGAATAGCAAGACAAATGCATTACAGGTATGTGCGATTTAATGTCCACCTTATGTTCCGTGAAACAGGAATAATCCTATGAAACAGGGAAGAAATCATGAGAACAAGCCAAATATTAACCAGATAATGACTGAAGATAGTGATTTAGAGAATGAAAATGAGACAAACCACGAGTTAAACTGCTAAATGAACTTCCTGGTGTTCTAGACCCTGCATAGTGTAGTTTATAAGTGAATACTAAAAGAACTTCAGCCACAGAGAAATACATGATAGGAAGAACATGAATATCATAGTAAAATTTTATTTCTAAGTATTTATAAGGAGTGGAATGGTGCTGCAAGTGGTTCACACTGCTGCTTCACAGCTCCAGAAATCCCTGGTTCAATCCAGTTCCAGATTCCATTCCATTCATGTTCTCTTCACATCCATGTGCGTTTCCTCTACTCACTCCAATGTCCTTCCACATTCCAAAGCCATGTGTTACATTTACATTTACAGCACTTAGCAGACGCCCTTATCCAGAGCGACATACAATTGATACAGTCTTACAATCCAAGCAATTGTGGGTTAAGGCCCTTGCTCAAGTACCCAACAGTGGCAGCTTGGCAGAGGTGGGTTTTGAACCCTGGACCTTCTGGTCCATAGTGCAGTACCTTAACTGCTAGGCCACAACAGTCTGACAGCTAGGTCAACTGGTGTCTCTAAAGTGCCCTAGCGTGTGTGTGTGTGTGTGTGTGTGTGTGTGTTTGTGGCACGCTGGCACTTTCTAGGGATGGTTCCACCCTTGTACCATGTGCTGAATTTAGGGAGTATTTGTAAATTATAATGTGGGACAGTGGTGGCCTAGCGAGTAAGGTACTGGACTCTAGACCAGAAGGTTCAGGGTTCAAATCCTACCTCTACCAGGCTGCCACTGTCAGCTCCTTGAGCAAGACCCTTAAATGCCTTAAATGTAAATGTAAATATAATTACAAATTATAAATGTAACAGTGCTAACCTCCTCTGCCAGTGAGACACAAACATTAATATTCAAGATGTACGGATCAGTTGCAGAGTTGGTATTGGATCGGGCATCACATATATTTTACAATCCAGTGAGATCCACAAATGTATTTGTTAATTTCACCATAAATGTGTTTATTAAGGACTGAAATTTTTTTTTTTTGTTTATGTAAAATCTTATGGTCATTATTTTACACCACCATGACATTGTTGGCTAAAAACAATAAGGTTAATTGGTGTGCTCTGATAGCAGCACCTGTCAGACAGCTTTTACCCTTATTACAGTGAAAGTCAGTATTGTATTAGCAACCTGTATTAAAACTCAGACTTTTGATATTAGTATCAGCAAAATTTAAATAATAACATTTGTGTATTTCTTGTAAATACACCTAACATATGTTGTCTCCAGCTGTTAGCTGATTGGGAAAAAGGAACATTGTAGACTGTTTGGCTGACCTGAGTCTCCCCCTTCTTAGAGCGCGGTTTTGAGGACCACGAGAACCTGGTGGAGCCTCTGTCAGCATGGACACGGGACAGCGAAAACAAAGTGATTTTTCAAGAGAGGAAAGACAAGTATGACGTTTTTAAAAACCCACAGGTAAGTTTACCTCATTTTCATGAATACCATTCTCTTTATTGTTCTGTTATAATATCGCATAGCTAAATTCTCAATAACATATGCCAGTGTAGCAGAAGCTGAAATATATTCAACTGGCTTGGCTAAGATGATTGTTAGTATTGTGAATATTGAATATTATAATATCTAAATGCAGAGAAACAGTTTTCTGTCATTTTCACTTAGATATCGGGCAATGCTGTTTTAAACATCTTGCCATATACTTAGTTCAGCACAAGGAAAAATGCTTTTTTGATGTCATCATCTAAAATGGTATGGCATATGTCAGTGGTAATCCACTGAGTACAAAGACATTTGAAGATGTGAAATATGATTTATTTGCCAGACCTTCATGGGATTTTCATGGGGACAGGATGAAAGTTTAATACCTACAGTACTGTGCAAAAGTATTTGGTATTTATATTTTTCAGTTTATATTTTGCTTATTCTTTATTTAGGTTTTAGTGGTCACTGCACTTTGTAGTTCTACAGTTACAGAATGGAGTAATCTTTTTCTCGCCATACCTTGTTAGTTGCCTTTGCTCTGTTCTTTAATGGTCAGGACCCCTACAGGACCACCACAGATCAGGTACTATTTGGGTGGTGAATCATTCACTACAGTCACACTTATGTGCTGGAGTTGTAAATCACCTCAGTGTCACTGCTGAAGTGAAGTGGGGGTCCTGACCATTAGAAAACAGAGTACAGGGGACTAACAGTATTTAGAGAAACAGATAGACTACAATCTGTAATTGTAGAACTGCAGTAATCACTAAAATTAAATGCCTAAGACCTTTGCACAGTATTTGTAAAGCTTAGAAAATATGATTATTGTACTGTTGTGGTTGTACACATGACATTACATTTACTATGAGCATATACTTCGTGGTCAGGTGAAGGTTCATCAAGGCTTAAATGGACAAATGAAATGTATTTTTATGAGTTAATTTTTATTATCTCCATCAATCTCCATAAATTCTCAAGTCAGTCTGTACTCATACGATATACAGTACCATATTCCTGCTAAGAGCCAACCTTCTTCATGCAGTCAGTAATACAGAGACTTATCTTTCTACTACTGTTTGAACTATGTGTCTGTATGGATCAAACTCATCTGTTAACCATTCTTTTTAGTCTTTCATTACCATTGGCTCAAAGTATTCTTGTTTTGTTTTTTAACACACACTCCATTTGCAAGGTGAGAGTCAAGGTCCGATGCTAGAAGACTTTGGTTGATCTTGGCATCTACTGTATTTTTCTACAGTTATGCTTCCATTTTACTCTGGCATGTGCTTCATGTCTTTGTTTTTCCATATTAATAAGAAAATGGGCTGCAGTCCACATGTCCGCAGTACAAGATCTAAAGGAACAGATATGGTTATGTTTACAATCACAACACAGAGCTCAGTGATTTTTTTATTATTAATTATGTATGGCTGTGTGAGATGTGGATGGAAAAACTGAGCAAAGTCTCATTCTCTTACTAAGCAACCAGTAACAAACACTGCAGGACTGACTGCCTCAGTGATACTGTGATGAACTACTACAATGTAACTGATTAAAATGTGCAACAAAGCAAGTGATTAAATAAAATTGAACCACGTGTCATCAATGTTTGTCTTCACAGAACTTCTACTTGTGGAAAAAGGATAAGAAACATCTTAAGGATATGAAAGATAAAGATAAGGAGCTTCTTCTGGAGGTGATTGGGTCATGACTTCATTTTGTTGTCTGTATTAAGTATAGTACCTGGTTAGAGAACTATTGAACAATGAATAAAAGGATGGTTTTTTTCTCTTCACAGCTTTTCTCTTAGCCCAATTGTATTTAGTTGCTAAGCCATGTATTTCATGCCCACACACTCTTTAAACTTCATCTAAGTTGTAAATAATGTACCAAAACTCATTAGCATTGTTCAGGATTGGGGTACTAAAACTGCATTTAATTGTTTAACCTAAATTAAATTAGTTACTATAATTAAACCATTCATTAAAAATAAATAATTTTTGCTTTAGTTTTTCCTTGCAAGTGTAGTTTATTGTTTATGGATTTTCCCCAATTTATGAATAATTTGAGTGTTGGTTTAGTATGAAAAGTGAGTGTCCATTCCAGTTATATTGCATGTATTCATGGTTTCCTCTGCAAAGAATGCACACTTAGAAATTGTATCACAATTCCAATCTGTCCCCAGAAGTAAATGTTTGAAACAAGAATTGAAACCAAGAAAAACCACATGAAAACAAAATACACTAATAATAAAAGCTATAAATTATAAATTATAATAAAAGCCTGAAATTTAGTTTGAAATTTGTGAAAACTTATAAAACATAAAAATTTATTTAAAAAAAACAAACAAACTATAGCAACGATGCTAATCACACAGGACATTTTTATGAAAGCATTTACAGCATTTAGCAGACGCCCTTATCCAGAGCGACTTACAGTTGATACAATCTTACAATCCAAGCAATTGTGGGTTAAGGGCCTTGCTCAAGGACCCAACAGTGGCAGCTTGGCAGAGGTGGATTTGAACCCTGGACCTTTTGGTCCATAGTCCAGTACCTTAACCACTAGGCTACCACAGTCCCATGGACATGGAAGCCAAACTGCTTCCATTAGCTTTCCTCTATTGTGTATTGCTTTAATTCATGCTGTGCAGACTCATTTTCAATTCATTTACAGTATTCAAATTCTAATAGTTTCTGTGTGCTTGATCCTTAACACCATGCTGTTATATAAACATGTCATGCTAGAATATTTAAATCTATCATAATTTGTTAATATTGTTGATTGATATTTGGCTAGACAACATGTTTTAATGAATTGTCCACCATTACACCATCTGTTGTAATTAGGTAGACAGGTTTGTGCTGTAATATGTAGAGCTGATCCCTGTTCTGTCATGGTGGTATGCAGGAAAACTTCTGTGGGCCGTCTGTAATCGTTCCTGACCTAGAGGGGTTGCTGCATTTGAAAGAGGAAGGCAAGAAATCCTGGAAACCACGCTACTTCCTGCTGCGTGCCTCTGGAATGTATTACTTACCCAAGGGCAAGACCAAGGTCAGCATGCTAGAGACGACATACATATGTGCACTCGCATACAAGCGCACAACAAACACTTGCTAGAGGAGACTCACACATGGTTCTGCTTGGGGTCCTATCTGTGTTCGGCATATATTCAGTGGTAATGAAAACAGGATGTGAGAATAACATTTTCAGTCCGGCCCAGTTTCAGCAGAAGCCATAAGTGTGTTTAGTGTGTGTTTTCTGAAACTGAGAGCCTCACTGTTTAGCCTCTTTTTTCAATTTTCACTGTCTTTCCCATTTACTAAAAATACACCCATCTTCTGACACCCATCTGTAAAAAATAATTTTCTTATTTATTGTGCATGCGGAATACAAATGTTTTCAAAATGTCTATATAATTTTGTTCTGCTATATTCACATCTCATTACATATCGTATATATGTAGGCTACTCTGCATATGGACTACATATACTATACGTAAACAGTCAGCGATCACTTTATTAGGTACATCTCCTTGGTTCTACACTCATTGTCCATTTTATCAGTTCCACTTACCGTATAGATGCACCTTGCAGTGACCCTGACGTGGTGGTGGTGTGTTTTGTTGATATGAGTGGATCAGACACAGCATTGCTGCGGGAGTTTTAAGCACTGTGCTCACACAATGTCCACTCTATTAGACACATGTACCATATTGCTCTACCTTGTAGATCTAAAGTCAGAGACAGCAGCTCATCTGTTGTTGCATAGTTTGTGTTAATCATTCTCAAATTCTACATCAGTGCTAACAGGACACTGCCTACAGGATGGTGGTGGCTGGACATTTTTGTTTATTGGACTATTTTTATTCCAGCAGTCAGTAAAACTGAGATGTTTAAAAACTCCAGCAGCACTGCTGTCCCAATACTTCTGGCCACGTGTGGGGGCGTGTCCTAATACTTTTCCATGTTTCTGTATCAGTAGATGTAGGCTAATTACAGGTCACTAAGTCTCACTGAGTGCTCTGTGGTGAGTGATTGCAGTTACAGTTTTTTCAGTTGATATTTGAATCTGAACATTTCGTCAATGCATTTCTATTGGAGATTTTTAATTTTTAAACTTAAATCTACTAAAAAAGATAAATCAGATCGACTCCAAAAGACATAGCACAACACACAGCGTGAATCGTGTCTGTACGTTAAACAGTTCAAGCCTTATTAAACGCAGAAATGTGTGGATGAAGAAGAACCGCCAACCAATAATAAAAAAAGTATGAGAGATAACAATATACATTATATGGGGACTGTGGTGGCCTAGTGGGTAAGGTACTGGACTATGGACCAGAAGGTCCAGGGTTCAAATCCCACCTCAGCCAAGCTGCCACTGTTGGGTCCTTGAGCAAGACCCTTAACCCACAATTGCTTGGATTGTAAGACTGTATCAATTGTAAGTCGCTCTGGATAAGGACGTCTGCTAAATGATGTAAATGTAAATGTAAATATATAATTAAATACAAATCAAAAATCTGATTAAAATTGCATGTTGAATACATTAAAAATGAAGTAGAATTAGTAGAAAATGTAGTGGAATTTATATGTAGGTCAAAACGCACATATACACATATAACTAAATGTAGTATCCATGAATGCATGTGTAGTTGGTATGGCCAAGGTATGGCCAAACTTAGCAAAATGGCTGAAACCTCAATCTCATAAAAAACATACAGAACATCCACTTAAATAGACACCCACACTGGAGCGGAATTACATACACAGTGGGCTAAATAAAACATAAAAAATCTCATGAAACAAGTTAGAATCCTTACCTGCTACAATAAGGTAAGAGGATTCATTATTCACACTTATTTACTTTTGGTTAGCTTTGCCCCTGCAGTAATTTCCTGCCAATGTTTATTTAGGATTTCACTGTATTTTCCGTTTGTTTTTTTATATTGTTAATTTAACTGTCTAAAATATTAATTAGCAAATCATTGTCTTTAATCAAATCAGCAACTTTAGTCTCCTTATAGTCACACTTCGAACCTCAAACTACCATACTTAATGTGTCACATGAATACTCAACAAATTGTATTCTTTTACAAACCACTTCATACGTAGTATGCTGTTAGGGCACAACGATAGGCACAATGTAACACAAGTTACACTCATCAAAAGTTACACTGCAATGTAACACCACTTAGCCTGACTGATTCTGGCATACACACATGGTTCTGCTTTAAACCATATTTGTGTTTAGCACAGTTTTAATGCTAATCAAAATAAGGTGTGTGTGTGTGCAGAGAGAGAGATTTTTTTATTTTGAAAACAGAAATTAATTCAGTTAACATTAAAATCATATGCAAAACATCCCAAATAAATCTCCATGACAAGGGTCAGCTCCCCTTTCTTTACACCAGAGCCATGAGCAATGGTAATACCAATGTTAAGCCATGAGCAATGGCCCAGTTTGTTCTCCTTTTTGTTTCACTGGAGTTAGAAAACGTTAATTTCACTTCACCAACTACATTGTTGAGCAACTGCCATTTGTGTGTGTGTGTGTGTGTGTGAGACAGAGAGAGAGAGAGAGAGAGAGAGAGAGCGAATAAAAAGTTTCATATCTAGTCCACTTTCAAGAGAGAAGTGCGGATTGTGTACTTACTGAAACCAAAAATGCTGCGCTGAGCATACTCTGCACTGTCCTTCCCATTTGGCCTACTAAAATCCAGTCTACACAGGGTTATTTAAAGCAGCAGGTCAAATGCTTAACTAGTTATAGTTCATTTTATTAATTGATCATTAACACTTCACTGTGTGTGTAGTCCAGTTCTCACTTGATCATTTTCTCTCTCCACCTCAGTCATCTCGGGATCTGGTGTGCCTTGTGCAGTTTGACAACATGAACGTGTACTACTGCAACGAATATAAAGCCAAATACAAAGCCCCTACTGACTACTGCTTCATCCTCAAGGTCAGTGTACAGCACATATACTGAATGAACATAAATAAGCATTAAACTTTAAACTAATAATTTCTTCCCCGACTACCCAGTTACAGATTATTCCTTAGAAGAATGTAATTTCTGACAGCGTTGTGCCAGTTCACAGCTTTTCTGAACTAGTTCAAGTTCAGTTCATACATGCTCAAAGTGAACAGTTCACGTTCAAAGTTCACAATTTTAATTCTGAACTAGTTCAAAGTTCAGTTCATTTTACTTTTTTCGTGAGATATTCAAATAATACTTTTTTTTCACACGTCTACAAGCTAGAAATCACTATACATTCTTTGAAAACTGCTCATTGTAGACATTGCTCATGACACTGCAATTGTGTACGCGGCGTTGCTATGGGCTACCCCGCTCTGCTGCAATTCATCACGGGTAACGTCGTGAAGGGAAGCCAGTATGTTATTAACTAGCCAGTATGTTAAACTATTCTCAGCCGGACACTACGTTGCCCGCAATGCATTGCGCACACAATGTTCAAAACCATTTTCTGTCTGGTGATACATGATTTAAAGCGGCACCAGCGAGGAGAGGGAACTTTCTCTCGTTTGCGTTTCAAAAGAGAAAACAGATGTCACTCAGTTTTCAATGGAAAACAAATTTCCAACGTTCATTTACAGTGATGTCTGCCGTTCATGACACATAATGTGAACTAATTCACGTTCAAGTTCTTTATTAAAAAATGTGTTGTGTTCAGTTCAACGTTCACGAAAAAATGAGCGTGTTCAATGAACGCGTTCTTTTGAACTCGTTCACGCACAACACTGATTTCTGAAGTGTTTTTTTTAATGCAAGGCCTATATCATGCACTTTTGCTTCTACTAGGTTTATTCTTTATACATGATCTGATTTATATAAAAATAGAAAAGGAGTTAGATTGAATGGAACAGGCACTGCAATCTGTGCACATGTATTTTTGCAGCAGGGACAATTTAGGGCTTTTTAGTCTTACTGTCTGTTAAATGATGAGTTTCGATGTGTGATTAAAGACTGTTATAGTCACTTTTTTATGAAACCCTTTCTGAAGAATGAACTTGAGTGTGTATAAAAGAATGTTAAGTATTATTTAATATCATAGTATAGACAATTTGCATATAAGAACCTGTCATGTTAACATATACACCTAAAAAAGCATGCAACACCAGGAATAGAGGTGGAAGTGGATAGCAAATTCATAGAATCTGGTTAACGCTTGACTTCCGTTGGCTAATAATATTTTTGAAACTGCCATGTCAGCAGACTTATCATGTATTACTGAAAAAAAATTAATTCAACACAACAAATTATATCTATTTATGATTTATGGCACACTCAGCACAATCAAGGCCCTATTCCTGATACACATAAACCAGGAAGTATGTAAACTGTACAGAGCAGTATTTCCACCGAAGTGAATTTGAGAATTTGACATAGTTAGCTTACTGGCATAAGCTGCAGCTCAGGAGAACTAAAGGTGCTGACAGATCTAAACCAGAGCTTTTTACAGATCTGAAAATGTCCCTATTCATTAGTCATGAGATTCTGTTCGCCAGCAGGAACACAAGTTTTGTGGCAGGAAGTAAATATGAAAGACAGAGGTCCTACAGGGACAAATTAAGAACTGCTATTTGAGATACTTGAGGAAATAATATCAGTTTGTTTTAAGCATAGGTAAGTTCGGTTTTTAAAGTTGGCTTCTCTAGTCTTGAAGTGGAGTAACGAGGCTAAACTGTTTAGCATGGTGGAAAATCAGCACACATTTCAAATCATGTGGGGTTTTTTCAGTCATCTCAGATAGACTTACTTACATAATTTCTGATCTCAGAGTGATGTTTGCTTATCCAGTTTTAACATTCATTTGAGAAGGTACAGGAGGAGCATCTCTAAACAATGGACATTACACCAGCTAAAATTTAAAATGAAATAGAATTGGGAGAAAGGCTAATACACCATACCACTACTTAACTTTAGCTTTAATTAAGTAGCTTCCATTCACGTGACTGTTTTTTCACACTCTACATTTTTTCCATATTACCAGTATTTTGACTGCAGCGTCAGGCAGTGGATTTTAAACTTGATTGGTAGAACTGGAACAAATCTGGTTCTGAAATGCAGGTAAGACTGGAGTTAAAGATCACTGGTGCGGTTGCAGTGTACAGTACAAGTGCTTGCTAGATGGACATAGTTGGCCATGTCTGAGGGAAAGGGGGTCAGATGGGGATCTTCTCCTCACCTCTGCAATAGCGGCCCAATCGGACATTTAAGACACCGACAAAAGGTGGCAGACAAACACTTGACTAACTTAATCTGTTCCTCAGTATGCATTCCCTGTCGTCATGGAAGTCTGCCACCTGCCAGTGAAAAGAAGCATTCAGTGGCTGTGATTTGTGTGGAGGCATTCGCTGGCCTCTGGCACTCCTTCAGCAGGGGTTCGTGAACTTGACATGCTAAACTGGGAGAAACAGGGAAAAATACTTATAAAACACAAATGGGCTGATCTGATCTGCAGGAACAGTATTCAGAAATAATAAATAAGAAGCCAGTGTTTGATGAGGTGGTAGTAACAGCTATGACCAAAATAAACTTATGATCAAGCCCACTCAGGTGAAAACAACACCAATTAGTGAACACTGCCAAATTCATTTAATCATTATTTGAATTTCAAATATATGGAAAAAAACATTAAATAATGTTAATGGAAAGCTGAGGAAACACATTTCTTAAAGCGGAGCTTATAGGTATTAGGTCTTATAGATTTAGCATATCTTATTTATGATGGGTCGTTTTAGTTTAAGTGGATTACTTAACGTCACTATCAGCATCAATGGCCATTTCGGCACGCACACAAGGTTACAGCAATGATATATATATAGTGTAATTAATTAACAAAAAGGACCCAGGCTGCTCCACCCTTGGATCGAACCCATTACCTTCTGTGAGACAATAGTGGGACTACCCACCGAGTCACCGTGTCACCCGGTTGTTTCAGTAATTTTAATAATAATATAAATATGTAATAATTCTAATAACTTTGGGGAAAAAAGTAAATATGAGATTAGTATTATCAGATACTACATGGACATCAGGACATGATTAATAATATAGTTCCAACTTCATTTCCTTTTGTAAGGTAATACTGAGCCAAACAATGAATCTGATGGAAGAGTGTGATGATTAGACAACATCAGAGGTCAATAACGCCCCCTCCCCTCCTCTGGTTGACTGATTATGCAATGCCGACAAAACTTTCCTGCTGAGGACAGAAGAACTTACAATGTGTCTGTTTACTGGAATAAATAATGAAAAATACATATATTCTATAAATTATTATATTCATTAAATTATTTATATATACTATCGTCTTATATTAGATTTATATTCTGTTTTAATATACTCTTCCTTTATTTTACTCTACCTTTGATTTATTATATATATATATATATATATTCTCTCTTTTAATACGTATATTTAGCTTTGGTGTATTTAAACTATTACTATAACCTTATTGATTAGGTAACTTAGTTTAATTTTTATTTATATAATCTAGGCTGCACAAGGAGGTTGGGTCCCTTTTTGAATCTTGGTCCTCCCAAGGTTTCTTATTTCTAACATTTAGGGAATGTTTTCTTCTTGCTCAGTTAGGGTTTTGGGCCTACATATTTGTAAAGCTGCTTTGACACAATGCTCCGCTGTAAAATGTGCTATATCAATAGATTTGACATTGACATGCACTTTGCTCTATGCAAATAAGTTATTTTTACTTGTTATTGAAATGAACCATGTCCCACCTCTGCCAAGCTGCCACTGTTGGGTCCTTGAGCAAGGCCCTTAACCCACAATTGCTTGGATTGTAAGACTGTATCTATTGTAAGTCTCTCTGGATAAGGGCGTCTGCTAAATGCTGTAAATGTAAATGTAATACCTGAGGCTGATGCATTAGATCACAAGTACACTTTATATGAGTGGACAAGATTTGACATTGACATGCACTTTGCTCTATGCAAATCAGTTATTTTTACTTGTTATTGAAATGAACCATGTCGCACCACCGCCAAATTAAAAAGCAGACACTGCTGATTGTCTTAAAGGAACATATAGCTTTAATAAGCTATATTATATATTATATATAAGAAGCCTCTCTTGCCATTGTAATGCTAAATGCCATTTTTTAAAGTACAGACTTCTGTCAAAAGGTTGAACACCAAGGTTGAACAACAATTAAGAGTTATTTATGTTAATTCTGTCCTTTGTCCTGCTACACTTAGCCCATGTACTAGGCTTATTTGGACTGGGGTTTTATATGACTACATCTGGGCAACCAATCACAGTTTGTTAGCTGATTATTTCAAGGTGTGTCTCTTCCTTCACTCCAAGTATCTTAGCATGCAGCAATTACCATAATTACTGGCTCCAGAGATGAAAACAGAACTGTGCCATTTGAACATTGCACAGTTCTGGCAGCACAGCTGGCATGTGTTTGTTGCACATGTTAGTAGGGGGTGTGTACACTGCGCTGTTACCTAAATGACATGTTTCAAAAGGCCGGCACAAACACCTGTAAGCGGTTGCTCCCATTTGTATCTATTTAAACATGGGTTTTACTCTTTTTTGTTACCTTGGAAGCATGCAGAAACTGTCTGTTACATACCTGTAACATGGGACATGGTAGCCTAGTGGTTAAGGTACTGGACTATGGACCAGAAGGTCCAGGGTTCAAATCCCACCTCTGCCAAGCTGCCACTGTTGGGTCCTTGAGCAAGGCCCTTAACCCACAATTGCTTGGATTGTAAGACTGTATCTATTGTAAGTCTCTCTGGATAAGGGCGTCTGCTAAATGCTGTAAATGTAATACCTGAGGCTGATGCATTAGATCACAAGTACACTTTATATGAGTGGACAATATAAGCTTCAACAGAACACTTTTCTTACCTTATAATACATTATAATTACGTAATAATTTAATAAACACAGAAAAGCACAACAGTGATTAGCAGAACATTACATTTTTAATGCAACATGTTCATTTCATTAGGCTATTTTATTAGAAATGTGCAAGTTGTTACCAGCCTGAGATCCAGAACTGGTTCCAGTGGATAGGAAAATGAATAAAAGAATGATTACATTTGCAAGGTGTTATATTTTTTACCATTGCAAAATTAAACTGGACTGGATAAGAACATTTTCTAAATTGTTTACAATTTAAATGGTTTATGCTGATAGTGCTATGTATGGAGTGTAGAATGTACAGAATGTAGGACTTAAAACGTGTAATTTCACAGCCTACACCTGCAGGTGTCTCACATGGTTTCAGTGTAAACCTAATTAACCACAAAGACATTTTTACCCATCTTCAGGAAGGGAGCCAAAAATGTGCTGACTGTAAATAAAAAACACCACATCCTTTCATTACTGTTAGCAAAGCTAAGTGCCAATACCAATACCAAATTCTGTGTATTTTATTGTTATGCAGGTAGCCATATTCTGACTCATCAGCCACAGCTTCCCATATACATCATATGAGCAAAATTATGCAGCCTTCAAATGTCACTACTCAAATGGTTTGAATACTGAAATGGATGAGCAATATAAAGCCGCAATACAAGACTTAGTTTAACTTCCAAATGTGATTATTTTAGCATAAACAATGAGCAAGGTTTGAAAATATACAGTGTTAACGAAGCCTGTGTGATGTGTTTTCAGCACCCTCAGATACAAAAGGAGTCCCAGTACATCAAGTACCTGTGCTGTGATGATGAGTGGACCATGACCTTGTGGGTAACAGGGATTCGTATTGCCAAGGTATGCCAAACAGCCAAGCTCCTCATCTCATCATAATCAACATCATCTCTTTAATTTGTATAGTGCCTTTCAGCCAGGGTCACTTTACAATATAAACCATACAACAAACATGACTGCTAAAAATAATAAACATAGATGACTAGCCAACATATCACAAATAGACAATGGTTATGGGTAGTAGAATACAGAGAATTGATGATTATTACATTTAAATGAGGTAAGTTTTCAATGAGCACCAGAGAGGACATGGCATGGAAAGTCTGAGGGACTTTCATAGCTGTGGTGCAAGTACACTGGAGGCCACCCATACTGACTAATTTATGACTAAGTATAGATAGCAGGCTAGTTCCAGCTGACCAGAGAGGCAGAGAGCAGTGTAGAGGTGGAGTAACTCAGTTCCGGTATTAGTTTACTCATTTCAATCAGTACTGTAGAGTAGCGATTGAAATGGGTAACCACCAAAGCTCTTGAAGATCTGGTGTGTGTAAGAACCCTGACAGCAGTGCTTTGAGCTCACTGTAGTTTAAAGAGTAGGGGGTTAGGCAGTAGACAAATTAATTCATTACAATAACCTAAACAGGTGGTAATGAAGGCATGGATGAGTGTTGGAAGACTTCTCCTGAGTCACAAACTGTAGGACAAAGCTTAATGATAATTAACCAGCTGCACCCGTGAGGAAGTATACGATTGTTAAAAAAAAAACTTACCCTAAGAAAGAGGAACAGTGGTAGATTTGAATCTGTTTGTAATATACAGTATACTTAATCTTAATTTCTACACGTAGCTGGCATTTTATGAAAACGTAATTGCAAATCAAGCTGAGTCTTCAACAAACGAGCAAAAGAACCCTGTGTAGCTCAAGATTATTGTACTTGTAGAGTACAGACCAGCTTGAGTGCATGTTGTCATTAAAGCCAAAGGGGATCATACCAAATACTGTATTACTAAATCCTGAAAGATTCAACTTTTCACTCAAAATGTTATGCTGATTATATGATTTTCAAATGAAAACATTGTATTAAATGTGAGAGAAATGCAAAGTGGAAACATTTTCACTAGTGGTCTCAGACTTTTGGCCCCCACTACACATTTTTCACTTCAGGAAGCAGGACCTGTTCAGGCCAGATGTGGAAACGGATAGATTTAGTCATTTAGCAGATGCTTTCATCCAGAGTTAGATCAGTATACAACTGATATGATCTTACAATCCAAGTAATTGTGGATTAAGAGCCTAACAGTAGCAGCTTGACAGAAATGAGAACTGAACGCTGATCCACAGTCCAGTACCTTAAGTGGTAAGCCACCACAGTCCCAGGAGACAGTTTACCAAATACAGGCCTCATTAAAAGTAAAATGTGACAGAATCACAAAAATATTATTTGAGCAGTAAATCGGATTTAGGATTCTTTTACCTGCCGAGCGAACCTAACAGGCGTTGATCTCTCATGACACCTCTATCTTGTCCTGAACTCTTCAGGGTTTGTGTCATGTCTTTAACTGTTTTAATGTCTTGCTTCTGTCTCTTTTATTTCTGACATCTTATGTGAGAAGGGATACAAGAAAAGATGGCAAGGTCAGAGTAATCAACAGCAAACATATTTACCAAATTGTGACATTACCTTCTAAAATACACTTTTCTGATAAGTAGACACCTTGTCCCCAAAATCTGCCTATACACAACATAGTGTAATTAACATAAACAGACACAACAGCAACTACAACTACAGACACAACAGGACACTATGAGAACCAAGAATATTAGCTCTGGTCCTCATTCTCTTCAGTTTGTCCAAGTACAATTGATATAAGCTTCAGTATAGCAGCCATGGATCAGTTTCTATTGATAGGGCGTGGAATGCAGGATAAAAAAAAAGTTTAGGAAGGGTTGGAGTATTCTGATTAACAACCAGCTATTTATTTATAACCTTTAGTCTGGCCCAGGAGTATAGGGAACTGACAGCCAGAAAGAGACCTGAATAGGTATCCTTCTGTTTTAAAGGCAAGGTTTTTGTTTGTTTTTTTTTTTGTATGGGAAAAATGCTGTAAGACAACTACAAGAATGTTGCTACAAGAAGAAACGCAATCACTGTCTACAGTTGGAGCAACTTGAACCTTCAGCCAAGCCCATCAAACTCAAACACCTCTACTCCTTCTCAAACACCGAAAGGTAGCCTCGATTTATCAAAACTCCCACAGAAAACCTTACCTGAAACCCCATTAGAGTTCATAGAACACAATAATAGTCCTGTGGTTTATAATGCTGTCATCAAACCATAATTGTGCAGCCACACTGCAAAAACCAGGATTTATTTTTTAACATTTTAACGCCGCTAAAAAAGCTAAAAAATGTGCCGGTATATTTCCACTTCAATGTATGTGAACTCTTTTATATTCGTGTATTGTTCTTGTAAAACACTTTGAAATGCTTCTTGTATGAAAAGAGCTATACAAATAAAGATTATTATTACTGTTATTAGAAACACATTCGAACAAAAATTAGATGAAGTATCTATTTTTTCTTTTACAGAGCCAAAGCTGCCAATGGACATGCTCCCCAGCCTCGCACAGACCAGCACACCCAAGGTAAAGGTGGTGAATCTCTGCTAATAAATGCTAATATCACAGCAAGTACAGTGCAATGGTAACTGATTTCAACCATCAAAAAAACAGTCAGTGACAAAACTTGACCCTAATACTCAGCATACATACATTCTGTTTGGGTGTAGTGCTAGTTATGATATCGTAACAACACTGACACTACAACAAAACCTAAAAGCATGAACCTGGCTGATCGAGTGCTAAATGCTGAACAGGGATTAAGGGAGGCAGCCATTTTGTAGATTACAGAGTATTTAAATGCACCCTATGGTCCTTATATGATTTCTGAAATGGCCACACTTCTCAACAGTATGTAATCACGCATCGTTGGCACAATAATCAATATTTCACTTAAACATTTATGTCAAACTTTAAGCTCCACAACTCTAAGCTAAATACCAATATAGAAATTATTAGCGGATGACACGGTGAGTATCTGCCAGCAATGTAAGCTAGCAGCATGTATGCTATGTGGTATTAATAACTGCATAAATTGTGGTTGTAAAGTTTGATTTATAAAAATGCTTAGAATATAATAATAATAATAATAATAATAATAATAATAATAATAATAATAATAATAAAGCAAAATATTATCTTGTCTACCTGTGAAGAATGCAAGCTAGTTTGATAGCATTTTGCTAGCGGACCTACCAGGTTGGTTAAACAGTTTAATTTATTGAAGCAAAAATGATTTCTGTGCAATATGTTTGTTTAGAGAATCAAAATATTTTAGTACTTCAGTTTTCAGAAGTCAAAAACATTTAAGCGTAATTTTCAAAATGATTTCAAAAGTTTCAAAAATATTGAAATCATGTAAAACAGGTTTTGTGACAGCACATTCCATTTGGAATCTAGAGGCCTGAAACAATTCAATCACTGAACAAAAATATCGAAGGTTGTCCTTATATATCTGTACATCTATCTGTACGTGTATGTGTAATAGAATAGCACCAACAGCATCGTTGGGTTGTGGTGATCAAACAAACCTAATAAACAAAAAAAAAAAAAAAAAAAAAAAAAAAAAAAAAAAAAAAAAAAAAAAAAAAAAAAAAAAAAACAAAAAAAAAAAAAAAAAAAAAAGAGAAAAAAAAAAAAAAAAAAAAAAAAACAAAAAAGAAAAAAAAAAAAAAAAAAAAAAAATAAAGCAATGCATTTATTATACATAGATTTGCATGTCATTTAAGTGCATTGGTAGAATTATTTCTAGTTACATCCATTTAAAATGTTTTTAAAGGGCATAGCTGCCATTCCAGCAGCTCCAATGGAAGTACTCCTACCCCTCCACCACCCGACCTACACTTCCACCTGCTCCGCCGCCTCCTCCACCCACTATGCCTATGATGAAACAGACCTTTGTATGCACTCTACCTTACCTGCATAAAGAAAATGCTTCCTCATTCCACCCCAGCACATGTGCTGCAGCATTCTTTCCCTGCTCCACCCATGGGATTATGCCACTTCCTCCACCGCCGAACGACCAAATTGAGTTGCCTCCTGATTTCCTGCCTCCACCCACCTCCAGGAATAGTTGGCAGATTTTCCTCCACCTCCTCCGGCGATGGGGGGACATTTTCCTCCTCCAGCATCCTCCAGCAATGGGGGGACATTTTCCTCCTCCACCTCCTCCGGCCAATGGGGGGGACATTTTCCTCCTCCACCTCCTTCAGCAATAGGGGGACATTTTCCTCCTCCACCTCCTCCGGTGATGGGCTGGACATTTTCCTCCTCCCCCACCAATGGGTGGAGACCTTCCTCCACCTCCTCCTCCGGCGGCTGTAGATGGAGCTCTTCCTCCTCCCCCACCTCCCCCTCCACCTCCTCCTCCTGCTGCAGCCAATCTATCAGGTCCCCCTCAGCGAAAAGTAGGACCCCCACCTCCAAAGAGGACTACACCGGTGCAGGCGGCACCATCTGGTGGTGACTTTATGTCGGAACTGATGTCGGCAATGCAGAAAAAACGGGGTGGGCCATGAATACTCGTTCAGGTTGCTGTAAATATGTTTTGTGATATTTTAAGGACGATGTAATGCATCAGGTCTACACGGTATCATTTATTTGGGTAGACTGAACTCTGATTAAAGTGTAAGGGAAATAATGATTTATTCATAAACGTTCTGGTCGTTTTGTGCTCAGTTGTGTTGTGATGGAACAGGAAAAATATCCAGCCATGTTCCTCTCAATTACATAATGCACTTAGTGGATGTTTTATTACATACACTTCCACTTTGACATGTAATTACTTACTGTGGCCAGTCAGTTGCTATGCATTATTCAACAAACAGTGGCATGATGATACAACAAAGGATGATTAATACAAATTATTACTATTTTTAGCTACAAGCTATACTAACATGGTAGGGTTATCCTAAAATGTGACCAGTGTACATATAGTGTTGCTCCAACCCCAGTGGTAACCCTGTTATTAATTGATGGTTGGGATAACAAGGCTTACAGTAATTAATTACGCACACTTAATAAACATATCTCCAGCACTGCTCCCTAAATTCTGGAGAGCCAGTGCCAAAACAAGAAGTTGTTTCTGTTATTACAAATGTTTGTAGTTCTACTTTGAACAGTACATGTCCACAGATCTTCTCAATCTCCTTAATCTACTGTCACTTCTAAACATCAAATTTACAGTACTGTATTAATCCATGGTGGGAATGAAAAAAAAACAAGCATCCAGGCTTATGCAAAGGTGTGTGCACTCCTTTTATTTTCCAAATGATAAGAGCTTAACTGTTAGAGAACAAATTTGATAACGTTTTGTAACATTTGCATACATTTGAAAAACTAAAACATACTTTGGTGTGTGGTAAAGTTTGTGAATATTTCCAGATGAGTCATTTGCGTATTTGAAAGGTATTAGAACTGAATCTACTTAAAAATGGTTCATCAAAATTGCAGAAACACATTTCTGTACAGAGTGCCACTATTTATTCCCACTTTCCAGCATACAATAAATGTGCCATTGTACAGTGGGGCAAAAAATTACTTCCCTTGTGTGTCTTCCATTTTATTACAATTGCTCCCACAGTTGATTTATTCACACCAACCTGCTTGCCTATTGTAGATTCACTCTTCCCAGCCTGGTGCAGGTCTACAATTTTCTTCCTGGTGTCCTTCAACAGCTCTTTGGTCTTGGTCATGGTTGAATTTGGAGTCTGACTGTTTGAGGCTGTGGACAGGTGTCTTTTATACAGATAACGAGGTCAAACAGGTGCCATTAATACAGGTAACGAGTGGAGGACAGAAGAGCTTCTTATAGAAGTTGTTACAGGTCTGTGAGAGTCAGAAATCTTGCTTGTTTGTGGGTGACCAAATACTTATTTTCCACCATGATTTACAATTAAATTCTTTAAAAATCCTACAATGTGATTTCCTGGAATTGTTTTCTCATTTTGTCTCTCATAGTTGAAGTGTACCTATGATGAAAATTACAGACACCTCTCATCTTTCTAAGTAGGAGAACGTGCACAATCAGTGGCTGACTAAATACTTTTTTGCCCCACTGAATATCAGCCAAATCTAAGCTTCAGCCCAAAGCCGATGTGATAATCCTGAGCAGGATAAGCGAGGGTAATACAGGATGCTTTAGTTGTGTTTTTGGATGTGTGTTTCTTTCGTCAGGTCTCTCTAACTACACTAAAAGTAACGACAAAATAATTTTTGTACATAAATGTCCGCAGTTGTTAAGGTATTGAGCTCCATTAAAGCAATACAGTAGTGGCTATTTTAAGTATATCATACTACTTTATTTGCAATATTATATAGCACGTGGCCCATAACCTCATCCAATTTTCTCCATGTGACCCCAGTAAGAAGTTTTTGGAAACCCCTAATCTGTTATTATTAAGTAACAAGCAAGTTACCCTATCAGTGGTCTGGATCCAGAGGTCAGTTCTCTAGAGCCATCAGTACACAGTGGAAGGAATATCCTGCAGCAGGGATAAGAGATGGAAGATAAGAGATGGTCAGGAAGAGCAGCTGACCCTCAGCTCTGAAGCCCATGCTGGAGCGCTGCTGGAGTAACCTGCTATCTCCGCACTCCTCTGCCTCACAAAGGGCCTTGTCAGTGTCTTCAGCAACAGTGTCACCTGCAGGCAAGAAACAGAATGACTACCCAAGATTGAACAAGCATTTAACTGTTGTTTTGCTGCTGTCTTTAGATTCTCCTACCTTGGTATGGTAACATTACATTATGGTCTGGTAAGTGTACAATACAGGTATTACTATGTCATGGTTATCTGTTCAAAACTAGTTTCAGCGAGGAAGACAATAAAAGGAAGCACTGAACCGACTCGAATGTTGTTTAGATTAACACTGCCTCACCTCAGAGAAGTCGTTATTCTCTGCTTTCCTAATAGCGGACTCTGCCATCCAGTTCCTCAACACGTAACGTGGATTAACCTCTAGATTTCGCCAACACACACACAATGTAATGACTTGTGCTGGAAATCATTCAGATTTGTTTTCGGAAGCATGGCTATTACAAGAATGTACCTTTCATCCTGTGCTGCCGACTCTCTTCTGAATCACCAACCTGACTGTGTGAGGTAAAACAAGCTCAATATCATAAATCCATTCTTTCGTGCAGGGATGTGACATTAGAAAAGATGCAACATTACCTTTCAAGCCTCTGTGCATACAGTTTAACCCACTCTGAGAAATACTCATGAGATGAAAGGTCCCAGAGAGCCCACATGCCCTATAAAAAACACACAACTATGCTTATATGTGATGTACATTGATGAGCCAACACATTAAGACCACTCACAGGTTACACTGCGCAAGTCAGGGTCGGAGATATATTAGAGGGGAAGCGTATTTTGAAATGGCAAGGCTTGTGGGGTGCTCTCAATAAGCAGTGGTTGAGTATCTACCAACTGTTTTCAGAGGGGCAAACCACGAACCATCTGTTGAGTGGCCAAAGTTTATTTAAGGTTATATGGTCTGGTCTGAATAGAATGAAGGGCTACAGTGGAACAAGTCACAGAAATCATTAATGCTGGTTATGAGAGGAATGTGACACAACACACAGTGCAACGCAAGCTGCTGTGTATGGGGCTGTGTAGAAAGCCCATGCTGACAACTGTCCATCATCAAAAGCATCTTCAATAGTCCTGGACATAAAGTGGTGCTTGAAAGTTTGTGAACCCTTTAGAATTTTCTAAATTTCTGCATAAATATGACCTAAAACATCATCAGATTTTCACACAAGTCCTAAAAGTAGATAAATAAAACCCAGTTAAACAAATGAGACAAAACTATTATACTTGGTCATTTATTTATTGAGGAAAATGATCCAATATTACATATTAGTGAGTGGCAAAAGTATGTGAACCTTTGCTTTCAGTATCTGTTGTGACCCCCCTGTGCCGCAATAACTGCAACTAAATACTTCCTGTAACTGTTGATCAGTCCTGCACACCGGCTTGGGGGAATTTTAGTCCATTCCTCCGTACAGATCAGCTTCAACTCTGAGATGTTGGTGGGTTTCCTCACATTAGCTGCTCACTTCAGGTCCTTCCACAACATTTCGATTGTATTAAGGTCAGGACTTTTACTTGGTCATTCCAAAACATTAACTTTATTCTTCTTTAACCATTCTTTGGTAGAACGACTTGTGTGCTTAGGGTCGTTGTCTTGCTGCATGATCCACCTTCTCTTGAGATTCAGTTCATGGATAGATGTCCTGACATTTTCCTTTAGAATTCTCTGATATAATTCAGAATTCATTGTTCCATCAATGATGGCAAGCCGTCCTGGCCCAGATGCAGCAAAACATGCCTAAACCATGATACTACCATCACCATGTTTCACAGATGGGATGAGGTTCTTATGCTGGAATGCAGTGTTTTCCTTTCTGCAAACATAACGTTTTTATTTTAAACCAGAAAAGTTCTATTTTGGTCTCATCCATCTACAAACATTCTTCCAATAGCCTTCTGGCTTGTCCACGTGATGTTCTTTTTGGAGAGTAGTGGCTTTTCTTTCTCCCTTTCTCCCTGATGGTGGCCTCATGAACATTAACATTAGCCAATGTGAGAGAGAGACCTTCAGTTGCTTTGAAGTTACACTGGGGTCCTTTGTGACCTCGCCAACTATTTCACGCCTTGCTCTTGGAGTGATCTTTGTTGGTCGACCACTCCTGGGGAGAGTAACAATGGTCATGAATTTCCTCCATTTGTACACAATCTGCCTGATCGTGGATTGGTGGAGTTCAAACTCTTTAGAGATGGTTTTGTAACCTTTTCCAGCCCGATGAGCATCAACAACTCTTTTTCTGAGGTCCTCAGAAATCTCCTTTGTTCGTGCCATGATAAACTTCCACAAACGTGTTGTGAAGAGCAGACTTTGATAGATCCCTGTTCTTTAAATAAAACAATGTGCCCACTCACACCTGATTGTTGTCCCATTGATTGAAAACACCTGACTCCAATTTCACCTTCAAATTAACTGTGAATCCTAGAGGTTCACATACTTTTTCCACTCACTAATATGAAATATTGGATCATTTTCCTCAATAAATAAATGACCAAGTATAATATAATTGTCTCATCTATTTAACTGGGTTCTCTTTATCTACTTTTAGGACTTGTGTGAAAATCTGATGATGTTTTAGATCATATTTATGCAGAAATATAGAAAATTCTAAAGGGTTCACAAACTTTCAAGCACCACTGTATCAGAACTGGGCCTTGGAGATTGCCTGGATCGATGATTATCATAGTGGGGTTTTTTTAATAGCATGTGAACAGCCTCGTACTTGTATTTTCAGTAGGATAATGCCACAGTGCACACGCTGTTCTGGAACGATCTGAGGAACAGGATGTAGAGTTCACAGTGTTGCCCTGGTCTCCAAATTCCCCAGAACTAAATCTGAGCAAGAATGTGGGATGTGCTGAAACAAGTTTGTTCAAGTGCAGCACCTCCACAACTTAAATGATGTGCTGCTAATGTCTGGGGTCGCAGATACCACAGGGCACATTCAGAGGTCTTGTAGAGCACATGCCTTGGCAGGTCAGAGCTGTTTAAGTAGCACATGGGGTACCAAAATTATTTTAGGCATGTTGTCACAATGTTTTGTCTCCTCAATGGAGGTAATTATGGAACACCTATTGTAAATTGTAAACTCAAATCTGCGTATATATGAGGAATCCTAATCCTAATGGTTAAAAGCAGCAATTGACCAGGTTTCAGCGTGACTGACTGTGACCGATGATTGGCCGATCAGTCAATTTTTAGACACAAGGAATATCGGAATCAGCCAGTCATATATTTAAGAAATCGGAATTGGCCAAGAAAATTGCAATCGGTGCATCTCTATGTAAAAGAGGGGGAGGAACCTCAGTGATGGAGTTCTTCTGCAGCTCGACTAGGCTCACTTCACTCAGCTGTCTGAATGTCATGGTAAAGTCTGCATGTACATCCTCCATTAGCTGGAAAAAAACAAATCACAACAGATAAAGGAATAATTCCATGACAGCATAGAAAGGCTACTTTGATATCTATCAGTCATAGTTGCATCAGTCACAGTTACATTTCCGTTCACACACCTTTAGCAGAAATGCTATGAGATACGCATCATCCTCATCATCTCCGAGCAGTCCCAACTTTTCTTTGAAGAGTTTGTGAAACCTGATGTGCCAAAGAGATTGGAAAAATGTAACATTTGCTATCTGTACACACTGACATGCCATAGTTGTTGCACTACATGTATTTGTCAGCAATGCAGCCACACTATTCAATATTCATCACTACATAATCAGATTTATGTAAGGGGGTTCAGTAATGCACCTCAAAAATACAAGTTGTCTCTCTGACATCAGAGATATATTTTACTATCAAAAATAAAATGACTGAAACATATGTCTACCGCTTTAGGTTATTTATTCTGACCACACTAAGGCATTAGCATTATCATTTCATATGTAAGTGACTAAATGATGCCTCTCTAATCCCTAACATAACCAGTTTTTGATTTTGGATCAGGACTATTTTAATGCTGGAACTGAATAGAATATGACAACTGATAAAAGTCTAAATATTTCTATCCATTATAAGTAGAATCTAAGTGGGAAATTGCCTAGTACAAGCCCTTCAGCCTTTTATGTATTTTCCCTGTACCATTTATTATTTTATGCTTTATTTCTTGTTTTCTTTTATATTTCTTGGTATACCAATACTCACTTTGTTTAATCTATTGTGCAAATAAATAAAGAAATGAACAAAAACCAACAGCTCCATATTAGGGCCCTTGACTGTTATGCTTACATTCACTTTGACTTATGTTGATACTTTTGTGTAAATGTCTTTATGTCATTTCAGCAACTAACTTGGGATGTAACCTATTTTTTTAAACACACAACAGCCAATAAACAATGACTGAAAATCATACTTACATTCTTTGGTAAGTTTCTGCATATCCTCTCAGTATTCGCTCAGCCCTGAGTGTCATAAGATTGAAGAGTGATTCACTTCAGCAAACTTTCTATTTGCATCCCTCTCACACACACTGAGTGTAGCATACCAATATAATAAAATAAACACAGTACACAGTAACTACACAAAGATGGCTGAGCAAACCACAAATGGCATAAGATAATAAGCCACTGCAGCAACATATAAATCATTTGATAAATAAACAATGGAAAAAAGGTCCTGAGTGAAACAGTTTCTAGAATAATCAGAGAATGTGGTCTGAGCTTAGTCCAAGTATTAACAGATAAACACTGCCTAACTAAGAGTACACAAAACAGTCTAGGCTGGTCAAAGTATTTGTCTTTTTTTCTATTTGTACTTTATTTAGAATAGAAACACTGTTGCTGAAAAAAGAAATGACAAACATTTTTCCAGCCTGGGCTATAAATGGTCAACCAATATGTTAAATACAGACATGAAGAGTACTGTTTTTCATGCAGAGAGAGCATTTAACCATAACATTTATTATTCTGACTTGCATTAACCTCAGACATGAGTAATTAGCCTAGGAATTCAGGTAAATACAAAGTGCACACACATTTCTTTGCAACTCTATGCAGGCCTGTGTGATACAAATACCTATTCATTTAACAACAATGGAACCTAAACCAAGAGAAAATGGAGTGACTCACTGCGTCTGCTGATGTGGAGACAGCACTGGATGGAGAGCTTCTAAAAGTTTCTCGAGATTGAACAGGCCGACATTAGCCTGAGCTCCTATACTGTACCTGCCTTCATCATCTGATGAGTTTGGAACAAAATCTACAGCATAGACACAACTTAAATCACTGAGAAACTTTGAAAAAAAAAGGTTTTCATCTACAGTTCAAACAAAGCTTCGGTGTTTCACAAATCACATATGACTGGAAAAACTTAACACTTAAAGAAACAGCAAACAGTATTCCCTTTCAGACTGTACATTATTATTAATCCACAGAGGGGTTCAAACAGGCATCTCATGAAGATGTCTGTTTCAATCTCTGTGGAGAAGGATTCATACTGCAAAAGGATAATCATAGAAAACACACATCAAAGCTTTCCAGAAGACCAAAGAAGACCAAAGCAAATCAAGGAATGCTGACTGTTGTGGACTTTCCTCCACAGTCACCTGACTTGAACCCCATCAGGCATTTGTAGGGACACTTGCAGACAGAGTAAGCCAGCCAGTCCGTTATATCGTAAAATACTCTATGGAATATTGTAATGTTGATAATATGGTCCATCATATTTTGCACAAATTTCCATCGTTGCTATTACAGCAAAAGAGGGAAAAGGGGGAAAATACCAAATACCAAATACCAAAATTCTGGAAAAAAACATTTTTCCCCCCAAAGATACAACTTTTCACTTAAATAGTTATGCTGAGTATATAACACAGTATATAACATAACACTGCTTACTACAACTAGGATGGTCACTTTGTTTTCTGCAGTGCTCAGCACTGTATAAAATTTATTTGTATAATTTTTTACTATATATACTTATTGTTCAGGTCAATAAAACAAATGCCACTGCAAACTCTGTCTCTTCATATTTGTTATCCACCAAATAAATGAGAATCCACAGCTGTAGCGGAAAGGTCAATCCTCAAAACCACTGTATTTATATTTTTATTCTAAATAAGGTGTAATGATAAAAGTGGCAGTATTATCCAAGTTGTATGCTTTCAATTTACAGTAACCGTGTTCCATACAGTTAGTCAGCCATTACAATGTTGGTTCATATTTTGAAGCACAATAAGATATATTATTGTTATTATATAAACAAGACTGAGAGTGAGATTATAGTGACTTACTTGGGTCATATGACTCCATAAAGCCAAAGGGTCCATAATCAATAGTGATAGACAAAAGGCTGAAGTTGTCTGTGTTACCTACTCCTACAGTTGCAAAATGAAGAACAAGTTATTATTAGAAGTAGCACATTTATTCACTTACTGTACGTACGTACCACTTTCACTGTGCTACATTTAAAAAATGAAAACGTATACGCAATAAAAATGTATACTTTTGACTCCATTATATTTAAAAACTTCCTTACTCTTCACTTCTGAGAAAAAATGACCAAGCAGACAGAATACATGTCTTTCAAACTGAAATTACCAATCATACCATAGCTGCATTTTAATTGGCTGACTGGCTTTGCTGATTTAACTTGATATATATTTTTACATTTTTTGTTTGTGAAACACAAGATCAATTCCTTCATTATCAAACGTCTACTTTGCTTTTGCTGTACATTTGGCAGCTACCATCTTATATTTGCTTTTCATGCCATGGCTGAACTGTTTACTATTATTGACAACTACAGTCACTTAAGATGGGTAGCTCAGAGAGATGTAAAATTTTAACCAAACTATATGACAGTACTTTTACATTTAATGCTTGAGTATGTTTAAAAATAAGTACTTTTGTACTTGAACTCAAGTTGTACACTTGGGGATGCTTAGAAAAAGAAGCATTTACAGCATTTAGCAGACGCCCTTATCCAGAGTGACTTACAATTGGTACAGTCTTACAATCCAAGCAATGGTGGGTTAAGGGTCTTGCTCAAGGACCCAACAGTGGCAGAGGTGGGAAATGAACCCGGGACCTTTTGGTCCATACTCCAGTACCTTAACCGCTAGGCAACCACAGTCCACACATAAGTGTAACTATAATATTTCTAGAAGTACATGTACTTTCCCTCAAGTACAGGAGTTTTGTGTTTATTCCACCACTGATTCCTAATGCTGGCCTTATACTAAGTTTTTTTCTAGGAATTTCACAGTCGCAGACGAATTTTCAAAAGCTTACCCTACTCTACACTACTTTGAAAAGATTCTGAAAAGATTTTGAAAGACTGAAGTCTAACACCTTCTCACATATACAGTGGTGCTTGAAAGTTTGTGAACTCTTTAGAATTTTCTATGTTTGTGCATATATATGACCTAAAACATCATCAGATTTTCAAAAGTAGATAAAGAGAATCCAGTTAAACAAATGAGACACAAATATTATACTTGGTCATTTATTTATTGAGGAAAATGATCCAATATTACGTATTAGTGCAAAAGTATGTGAATTTCTAGCATTAGCAGTTAGTTTGAGGTGAAATTAGAGTCAGGTGTTTTCAATCGATGGGATGACAATCAGGTGTGAGTGGGCACCATGTTTTATTTAAAGAACAGGGATCTATCAAAGTCTGCTCTTCACAACACATGAATACATCTGTCCATGAAATGAATCTCAGGAGAAGGTGGGTCATGCAGCAAGACAACGACCCTAAGCACACAAGCCGTTCTACCAAAGAATGGTTAAAGAAGAATAAAGTTAATGTTTTGAAATGGCCAAGTCAAAGTCCTGACCTTAATCCAATCAAAATGTTGTGGAAGGACCTGAAGTGAGCAGCTAATGTGAGGAAACCCACCAACATCCCAGAGTTGAAGCTGTTCTGTACAGAGGAATGAGCTAAAATTCCTCCAAGCCGGTGTGCAGGGCTGATCAACAGTTACAGGAAACATTTAGTTGCAGTTATTGCTGCACAGGGGGGTCACACCAGATACTGAAAGCAAAGGTTCACATACTTTTGCCACTTACTAATATGTAATACTGGATCATTTTCCCTTAATAAATAAATGACCATGTATAATATTTGTGTCTCATTTGTTTAACTGGGTTATCTACTTTTAGGACTTGTGTGAAAATCTGATGATGTTTTAGATCATATTTATACAGAAATTTTGAAAATTCTAAAGGGTTCACAAACTTTCAAGCACCACTGTAAAACAGCCTCTCATGTACATTGGTTGGTGAGTAATAAATTATTAAATTTGGACTTACTTTATAAGAACCCTGTATATCGCTACACAATTTGAGTACTGCACGTCCAAATATCAAAACACTTTCAAGTCCCTGTTGGGGATGAGCCAGAGACGTTCCTGTACTCACTCTGCTGTGTGCCGTTTGGTGCTGGAGAGAGATCACCTACTGGTTGTCAACAATGAGGCCAAGGCTTGCAACTTGTGATAGTATTAAACACATCTGATTTAATCAGAATGTTTAATAACGACTTAAAATTCTTACAGAAAGACTTTTGTCTGCGACTATGAAATCATTTAGTGTAAGGTCAGCATAAGACTGTATAAGATAAAACCACCTACCATGAGCAAACCCAACAGACATCCACTTAGCAATCATGTGTGCAGTTTCATTCACCACCACTGAGAAAAAGGTCTGAAGCACAAAAGATCATAACCAACATTAGTTGATCAGACATTTAAAACATCTTGCAAAGTGAATTTAATTTGGAATAGAATATTACAGCTGTATTTCAATATTTGAGAATAAAACAACATATTCTTCTAGATGTTCCATCATCAACAAAAGGTCCAGCTTACCAAATACTTGTTTGGATCTTTTGGTTCAATTGCTGTAAAATGCTCCTCAATAACAAAATTTAGCAATGTCCTGCAGAATATATAACATACAAACACACAACATAAATCATACAGAAAATATAGAGTATAAATAATAGCTAAGTAAACAACACTGAAGTATACGTTAGTTTTAACCTTGTTTCAATTTAAGATTACACAGAAAAACAACAACAAAAAAACACATTTTTTCATAAAGGTATTGTATCCATCTTTCCCAAGGGTGAAGTAGTATAATGTAGAATACATTTACATTTACAGCATTTAGCAGACGCCCTTATCCACAGCGACTTACAATTGGTACAATCTTACAATCCAAGCAATTGTGCGTTAAGGGTCTTGCTCAAGGAGCTTACAGAGGCAGCTTGGCAGAGGTGGGATTTGAACCCTGGACCTTCTGGGCCAGAGTCCAGTACCTTAACCGCTACGCTACCACAGTCCCACAAGAAATGAGATGTTTGTCAGGAGTGGGATACTGTAGTAGTATAATTTTTTTATATGTTGCTGTATAGAGTGAGAGCAAATACATAGTGTTAAATAACATTAGTGTTTTAATAAACTGATAACTTAGGCTTATAATGGAAAAGCATAATGTGGTTGCTCCCCTGGTGTGGTCGCACTCAGAACTCTGGATCTCGCTCTTGGTGACATAGAAGGTACTCCATTGGAATACGTACGGAGACCAGAAACTGTTTGAAGAGCAAGCATACAGAGAGAGATGACCTTAAAGCGTCGGTAACCTGACTGGTTTTAACTATGATGCCAGAAACCGTAACACAGCCATGTAACCTAACAGGCCTCAATTCAAACCAGAATGGCTCAGTAGGTAGAGCAGTGGTTCTCAGTGCCGAGCCTCTCTGGATCTATACCCACCTCTAACTTGATACTGATTCATTCGGATTTGCAGAAATGTCACAGTTCGCCCTGTTTTCTGGCAGACGTCCCTGTTAAAGTGCCAGAGGATGACTCCCCGATTGGGAACAGTCACATCCCTCAGGCATAGTCAATCATGTCTGCATGCATTGCTGGAACCAGGTTCTTGTCATTGGTGGGCTAGAATGTTAAAACAGCTAACTGATCGCAAATTAAATTTTTATTTTTGTATTAACTATGGAAATTATACAATTAACCTTAATAAAAGAGGGTAGTGCAAGACAAACAGTCCAACATTATAATGCACCTCACCTCAGAATATCCAGCTCTCCAGCTCTAGCTAAAATCTCCAGTGAACCGATACGGAACCATGATGGAGCCAGTCGGAGAACAACAGCTCCTATGAAAGAACACACACACACACACACACACACACACACACACACACACACACACACCTGCTGTTATGTCTCAAAGCATCAGATCTACATCCATTATACACAACACACATTTCAAAATCAATGAATACACAATGAGCAGCTGTGAAACACCTATTTCACATTGATCACTGATCAGTGGTTTGAGACTCACCCCTCTCTCGCTTCACACTGCCGTTATAAAACTGATCCCTCCACACAGGCTCCTCACTGACTACCAGGCTTCAGAGGAGTAGGAAAGAACAGCGATAATTTACATTCATGTCATAAATAGTACATCTGCTTACATCCTGTAGCACAAGTGATAACGTATTACCTTTGTCCTGCCAAAACTTTCCACATATTGCCCCATTATGATGCATGTGTTGAGTCATACTAAACTTACGCATAGGTCTGGGCACCTTAACTTCTGCAGACTGTACGACTTTGGCTTGAAAGATTTGTTGACATTAATAGAAATCATTCATACAGCACCCGTTAACAGATTGCCTATGGATTATATAAATCTGTCAGTTGTTTGTTTGTTTAACTTCACATCAGCATCGATGGTTATTCATGACAGGTGTGAGGGTTACGTCGCTACTAGTCTGTCACATTCACACTGGGCCAAATGCATGTTTTTGGAATGGGAGGAAACCAGAGATCCCCAGTTCAATCCTGACCATGGACTTTGCCTGTGTTCCCCCGTGTCCACATGCATTCTCTTAAGGTACCTGGCCAATCCCAAAGACATGAACTTGGTTAAATGGTCTCTCTAAATTGCCCCAGTGTGAGTTGTAACATTGGTCCTGTCACAGTTATAGTCATTGATGCTGTCATGACATTAATAAACTGAATTAATAAGATCCTAGTATGTGTCAAACAAATGATGATTACATCAAAGCAACATCCATAGTCGCTGGACTGAAGGTGGCGTACGACTCTGCAGAATGGGGTGTTGCACTTATGGAGGCAGCCAATACAGTACTGAGCCATCAAGAGGAACAAACAAAATGTCTCCTTCAGTGTGTGGAAAAACATCGTCAGCACTTTCCAAACACCAATGATACTGTAGTAAAAACATTATTGAACTATAAATAGAGATTTCTCCAAATTTGTGGCTGCTGGAACTTTACACACTTTAATTTGCGTATAGTCAGTTAACACATTTCGTGGCGATTGAACCACAGTTTTGTGGCGATTTAAAGGTATTGTTCTGCAGTAATTATTTTTGTATATTAACTTTAGACAAATTAGACAAACGTTTTTTCATTGGCCCCATAATGTATATTCTAAAGAAGAACTAAAGAAGTATTAAATGGTTTCAAAACCTTTGCTACTGTTTGTAGCTATATAACATCCATCCACGTCCAGTTTATACATAATGTACAAAGTCTATTTGATATTACGTCAGAACATTTAAGGTCCATGTGTCTATTTCAGATGATGCTAACATTTCTTACATTTTCAGCTACATTTGACATAAGATTTAAATGTCAGTTTTGAATATACAATGAGATTTTAATGTTCACCTCAAAGCTCTGCTGGTTGGAATATTGAGAAAATGCATGGCCTCGCTGCACAGGAACTCCCGAACAGATGAGCGCAACACAGCACGTCCATCCCCTGATCTACAGCAAGCAGCAGAAGTAACATCAGACTGACTGCATTTATTGCTCTTACATGATGAGGGAAGAGTTTCACCTGGAGTATGGTGTTTTTCCTGAGCCTTTGAGCTGGAGCTCCCATCTCTCCCCTTTTCTGTTAGAATCACAACGATTTCAGAATCATAAAAACATTTTAAAGACATCCAACAAATCCAACTAAAGGAAGAGCTGCACTCAGATATAACCTGTTTGTGTATTCGCCCAGTAAATGTGCTCGTCCGTCTCCCAGCTGTCCGGCCCAGTAACCAAACTGCAACACAGATCTGTTATTCTTTCAGAGGTTACAGTATTATCATGCACTAAATTCACTTGCATTCTCTTCCAGTCATGTTCTTCAGAATTCCACAACAATTACTGTCCTAACAATGAATATGTTTTTCTTTAAACATACATCCTTCAAGCCATTACCTGATTTATGAAGGTCAACATATTTCATTTGTCTTCTACATGTTAATGAGTGAACAGAATTTAACCTTTCTCACCTCATATATGGACCATTCTGCCAAACTAGTTGAGCTGGTTCAGAGTTGAAAACCTTTTGGAATGTTTATTTTTCCAAAATATTTCATGTCTTGTCTAATCAACTTCAGACAGATGATCTTAAAGAGCCGATAACCTAACCTTTTCTGATTTGGCTTATTTTCCATTGCCTTGCTGAAAAATGCATGGATGTATCTGAAGATGTCGTTTTGAAGGCAGCACTAAAAGCTCAGTGAACTTGATGCGCATTAATGCTGCCTTGATAGAAGTGGAAATGACATTTGCCAAGGGCACTGACCCAATCTCGTACCATGACAGTGCCTGGCTTGTGGATTTTTTGCTGATAACAGTAGTGGTTGATAAAGGTTTGATCAAATGATCCCTTGCTCATGTGGTTATATCAGCTATTGATGAATATCGGTTCTTGATGCTGTCTCATCTGAGGGATCAAAATTTAGCAGTTTAGCCCTGTGCCCTTGCCCTTTACGTACTGAAATTCTTCCAGATTCCTTGAAACGTTTAATGATATTGTCCACTGTAGAGGGAGAAATATGCAAATCCATTCCAATATTTTCTTGAGGAGCATTGCTTTTAAACATTTCAATCACTTTCTAACACACTTGTTGACAAACTGGAGATCCTCTGGCCATCTTTGCTCATCAATGACTCAGCTTTTTGTGGATACTGCTTTTGTACCAAATCATGCTCATAGTCATGTGTTGACATTACCTGTTTGAAATCACATCATTACTTAGTTTTTTATACATCAATGATTTTCAAACTTTGGGGCAATTTACTTCAAAACAATGGAGTCTAACTACTTACCATTTCACCATGCAATGTGAGTGATGCAGACATATTTCCAGCTCTCATCCACACTGACCCCAAGCACCATCAAATTCCACCCCAAATATATACTATTGTCAGTTGCTAACGCTCACCTTTGACAATTTGTCTGACTAACTTTCCTGTACTAAGCTTAAGTATGAGTTTACTCAATACCTGATGGCCTCCATATCGGTGAGCCAGTGGAACTGAACCAGGAAAAGCTTCCCTCCACTCAGGTACTGCACAATGTCCTTATTTCGTGTCACAGACTTATCCAGGTCCAAAATGTTCAATGCATCCTAAAAAACAGAGCAAACATGACTACTGACTCTAAATAAAACAAACGGTTTTCAATCCTTGGTATTAAAATGAAGCTGAGCTGCTATTGGTACAAATGTTACAGACCTCTGCTATGGCAGCAAGGCGCAGTTCCCCACTGAGAGGAGAGGGCTGTGACTGGGAGAACACACATCTCTTCACCGTACGAGGAATGTTCTCCCTCAACTCATCAACAGGGAGATATTCTGTTGTGCATGACATAAATCACAAGAAGACAAAGTGAAATTTGGGGATCAGTAAGCATAAGATCATCTGGATATGCATGTGATGTTCGATAAGAACAAAGACCGTATCTGGCAAGAACACAAAAATCATGTGCATTGGCCATGTTATTTTGTTTAATGAAAAGAATAGTATATATATATATATATATATATATATATATATATATATATATGCCCCCCAAGTATATACATATCCATATATACTAGTCATATATACATGCACTCAGATCAGAGCCACTTTAGCGTAATCAATTAACCTAATGCATGTCCTTGGACTGTGAGAGGAAACCAGAGCACCCAGAGTACACCAACGAGGACAGAGGGACTTTCTAGCTGTGAGCCACCCCCGCACTACATGGAATTTAATATGATAAAGTATCACATCTATCATATATAAATATGTATATGATTTTTTAATAGCCCATTTACAAGTCAATTAAGTTCTGGTACCTTAAAAAGACTAGTGGATTATCTGAATAACACTATTAACGGTAATATGGATCTTCTGATATTTCTGGATATTATATGTGAATCTAATAGGGCTACATTTTAGGATTAGAGTCTATAGTTAGCCAACTAATCCATCAAGCAAAATAAAGTCATTTTGCTTTTTACTACATACTCTTAATACATACTTGCTGGGCACACAATATAGCTTGTGTTTCTGATTTTAATGATAAAAACTCATACCTAACAGTTTGTGAGTTGACAGTTTCAGTGCATTTCTGTCAGATGTGGAGGCAGAAATCTTACAAACTCCATCAACTACACCACGCTCCTTAAACCAGAAGTGATTCCCACAAACAGGTAACTCATGTGAGTGTAGCGTCTTAACTAAAAACATGAACACAGTGATGATCTTCTCTAACATCCCATCGCTCTCCATACAATATTCCAACAAATAACTCAAATCATTACACACCCAGCTACTAGAAAACAATAAAAACGATGCACTACTTGTTAGCTAAAACATAACGTATCAATAAAACTATCCACCGTTCTCTAGTAGCTAGCGTAAACAATTCTGTGTGCTTTTCCACAGGGTTCTGTCAGTTTTTCCTTATTCGGCTTTGATTTTAACTATTGGCAAGCAACTTTTGTTGTATTACCGCCATCCACCGTTCTGGAGCTTGGACTAGCTCGGTTTACCGTCATTAATCTTCTTATCTGCTTAATCCAGATTCGCGGGAAAACCGGTATCTTTAACAGGCGACACAGGGCGCAAGGAAGGAATAACATTAGACAGGGCGCCAATCCATCATAGACTCATACATTCATACATTATACACTCAAACAAACATACACCCACTCACACACTAAGGGCACTTTAGAAAAAACAATTAACACACATGTCTGTGCACTGTGAGAGGAAATCGGAGTACACGGAGTAAACCCACGTGAACACAGAGAGAACATGCAAACTCCTCACAGGCGGAGTCTGAAGTCGGGATCGAACCGGGAACACTGGAGCTGTGAGGTGACCTTGCTAACCCCTGCGCAGTCTTCGTTTTGCATTATAATCTGATATTAAAATAATGTATTTCCTGCCTTCCTCCCTCCCAGGGGTGTTTTTTGATTAGTTCTTGTACTGGGGCACACACAGAATTGGGACACAGCCATACCCCCGGGTCAGTCACAAATCTGGTAGAAATAGATTATGTGATACGCTAAGTTGGTAAGACTCAGGGGAGTGACACGGTGACATAGTGGTTAGCATGGTTCACCCACAGCTCCTGTGTCCCCTGTTCGATCCCAACCTCTGACTCCGTCTGTGTGGAGTTTGCATGTTCTCTCTGTCTGTGTGGGTTTAATTCGGCTGCTACGGTTTCCTCACACAGTCACAGATATGTGTTAGGTTGATTGTGTTTCCAAAGTGCCCTTAGTGTGTGAGTGGGTATATGAGTGTGAGTGCCCAACTATGGACTGATGCCCTGTTTAGGGTTGTTCCTGCCTTGCACCCTGTGCTGCCGACAAGGAACAGACTTTCCTGCAACCCTGACCATAATTAAGCAGATAAGAGAATAAATGAATAAATGAATGAATGAGTGAATGAATGAATGGTGCGATTGGATAAGACACAGCAGTCCTGCTGGATTTTTTAAACATCGTGTTCACTCCCTGTGTTCACTCTATTTGACACATCTACCTTGCAGATGTAAAATCAGAGACAGTGTCTCAGTTTGTGTTAATCATCCTGTATTCCTTTATCAGTGCTCACAGGATGCTGGTGGCTGGACATATATTACACAAGTTTATATTTTGTTATTTAGTAGACTCTCTAATCCAGAGCACCTTACAACTGATACGGTCTTACAATCCAAACCATAGTGGGTTAAGGACCCAACCGTGGCAGTTGGAGGTAGGATTTGAACCCTGGATAATCAGGTTTATAGCCCAAACACTTAATTAAACACTAGTCCAGCACAAGCACAGTGGACTCCCAGGAAAAAAATGTACTGTGAATGTTCATAGTAAAACTGTGAATTGCTTGACAATTTTAATGTAAACTTTCACAGTTTGACCATGAAGTTCACAGTTCTACTATGAAGTTTTGATGGTAATTTGGCCACTTCATGGTTCTACTGTCAAATTTCACAGTAATTTTTTTCCTGGGCTAACAAAGTATTTAAAGAAACAGATGGACTAGTCTGCTGTAGTTTGTAGAACCACACAGTGCATATGTATATATATATATTTGATGGAAAGTTTACGCCAATAGGTGGCAGTAATACATCTCTGTCAACCACTTTCGTTGCCATCAGTAATAGAAGAAGGGGCGCCGGGTTGAGAGGAAGATGGCGGTACAGTGGAGGCAGTGCGGGAGGAAACATGTAGGAATTACCTGCTTTATCGCCTCCTTAACTGCAGTAAGAGCGCAGTGTGTGAGCAGCGTGTGTCCGAGAGGAGCCGCGCCTCCGTCAGCTTTATTTACTCAGGTACTGACAGAGAAAAGGATGTCATTACATCCTACACACACATGCTGTCAGAGGGAGAAAAGGTCATTCAGTGTATAATCTCTCTCTCTCTCTCTCTCTCTCTCTCTCTCTCTCTCTCTCTCTCTCTCTCTCTCTCTCTCTCTCTCTCTCTCTCTCTCAAGATTCAAAGTAGCTTTATTGGCATGAATGTAGTGACAACATTTTTGCCGAAGCATTAAAAAAAGCTCAATCTCAGTAAAAGAAAAAATAATTACAAAGTAAGTGACAATAATGATAATGGGTAAAGTTCTTAATTATATATTTTTATATACATACACGGAAGATGTACACTTAGAACAGTAAGTGGAAACGGTGAGCAGTGAGTTATGGTGAGGTGTGATGTCACCCACTGCCTCTACACATACCGTAACTCCAACCTTAACCTCAGTAGCCTAAAGCAGATATTTTGACGCTTTTGGTTTTTCAAAAGAAAGCTGCAGTTTCACTGTTAGAGTCGCACACTATAAATGATCACAGAGCTACACACAGTCACAGCTTATAACTCACACTTATAAAACTTTACACACTGTCTGCTTTAAGAAGTAGAAGACTCTGCTTACAAAAAACAAGCAACTCTTTATCTCATTAAATGACACACCTGTTCTCTATCTATCTCTAGTGGTGCCTAAAAGTGTGTAAACCCTTTAGAATGTTCAATATTTCTGCATAAATAGAATGTAAAACTTCACCCAGGAAAAAATGTACTGTGAAAGTTGACAGTAGAACCATGAAGTGGCCAAATTACCAGCAAAATTCATAGTACAACTGTGAAATAATTCATGGTCAGTTCATAGTCAAACAAGTTTACAGTTGTACTATGAAATTTCACAGTAGAACCATGAAGTGGGCAAATTACCACCAAAAATTCATAGTAGAACTGTGAACTTCATGGTCAAACTGTGAAAGTTCACATTAAAACTGTCAAGCAGTTCACAGTTTTACTATGAACATTCACAGTACATTTTTTCCTGGGCAGATTTCCACACTGTTCCTAAAGTAGATAAAAAGAAACCAAATGAGACAAAAATATTATACTTGCTCATTTATAAATTGAAGAAAATTATCCAATACTACATATCTGTGAGTTGCAAAAGTGTGAAGCTTTCAGTATCTGTGACCCCCTTGTGCAGCAATAACTGCAACAAACCATTTCCAGGAACTGTTGATCAGTCCTGCACATATGCTTGGAGGAATTTTAGTCCATTCCTCTGTACAGGTCAGAGAAATAAAGTTTCTGCAAAGTTTGATGAACCAAATTATCCCAGGCTGATTTTACAATATTCCAAAGAGTGTTGTTTGATGTTACTGAAAGCTTGACTTCCATAAATGCTCTGTGGGATTGCGGTCAGATGACTGTGGAGGAAGGTCCATGACATTCAGTTTTCCTTGGTTGTTGTTGCAAAGCTTTGAGTTGAGTTTTGGGTTATTATCCTGCTGCAAGTATGAATTATTCCCTACAAAGATCCAAACAATCATTTTCACTTCTGGTAGCAGGCTTTTAGCCCCCACTGTATGTCCATCTGTCTGTCTCTGTCGGCCTGATATTATGTCTTTGCCTGGCTGTGTCTCTGATATCTGTCTGTCATTCTTTAGGAATTCTATGTTTGGCCATCCAGCCATTCATCCATCCATGTCCATAACACAGTGTGTCAGTTATGTCTGATGTTAATACTGTAAGGGAAGAAGTCATGTACTGAATGCTTTGTATTTTCCATAGGTACTGCATCCAGTCAGGCATGCACATCTGTTCATCAAGCCCAACACCTTTTCAAGGTTAGTATTTGGAAACAGAAATACAGGTGTAAAAGTAAATGATCTGAATTGTTGTTAGTGCCACTTTATTAAATATGCATTGTTCTGTTTTGCGTGTACAGAAATAGGTTTCTTCATCCCACGCTAAGGACCTGCTGCTGTAGGATACACAGCGACACAAAGTTAAAAGATCCTTTTTTACTTGCACAAGAAGATCTGAAACATTTATATGACGATATTAAAAAGGTATGTTTACAGGAAGTGTATGCCTATTGAATATTGAAATTACATACTTAAAAACAGCATAATAGTCATATAACCCAATATACAGTATGAATGCATGACAGTGTCTGGTTACAACCTTGTAGTGTTTAAGAGTAATTTTCATGATATAGTTGTTAGCAAAGGCTGAAATATTGTTTTAAATAGACTTGTTAAGATTGTCTTTTTGGCTTACTAGTACTATGTAGAAATAGCACCTGTCGTGACTCGATGGTAAGCAAAGGGCAGTAATTGAGGGCCTGGGTTTGTATCCAGTGGTGCGTTTACAGAACCCTGCTATGAACAGGTATCCTATACAGGGTACCTCTGCTTGGACCAGGTGAATTCCGGGTTATGCTCCAGGCCTTCCACTATGACCATGACCAGGACAAGTAAGGATAAAATAGGATAGTCTTCTCTGACTTTTAAATATTTCATTATTTTCATAAACCAGTCCATTATACCTGATTACCTGATAAATTATGTCTGTCTGACCTCCTGTCTGTGTAGTGGAAGGCCTGGCTGGAGACACCATGTTTAAGTATCTGGTGAATTGGTTTACTCACGAGTAGTTTATTAGGAACACTATACTATATTTTGAAGTATGACTCCATGACATTAGTTTCATTCTTAGATTTATCATCTACGCCGCCCAAGGAGGTCAGGTCCCTTTTTGAGTCTTGGTCCTCCCAAGGTTTCTTCCTCATAACACTTAGGGAGTTTTTCCTTGCCACTGTCGCCCTAGGCTTGCTCAATTTGGGATTGGACTTAGATATTAGGAGATAATCTAAGCTTCTAAAGTTGCTTTGAGACAATGCTCCATTGTAAAAAGTGCTATATAAATAAATCTGACTTGACTTGACTATACTAATACTCAGTAGGGCCTACCTTTGCTCTAAAACCAGCTTCAGTTCTTCAAGGGATGGATTCCACAAGATCTAGAAACCATTCCTTTGAGATTCTGCTCCATATGCTGACATAATTGCATCACATGGTTTCTGCAGATCTTTCAAGTTTCTAATCTCCTGTTCTGCCACCTCCCAAAGGTGTTTTATTGGATTCAGATCCTGTGACTGGAAAGGCACTAAAGAACACTAAACACACTATAATGTGCACAATACCAGTATGAGATGACTATGCCTTTTTACATTATCATGTCAGGCAGTAGCCAATATAAGATGGGTAAATTTTGGCCATGAAGGGATGAACATAATCAGCAAAAATCCTCAAATAGGCTGTGGTGTTTGATTTTTTATTGGTACTAATAAATAAGCCACCAAAACATTCCCCACACTGTTATACCCTCTCCACCAGCCTGGACTGTTGACACAAGGCAGGTTGGGTTTATGGTTTATGCTGTTGGTGCCAAAGTCTGACCCTACAGTCTGTGTTCCTCAGTAGAAATTGAGATTCATCAGGCCAGGCTTTGTTTTTCCAAACTGTCCAGGCTTGGTGAGCGTGTGCCCACTGAAACCTCAACTTTCTGTTCTTAGCTGACAGAAGTAGAAGCGATGTGGTCTTCTGCTGTTGTTTCAATGTGTTTTGAAGGTCAAAATCACTGAGATCACATTTTTCCTCATACTGATGATTGCTATGAACATAGCCTGATGCTTCTAATTTGTATCTGCATAATTTTATTCATTGCACTGCTGCCACATGATTGACGGATTAGAAAATGGTGTGAATGAGTAGCTTGGCAGGTGTTCCTAATACAGTGCTCAGTAGAGTGTATACAATATAAAGTTTATAATTTGCCTGTGCAGGCATGAATGAATCAGAATGAGCTGATTCTCTGAACTAATGAACCACTCTTTTTTTTCTTACACCTTTATGTTCATTTTTGTGATCCAGCAGCTGCTTGTGTCCAAAGCAGAGCTGAAAGCCCTGTGTGATTATTACTTTGATGGTAAAGGAAAGGCATTTCGGCCCATGATTGTGGTGCTCATGGCCAGGGCCTGCAACATTCATAGCAACCAAAACGGGTGAGCCCAGCAGCCTCTCTTCTCTGATGTTTCTGCATGTACACTGTGTATGTTCCATGCATGTTTGTTTATATATTCTTATTGCATCAGGGATCTGCTCCCGGCTCAGAGGTCTATAGCCATGATCTCCGAGATGATCCACACTGCCAGCTTGGTGCATGATGATGTTATTGATGGGGCAGATAAGAGACGAGGAAAAGGCACCGTTAATGAAGTGTGGGGGGAGAGAAAGGTGAGTCTAATTAACATGCACCTCCCAGTGGTTTCCACTGTTTCTTCATTTCCTTTAATGCACATATTATACATTATTTGATAATTAATACATTGCTGTGATTAGTATAAAATAGTGGTACCTCGGTTCTCGGCCACCTTGGAACTCGTCAAATTCGAGTATTTTGAGTAGAAAAAGTTTGTCTCGGTACTTGATGCACTTGCTTAAACTCGTATGAGTCAAGCCGCACAACTTGTCTCAGTCGAAACTCGATTCATGATTCCGTACGCAGTGATTCAGTTCTTCACTCTCACAATAAAACTCTTTCTCAGTAAAGAACGTGTTTTGCTTTATTTTTACATTTACAGTACTGTGTTCTTAGTGCATGGGTCCTAAAATGGTTAAAGTGCCAACTGAAAATAAAACAGGAATTGAATGCTGCAGGCATTAACAGCTTTGCTAGCGCCCTGAGTTCACCAATAGAATAAGTGTTTTGCTTTTACTTTCACTTTAAATCCATTACTCACTAAATGACATGAGATTTTTCAACACTTTATTATAAAATAAGCTTTGTGTTAATGATTTTGGCCAACTGTAGGTTAATGTAAGTGTTTTAAACAGTAACTTACTTATCATAGGCTGTGATACAATATAGACCGCTCTACCAAACACTCATTAAACACTCATCAAACTTCTTTTAAAGTTCATGATACATTTAACTTGTGACAGATTTGTCGGAACACATCCTCACCGTAAATCAGGCAGCACCTGTACAGTGCAGCTCCATTATTCCTATAACACCTTATACAGTGTGGATTTTCTGGGGGTCTGAAATAATTACCGTATTTTTCGGGCTATAAAGCGCACCGGGTTATAAGGCGCAATATCAGTGATCGACTGCTAACAGATCTATTTTCATACATAAAGCACACCGGGTTATAAGGCGCAATAAATGAAACAAAACTCTTATGTTCCCTCGGAAGCTCAGTTTGGTCTTGTTTACCTGGCACAGGGCGTCTTCTTGCTTCCTCCACTTCCGTACCATTCATCCGTTAATGTTGAATTCTCTCACAGCTGCTCTATGTCCATGTTGTACTGCGTGACTGATAGCGCTGAGTTTGAAATCCGCTTCGAAAATAAATGAATGAATGCACGTACCCTAATGCTGAAGCACATACCGTATTACTCCGCTATGCTGCGCAGTACGGTGGCCGTGAGCTTCGTAACTTACGAAGGCTGTGCTTAAACATTTCGACAGATTTATGAGTATCACCAACTACAATCGGTTCTAGGTCAGAAAGCACAACCAGAATTAATTCATACATTAGGCGCACCGCATTATAAGGCGCACTGTCGATTTTTGAAAAAATTAAAGGATTTTAAGTGCGCCTTATGGTCCGAAAAATACGGTAATTCAATTTACATTATTCCTTGTGGGACAAAATTAGCTCGGTACTCGTCAGTACCACTGCACAGTCAAACCCCAGTATCTGTATTTTCTACAGTAACATATTAAGCATTTTAATCATCCTGTCTATCCACGCCACTAACTTGCTATTATGAATGATGAGCTGACAATGAAATCTGAGGAATCAAATTCTGTACCAAATAAGTTTCTATCAGCGTAAGGTAACTGGTATAGATGGGTCTCTTCCTGCACCTTCCACTTCCATACAGTGATTCATTTTAAGATAAATGTGTGAAAAAGCTCACTGTGAGACAGCAGAGGACATTTTATGATTTTTATTTAGACTCCTGCACAAACCTGTTCTAACTTTTGAGATGTACTAGGAATTAACCTGAGGGGTGAATGCAGTGCAATATGATAGACATGGTGCACACACAGATGGAGAGCATAAAAGACTCCTGCTCCATTATGTTAATCAGATTATTCTAAGAGTGTGGAGGATTTGGAAGATGGCAATATGACATGGGATTTCCAATAAGAAACAATAGATCTCCCAAGCTCCCAATATTCGAATGTTTCCTGGTACATTCCGATAACAGGATTTGACTCTATATGAAAGTGGGGCCTTGCACAGCAATTCAGTTATATATTTCTAAATGTAGAAACATAATTTAGTTATTTGAGGTGGTGATGTAGTGAAGTCTGTGTGTTGTACCTGTGTCTTAAGGCTATCCTGGCTGGGGATTTCATTCTGTCTGCAGCGTCCATGGCACTGGCACGCATCGGGAACAACTCCGTGGTGTCTGTGCTCTCCCAAGTTATAGAGGACCTGGTTAGAGGTATGACCTGAAATGTACCGAATCTATATGCTTGGTTCTGCTAATATAAGGAAAGTGCAGATAAGAGTCTATTTAGCCATGTTTGTATTACTGGTTGAAAATGACAACAGAATAGCATTTGGTGTGTATTATATATGGGAAAAATACATAACAGCAAAGAGACATAAGTGAGAGGGATTACTCTTAGTTACTGTCAAATACGTAACACATTCTGTCGTGTTAATCACATTTTTTATCGTGTTAATTATGATTTAATCAAATTATTTTGCTTAACCATATTTGACCCTGAATAAATTTCGTTATTTTGTTCTCATTAAAACAGCAATACACAGCTATACTAGTGGACATGTATTTAGTACTTTTTAATAATTCAGTAACATTATTTTGAGTGTGTCGCTTGCTGCATCACAGCACTTCATTTCATTTTTTTTCTGATGAACAGGTGCTTTTTTATGCATTTTTAAAGCTAAAGATTAATTTTATTAGATCATTTTCAAAGAAATAGCATGTGCAAGCTGTTCTTGTGTGCCATGCGACAGTGTGTTATTTTATTTACAGTATGACACACAGTAATGATCATAGTGTTTAAAGGTTTGCAACCCACACCTTCCTTACAGGCTAATAGTGTTGATATAGCATGTAGGATGTAGGGAAAAGTACACAGGGGACTATTTCAGACACAGCTGATAACTATGGGTCCTTCGCTGGGTCACGCAGCATTCAGTTGTGTGTGTATATTTTTTCCTTCTGTTTTTTTTTTAATTGTACAGTGTTCTGATATAGAAAAGACCTGTATGTGTATCACAGGTGAATTCATGCAGCTGGGATCCAAAGAAAATGAGAACGAGAGATTCAAACATTACCTTGAGAAAACCTTTAAGAAGACAGCAAGTCTGATAGCGAACAGCTGTAAAGCAGTATGTACGTTCTCTCACCACATTAAACACTGCAGTGTGACAGAGAGAAGCTTATGGTCCCCTTTGCTCCATAACTGCAGGTGTCAATTCTGGTGAATTCTGATCCTGAGGTTCATGAGATAGCTTATCAGTACGGCAGAAATGTGGGCATCGCCTTCCAGGTAGGTCATGCAGGCTAATCAGCAGTCTCACCTATAACGATGTCATGCCTGTGCTAATTTGCAAGTTTACATTACATTTATAGCATTTAGCAGATGCCCTTATCCAGAGCGACTTACAATTGATACATCCCGGTACTAGCAAGGTGTACCTGATAAAGGGACCAGTGAGTGTACAGTAGGGTTGGGCAATATGGCCAAATTATTTTATCATGCTATATGTTTAATAATTCTATATTACACTAATGTTATACATCACTTAGCCAAAACCTTAAGTGTCCAAATAACAGTCTTAAAACATAAACATGCCATGAAGTGTCTTGATATGAGTAAGCTGGTGGAGGAAGCAGCGCTGCACTGTGCCTAATGATGTCCTTTATCTCCAGGATGCTGCTAACCTGTTCTTTTCCTTTTTTTCAGCTGGTGGATGATGTGCTGGATTTCACATCGTCTGCTAGCCACCTAGGGAAACCCTCAGCTGCAGATCTCAAGCTGGGACTGGCCACGGGGCCGGTGCTGTTCGCCTGCCAACAGGTACTCTTATCAGCTTTCACTTTATATTAGTTTCCACACAGTAAATGCACACTGTGTAGTGACGACCCCAATCATTTCTTTTCACAGTTTCCTGAACTGCATGCCATGATTATGAGGCGTTTCGGTTCAGATGGAGACGTTGATCGAGCCTGGCGATATGTCCTGGAGGTAATTTAAAAAACAGGCTAATGTTGCTGTATATAGTACATTATATACACAAAAATCCCAAAAAACATGGTTTGCATCTAAAACAGGCCTATTAGTATGGAGTTGCTGCTACAACAACCTTTGCTCTTCTAAAAGGACTTACAACTAGCTTTTGGAACATCTGTGAGGTTGGCTGATGTTAGACAGTAAGCCTTGGCTGACTTTTGGTATTGGAGTGCATTTCAGTGATTCTGATGAGTTGTGGTCAAGGTTCTCAATTTAAGTTGGGAAACCAGTTCTCTATGGATTGTTTAGGACAGCAGGGCAGAAAGTTGATGAACTGATTTAATTTTCCTATAAAGGTATCACATTGAGAGACCGGGGTATTCAGTACAACACATTCTACTGCCACTGTTGGTTTATGGAGAATCCAGAAATGTATGCTTTACATTATGAGTGTGTATATGCAAGTGTTGCCGAAATGGCAGAGCTCAATAATTAGAAGGGATGTCCACAAATGTTTGTCTATAAAGTAGATACTACAACCCCAATTCCAATGAAGTTGGGACATTGTGTAAAACATAAATAAAAACATAATACGATGATTTGAAAATCCTTTTCAACCTATATTCAATTGAATCCACTACAAAGACAAGATATTTAATGTTCAAACGGATAAACTGTATTGATTTTTGCAAATAATCACTCATTTTGAATTTGATGCCTACAACACGTTATAAAAAAAGCAGGAGCAGGAGCATGTTTCCCACGGTGTTACATCACCTTTCCTTTTAACAACACCGAGTAAGCATTTGGGAACTGAGGACACTAATTGTTGAAGTCTGTAGGTGGAATTCTTTCCCATTCTTGCTTGATGTACACCTTTAGGTGCTCAACAGTCCGGGGTCTCCGTTGTCGTATTTAGTGCTTTATAATGCGCGACACATTTTCAATGGGAGACCGGTCTGGACCGCAGGCAGGCCAGTCTAGTACCCGCACTCTTTTACTACGAAGCCACGCTGTTGTAACACGTGCAGAATGTGGCTTGGCATTGTCTTGCTGAAATTAGCAGGGACGTCCCTGAAAAAGACGTTGCTTGGATGGCAGCATATGTTGCTGTAAAACCTGTATGTACCTTTCAGCATTGATAGTGCCTTCACAGATGTGCATGTTACCCATGCCATGGGCACTAACGCACCACCATACCATCAGAGATGCTGGCTTTTGAACTTGGCACAGATAACAATCCGGACAGTTCTTTTCCTCTTTGGCCTCATGATTTCCAAAAACAATTTGAAATGTGGACTCGTCAGACCACAGGACACTTTTACACTTTGCATCAGTCCATCTCAGATGAGCTCGGGCTCAGAGAAGCCGGCGGCGTTTCTGGGTGTTGTTGATATATGGCTTTCGCTTTGCAGAGTTTTAACTTGCACTTGTAGATTTGTGCACTTGCGGTTGTCTGAAGTGTTCCTGAGCCCATTTGGCAATATCCGTTACAGAATGATGTTGGTTTTTAATGCAGTGCCGCCTGAGGGATCGAATGTCACAAGCATTCAATGTTGGTTTTCGGCCTTGCTGCTTCCTTGCAGAGATTTCTCCAGATTCTCTGAATCTTTTGATGATATTATGGACTGAAGATGAGCAACTGAGACTGGATGAGACTGTAGATGGACTATTTGCTCATGCAGTTGTTCACAAAGTGGTGAACCTCGCCCCATCCTTGGTTGTGAACGACTGAGCCTTTCGAGGATGCTCCCTTTATACAAAATCATGACACTCACCTGTTTCCAGTGAACCTGTTCACCTGTGGAAGGTTCCAAACAGGTGTTTTTTGGGCATTCCTCAACTTTTCCAGTCTTTTGTTGCCCCTGTCCCAGCTGTTTTGGAACGTGTTGCAGGCATCAAATTCAAAATGAGTGAATATTTGCAAAAATCAATAAAGTTTATTTGTTTGAACATTAAATATTTTGTATTTGTAGTGGATTCAATTGAATATAGGTTGAAAAGGATTTGCAAACGTTTTACACAACCTCCCAACTTCATTGGAATTGGGGTTATATATAATGTAGAATGTAGGGACTGGTGAATATGGGACCATTTCAGGCAGTTACAAGCAGTTAAAAACTTAGCAGCATTAAAATACTATTGCATTACCTTTGACAGGGCTAATACTGTATAAACTAATATTTCTAATGTTTACATTAAATTAATTCCTGATATTTTATGAGTTTGAAACTTACAAGTGACACAGTGGTGCAAGTGTTCATAAACATTTCCATTTTTGATTTAAAAACAGTAACTTGGTTATGTAATCTCTCGATACCTTGCTTTTTAAGTCATAAATAGTTCCTTGTCTGTTGCGCTGACTGATATCAATTTATGGGCAAAGGGTTTTCAGTTATGCATTGTCTTGGCACGATACGAAAGGTTGCTAGTCAACTCTGCAGATACTGTTTGTCTGAGGGAGGGAAGAACGGATTGGGGTTTCTCTCTCTACCCCTGCAAGACTGGTTAAGACATCAGTATGAATGGGAGCACCAGCATGCAACAGGGCTGGTTCTAGTGATTAAACTTATTTCATGACCGGATTGTACCACCTGACTTGGATTTAGAATGCAAAACTGACAGTGAGCACTTGAGTGGTGCATGATGTAATACAAATGGGTCCCAGTGGTGCCTTCTGATGGGGCCAGGCCTCGTGTAGACATGGGCTGTCTGAGCGACCCCTACAGCACTGACATCCCGTTCTCTGGATGTAAGCGTCAGAGCCTCCACAACCCTGTGCAGGAATGTGCAGTTAAAACTGGCAGTGTTGATTACAAGGTTGAGAGTGCAAGTACCAACATGGCCAAGCTGCTCCTGTTGAGGCTATGAGCAAAGCTGTTACTCTTCAGTTGGATCAGTTGTAAATTGCTTTATAGTAAACTGCCTGCCCAGTTTTAAATATAACTAAAATATAGTCTTAGGCCACCATGCCACCATTAGATGTTTTGTTTTAGCAATGGTATAATGACCATATATCATTATTTCTCAGTCTCTTTTTTTTTAGAATACAACTAGAAAATAGAATCTATAAGCCTACAGTGGCAAGGTCTGTGTGACCTCCCTAACAGCATCATCTGGCAGCTTCCTTTGGATGCCAAGTTGACCCTTCTATAGTCTGAAGAACTGGAATCAGGAATGATAGCAGCCAATCGGGGAGGGGAGTCACACTAAATACTACATACATTTTGTTCAGATTTTTTTGTGCACACATTTCCTGTAGTATCTGTTTGAATGTTAATAAAGACACTGAGAAATAATTATGTATAGTTATTATACTGATGCTAAAACAACAAATTTAGTGGTGTCCTAAGACTTTTGCACTGTACTGTATATAAAATGTTCATATAAATGAAGTATTGCAGAGTACTGTTTATGTACTTACTTTCTAGTTTTACGCATGCATTCTTCTGTTTGGGGGTGCGAGGGGATTTGGAGTCTATGCAAGCATTCTCAGGGTGCAAGCATACTCTATAGGGGGCACTAGGTTATTACTATTGGAGCTGCCACCCCCTCATGGCCAAATGTGTGTCTGCATGATGACTGACCCGGTTGGTAGGCACCACTGGTACTTAAAAACTGGATCACAACACAACTGTGGGCTAGTGAATTGCTGCTATGCCACATGATCATCTGGAGCAGCTCTATTAAATCATTTTTTAGGAAATTAGTCGCAGTATTATATAATTCCATCCAGTTGGCCCAGTTGGTAGAGCCAACTGCTTTAAATGGCAGCGGCACCCCCAACTGGTGCAGCCAAAAGAGGAGCAACAACTATTTAATTCAATTCTATGTGCATGGCAGAGTGACGGAGTGGAGCAGACAAGCTACCTCGCTCAACGCTACTGCCACGAGGCCACGCGTCAGATCAGCCGATTGCGACCTTCTCCTGAGCGGGACGCTCTGATCCGCCTCACAGAGATGGTTCTCAGTCGCAACAAATGAGCCCGGAACCTGCAGCGCTCCATCACAGGCAGCTACACTTCTAGAACAACACACTCTTACAGCAGTCCAAGTCCGCCCCGAGAGCCACGGCACTGCACACGTTCCCTTCCCGACCGCACTCGATCCGACGCTAATGCTGCGGAACCGGTCTACTGTACAGTACGTGGATGTCTAGAACTGGATTGGACATCTGAGCCTTAAGACTCACCCCAAAAGGCTAATTGAAGGAATGAGGGCCAAGTTAGCATTATGCAAATGAAATCGTATTGGTTCCAGCCTTCGTGCCTTGTTAGCATTTGGGGGTGAAGGGTGGAAATTGAGACTGCATAGAAAAAGTGTTAAAGATATTTACATTGTCTATCGACATTACTGTACTGTACACGTCCTCTGTGCCAGTTTATGGGCAGGAGGATGCGAGGAGGCTTTATTATAATTTAAGGCAAAGTGTCATTTTACATGTCCGATTGTGTTAACGCTTCCAGATACCTCCAAGATGTCTGTCCTCAAAACAAAGGCCAAATCATTACAATGTACAAAAGCTGTTATGAATGTCATTTTGTATCACATGCTCAATAACAGCCTTACATCTACAACCTTAAGTCGTCCTGTCTGTCTCTCTCTGAATCATCAAGCACACTTTGGTTCCATAGGTCAGCGGTTTATTATAAAAGACTGTACATTTAATTTCTCATTAAACATTATAAATACAAATTCTGGGCTTTCTGGTAGTTCCAGCCCAGTTCAAATTCAGCTGGAAAACTTAACTAGATCATGCATGTGGCTGGAATATCCTAAAATAAGCAACAGATCAAAGAGGAATACTACAGTTTTACACCCAATTCTCCTCTGTGTTCAGCGGCTGCAGCGTGTGAGACTGCCACCAGGGACTATTTCAGCACGTTTTCCTAAACTGAGGAACAGAACAAAAATCTCAGGCCACTCCCTGAAACGGCTTAAGATAGTTTTGATCAAACACAATAACGTCTCTGCCTAAATTATCTACGTAAACTTTTATATTGGAAATGATGAGCAATGTGTGACTAGGAGGATTTTTCTAGACAGAAAAACATGAGGTTCTGGCAAAAAAAACAAACAAACAAAAAGGCCTGAAAGCACTACTGGAGAATGGTATTCAAACAAGAACAATTAAAAATAAATAAAAATGAAGCATCTTCGTCTGTCATGCAAGTACAGTGGTGATCTATTGAGTTGTTTTATATTTCTTTATAACGGATATAATGATAAATAATATACTTGGACATTTATTTATCAAGGCAAATGATCCAATATTACATTTCTGTGAGTGGCAGAAGTACATGAACCTTTGGTTTGTCTGTGATGTGACCACTCTGTCTAGCAATAGCTGCCGCTAAAGGTTTCTGGGGTTTTTTTTTTTTCATCAATGGAAAAAAAAATGATTTGATGACTTGATGACCCAAGTTCGGCAAAACGAGCACAAACTATGATACTACCACCATCATGGGATAGGATTCTTCTGCTGGAATACAGTGTTTTCCATTCTCCAGACATGTAATGCTTCTCATTTAAATCAAAAGTTCAGTTTTGGTCTGATCCTACCACCTGACATGTTTCCAAAATCCTTTTGGCCACCTGATCTTTGGCGTATTGCAGAGAGAGAGAGAGAGAGCAATGTTCTTTTTTGGGGAGCAGTGACTTGCAATCCCTGCTGGTGGATCCACAAACATTAGCCAATGTGAGAGAGGCCTTCAGTTGCTTAGAACTTGGGTTCCTTTGTGACCTTGCAGACTATTAAACACCTTGCTCTTGGAATTGTCCTTGTTGGTCGACCACTGGGGAGGGTAACGATGGTCTTGAATGTTACTCCATTTGTATACAATCGGTCTGACTCTGGACATTTTTGTAAGCTTTTCCAACCTCATGAACATCAACAACTCTTTTTCTGACGTCCTCAGAAATCTACTTTGTCCATGCTTGTTGTTGTTTGTTTATTTGGTTTATTTAACATCACTGTCAGCGGCAGTGGCCATTTCAGCGACACACACAAGGTTACATCTATACTAGTGATATACACACTCAAGTCAGTGGCAATTTAGTGTAATCAGTTAACCTAATGCATGTCTTTGGACTGTGGGAGGACACCCATGCAGACATGTGGAGGACCCAAGCTGCTCCACCCCTTTGTCCATGCCATAATACATTTCCACAAACGTGTTGTGAAGATTAAACTTTGATCGATCCCTGTTACTTTATTACAACAGGGTGCCCACTCACACCTGGCTGCCATCTCTTTGATAGAGAAAACCTGAATCTAATTTCACTGTCAAATTAACCTGGTTCTCATTCTTTCCTCACTTGCAAATCTGTAATATTGGAACAGTTTCCTCAATAAGTAAATGGCCAAGTAAAATATTTTGTCCTGTGTGTTTAATTGTGTTCTCGATCTACTTTTTGTGTAAAAATCTGATGACAATTTAGGACATGTTTACGCAGAAATATAGAAAATTCTAAAGGGTTCACACATTTTTCACAATTGTATTATTTTTTCCCCATATCCCAATGTTATTTCGTGTTAATTAATAAACAAAGGCAGCTCCAGTAGCTCGGTGTTAAGAGCCAGCTGCTGGAAACAGCAGTTTCTGACGGCAGTTTCATAAAAGCACATATTTTAGACATTTATTGGCAATTTAAAATCTTAGTTCAAATCAAAGTCAGTGTGAATAAGATGATCGTCTGTTCTCTCAGTAAAGGGAATCATTTTCAATTTATTCCTGGCAGTTGCTCACATGCTAGAGGCGAGTCAGATTGAGTTTGGGTTGTAAAACGTCCGAGTATTTAATTATTTTCAAATAATAGTCAGGACTTGTGATTAATGTTTGATCATTTGACAATGAGATGAGTGAATAATTACATGGATCAGAGCACAGCTGGTCAACTGTAAAATGAGATTTTCTATTACAAAGATCAAGGATATCTTACACAGAAGGTTGAAACCTGACATCATTCCAGGTCAGATTACAAATACTCAATCGGTTTGTTCACTGATCCATGCGAGGAGGTACGGGCAGTTCAGTTACAATCAAGTAAATCAATACAAAATGGCAGTTCCTTTGGTTATAAATCATCATCAGTGGCAACATGGCAAATGGGGATTGTATACTGCGTGAAGTTCTGCAGCTACTTTACTGTCCATATGTGTAAGGAATCTACTGACAATCCATCCTCTGCATCACTGCATGTACTTACAGGAGTCACATCTCCATGAAACATTACTAAAAATAAATGTTGCTTTACATACATGGTCAAACAAACAGGGGTAAGTTTAAATTGAATACATAACTACAAACAAGAGAATGTAAAAATAAAAAGTCCAAGAATATTTTCCAAATTTTCAAAAATGGTGCCCGTTTAATATAGAGTAATGGAAAGAATTTAACGTTGAGATTATTATACATTTAATAATTTGTAGGCATGCTCCATGTCAAGATTTAATACAGTTCAGACTTACTACCTCAGAATTGAACTCTGTTCATAGTGTGTTCAGAATGACTTTATCTCTCGCGCAGAAATTAGTGGTTTCTATGGCAGATTACATAACAGCTATCCTAATGTACAGTCTTGGGTAAAATTTGTACGAATAAAGTTGATGGTTTTCTAAATGATATGTTAAAACCTCTGGAGGTAAGAAACTTAAATATGACTTTCCTGCAAATGTTAATAAACCACTAAGATTTTGGTAAAGTTCTGAGACTTTAAAAAATATCGGTGGTGCAGAAGAAAGGTGGCAAGAAAATGTGACGTGCAAAAGATATACTGATATTTTTTCCCCCCAATGTTATTTTTTTAATTTATATTTTATTTGTTTTTTTAATCTGCAAACTCCTTGTCATGTGACCAGGAGTACCCAAACGTCTGCATATGACTGTACTGACATATCTAATAACCGATAGTTGGATAAACTATTATAATTTATTTTTTAGAAGCTACAAGAATGCAACAATAGAAAAATATAAAAGAGCCCATATTGCATCTAATATGGTCGGGTTTTTTTAATGTTAGGAAACGTGTGACATGACAGAGTGGAAAAGTTTGCATCCCCATGAGGTGTGAGGCAAATGTTGCTGTTATTTGCATGTTATCAACAAGGCAAAATAAGAAAATGCAGGTGTTTATTTGGGTGTGTTCTAAAATAAGGCCCTCCCATTTTCCATAAACGGTAGCACAGGTGCAAGGTGGGAAGCAGCCCTGGATGGGGCGCAGATGTATCAAATATTTCACCTGAAAGAATCCAGAAGTTGCTTCCATGACACAGTGAGGTTAGAGGCAGTTGTAAAAGGTATGCATTTGTATCTTCCACACCAAAGAAGACTTTCAGACAGCGGAAATTTGATGTTATTATTCGCCCTCTGTTAAAATTTTGCAAACTTTCCAATTACCAACCATCGTCGTTTCTACGCCTCAGGGTGCAGCTCCTGTATTTTCAGTCTGCCTCACCCCGGCAGTCTTTATACTTAGCACAAATAAAATCATGGTGTTTTCCTTTTGGCTTTCCATTGGCTGCTGTTGCTCCCTCACCTCCACTTTCTATAAACAGTAATAATAATATTAATAAATAATAATAAATTATATTTCAGTAAAACTTGTACTTGATGTGTAATTGGATAGACCTCCTAAATCGAATTATGGTTTTCATACTGAAAAACAAAAAGCGCTGTAGTATCAGCTGCTCTATGAGATGGTGAACCCCTCTGTGCTCCTTTATTTTTTCCAAAATTGTACTTACCCAATATTGCCATTCTTTCTGTGAGCAGCAAAATGATGTATTCATCACTCACAGACATTTTGTTTGTCTTGTTTTTTTTTTTAATTGAATCTTTACGCATTACGCAAAGATTACACATTTTCACATTGCCTTTTTGCGTCACGTCTAGAACAGCCTTCACCCTCCCACATAATTTTTAGGAAGAATATTATATAGAAATCTAGCACATATGTTTTTTTTTTTTTAGTCCTATGGGTATGCAAACTTTTGAACTCTTTTCTCTAAATCCTAAAATTCCAAAGTTTTACACTAAATGATCGCACCATAACAAATAATGTCTGGTTTATGATTTATTTCTTTGTATTCAGCCTCCAGACTGCTTCAGGAATAGGTGAGCTGGGATTCTGTTCAAATCGTCTACTTTGTATTGGCTGTTTTATGATGTGATTGACATTCAGTGTAAAATCAAAAGAAATATCTGAGGTGTTAAGGCTCATAGTCTACACACGGACCGGCCTGATCAGTGTATATTCTACCTCATGTGAAAATCAGCTCCCCTCTCCCCGCATCACAGCAATGTAAACTCAGATTTTCTAGCGTGAGCTTAATCAGGAAGACTCAATTCCTACAGATGCAATTCCTGATACTGTGATGCCATTTTAGTCTTGTACAGATATTTTGTGGAATTATGATAGGCCGCTTCAGTCGGCATAGTGCAAGATCGGTTCTACATAGTTGCCAGGAAAGAGGCCAGTGACGCCGTTACACACTCCTTCAAACCAGCCGTCATCGTTCTTCTTAATTATGTAGATGATGGCACCCTCCGTGAACGACAGCTCATCATCTTTATCCTTGATGTAGTCATAGATGGCCACCACTAAAGAGAGGCAAGCCATGGTGCAAGGGTTAAAGAGGAAATCATCTACCCGGTACCATACAGAAGAGGTGCACATTTATACATTTATCACCTTTGTCAATGTAGTTTTTGGGGGCCCACTGGGGGTCTCCATCAGCATAGGGATCGCTGTACTGCACTACGGCTGCCTCCTCATCTTCGTAGTCCACAGGTGGTGGGGGTGGAGGGGGTGGAGCCTCATCAAACATGGGCATGTCATCAGGTGGTGGAGGGGGAGGCGGAGTCGGGGTGTCTGCAACTGGAAGAAACAAAACCATGTCTCAGGCATTCAGAGCTACAGAACCACAGACACTACTGGGGACTGGGCATGCAATCCAGCTTATGGACGACCACCATGCACGTGTTAAGGTAAGGATGAAGAGTAGAGGCTGTGTTTGTGATGCAAACGCATGCAAGAGGGTGAGTCTTTCTGATCCATACTTAAGGCTCATGTACTGAAGTACATTGAACACAACTCAGATCAGCTGACACATGATCTGTTCAGTTATCAGGGTGAGCAATAAAGCAAAAATACCATCACAACATGCAAAGAGACTTTTACTATAGAACATATTTCTACATCAGACTATAGAAACCTGTTTTTGCTCAAATCAAATGTTTAACAAAGAAAAAGTAGAAGTGCATTTTAAAGCTCAATCAACTATTTATTATTGCCAATAATAGCTGTCCTACTATTTAAAACGATTTAAAACAAGCATCTTAAGTGGTTGTGGCCTAACAAAGTAAACAACAACAATAATAATAATAATAATAATAATAATAATAATAAATGCTGGGGTGGATTAGGCACACTCACTAGCCCACCACTGCACTGACTCAAGTTTGAGTCCTGGTGGTACCCCCGGGCCAGGTCAGGTGACACAGAGGAATGACGGCCCATGCCTGAGTGAAGTCTGGTAGTCTGCAACAGTCCCCTGTGCTCTAATTAAATTAATTAATTAATTAATTAATTAATTAATTAATTAAGTAATTCACTTTCTTATCTTCTTAATCCTAAATAGTGTCGTGGGAGAGCCCATGCCCAGCTGGCAGCACAGGGTGCAAGGCATGAACAACCCTAGACAGGGCGCAATACACTGCAGGGCACACTCGTACACTAGGGCCACTTTTAGCGTAATCTATTAAACTACTAAAGCATGTCTTTGGACTGTGGGATGGAACCGGAGCACCCGGAGTAAACCCACGCAGACACGGCCCGGACATGCATACTCCACACAGAAAGGACTCCACCTGGGATCAACAGTAGGACCTTCTCGCTGTGGTGCAACAGTACTATCCACTGAGCCACCCTAATAATAATAATAATAATAATAATAATAATAATAATAATAATAATAATAATACATAAATAAACAAGAACAATGAAAACTATAGGCATCTATGCAAAGTCTTTTAGAGGTTTTCGGGAAGCCTATGGTAAAACGAATTAAATCAAATCACAAAGGAAATTAAGTAAACCAATGAGGCACGTAATGAGGAAAAAAGACAAGAAGGTAAGGTTAAATAAAGAGGTTTTTTTTAACACTTCTAGGCTGCATTTATAATGTAATTTCTATTTCCATTTCCATTTATAATTTCGGAGTTTACAGAGTGATACAAGGAAAACCATATGCCGCTGAAAAGCATTAACTGTCTTCGTTGCTTTGTACTGCTCTACGGCTGTGATATGAAGACTCACCAGTAGAGGGAAGCAGTAACAAGCAATACTCAAATGATGGCCAAGGAATCATTTTGAATAGTGCTCGAGTATTGATGCTGAAACCTCCGATCTGTTTCCGAGAGTTTTTCCATCTTGGTGTGTGCTACTTTGCAATGTAGTTCCTAACGGTTTCTTAATTGACTTTAGTACTTTAGTATTTTACTTTAGTACTTTAGGGAACTGTGGTAGCCTAGCGGTTAAGGTACTGGACTATGGACCAGAAGGTCCAGGGTTCAAATCCTGCATCTGCCAAGCTGCCAATGTTGGGTCCTTGAGCAAGGCCCTTAATCCACAATTGCTTGGATTGTAAGACTGAGTCAACTGTAAGTCGCTCTGGATAAGGGTGTCTGCTAAATGCTGTAAATGTACTGCAGTTGTATTATGCATCGGTAGGTACTGTAACTTAGCTTAGGTTTTAGCTTAACTTTAAAATCAGCTTAGGTTCATTAACTGATATCTGAAAATGTTAAAGCAGTTCTTTTTGTTCTTTGAGTTCATCTGGACTTTAAAGTAATGACTAAGGGTAATAATCTAACATTTACACAATTTCCTTCAAATATAGCTTCAGGTGCAACAGCCAAGACATTTTTGGTGTCTGTCATCTGCATATTTACAGTTACTAATGGAAGTCTCTGTCTACAAATGCATGCATCAAACTGCATTCAGTTCTTATGTAATGTTGCACAGACTTGTGAACACTGACACAGACTGATGAATATTAGGCTGTTACTATAACTTCTTATGGTCATTCTTACCAGGTCTGTACTGTACAGTACTGTGCAAATGTCTTAGAATTAGATTTGTTGTTTTAGCAATGATATAATGACCATATATAACATACTGCTGACGACTGGACCTAAAGATACACTTTTTTACTATCTTCATTCCACCTTTGTGAGCTTTAACATTTTAGCCTTGTTCCCCTTCTGAAAAAGTGGTTTCTTGGCTGCTATCCTTCCAAAAAGACCATTCCTGACCAAGCGTCTTTGGACTGTAGAAGAATCAACTTGGCATATCGATTGTATAAATCACAACAAATCTCTCACTAAACAAGTCAGTAAGCTGCTTTTTGCTTTTTACACGGAACATTATAACTGTACTACAAGTGGTAATATCAAGCCATCTGTCTTGCTTTGGATCAAATGCTGCTACAGGTAGAAACTTATTATGTATTTGCACTGAAATACAAAATAAACCAAAATCTCAAGAAAAATTAGGAAGAGATGTAGCCAGGCAGCATGCAATAGCTATCCGACTAAAGGAATACTTAAGCCAAAATATACCGATGTCCCCTTTAACCAAAGTATAAGAGTAACTGTAAATTAAATGCATTCTGGATAATACAGATCTGAATGTGCAAACCTGATTAGGTTTGTACATTCATGTTAAATACAGATATTCTTCCATTTACATAAACTTTGTAGCTACACTGCAAAAGTATGCATCGAACACGTTATGACTCAGCTTTGGGGTAAAGGGGAAATTGTTTTTGGTTAAACTATTCCTTAAATTCTACATGCTATGGAGAAATAATGCACACACACACACACACACACACACACACACGTCTTTATCACTTACTGTTTTCCTGTACCCTGGCCACAAAGCCAGTGAGGGGAATCTGTGGAATTAACTGAGGCATGGGGGGAGGTGGGGGAGCAACAGACACTGTACATCACACACACGAGCACATACACACCCAGAAAAGGGAGACCAGGAAACAAACAAACAAAAAAATCATTAGGCCTGTTGATGGAAACCTCAACCTTAGAAGCATGCTGATTCACAACAGAATGAATGTATATCTGAGTATGAATTGTATTCTGATGCACCAACATGATGTCACTTGACAAAGATTTGCATGACAGGACATCAATTTTCCTTTACTCAGTATGAACTCTTACACCCAAACCCTTTACACCAATATGAGAACCAGAACCTTGAGAAATTTGGCAAAACATCTAAGTCGTGTTTGTGTGCATTTTTATTCTCATGCAACGGAGAGAAGACTTGGGCAGTGTTAAGATTCCCAGTAATGTTATTATAAGCTTAATATAGCAGTTCTCAACCCGGGACACGTATAAGTGGAGGCTGCACTATAATGCAGGCAAATAACATTAACACTTTTGTTCTGCCAGCTAGACTCTCAGCTGATAAAAAGATGAGAACTACTGACTTAAGTGAACTAACCCTTTAGGGGTTATGGTTATTAAATAGACCTATAGTAGTAATAGTTTTAGTTTAGGTATGTCCGCATAACGTCTGATCACATGTACATCTGTGATTAAATAAGGTTATTATCCTTATTATTCATTAATTATTAATATTATCTCATATTATCTTGCCCGATACATTAACTGTTGTAGCACAGTAGCTGTAATAACACAACACTGCATAATCTGGTGCATAACGTTCATTAAAACATGCGGCCACAGCATAAGCAGACTGCATGCTGGCATTAGCAAAGGAAACACATTGTGCTGTCACATAAAATTTTTTTTTATTTTTTTTTTTTTTTTTTTTTTGCCGCTAATCGTTATTTAGTAACTTTACAGGCAACCGGCTTGTGTTCGCAGTAGTAGTTAGCCATTAGCTAATAACACCAGAGTTGCGTCTTCGTCGCAGTAGTGTGTGTTTTTTAACTTTTTTTACAAGCCTTTTCCCACTTTCTTTTCTGAGACTTAGTTTTTTTTTAGTGACCGTTGTTTTGTATTGACTTAACTTGTATTAACGCTTTAATCAAGCATTGCATTGGACCATCGACTGCAGCTGAACCATATCTTCACTCGGCACCCCACAACACCACCCGAAGCTAAGTACTTTTAATTCATTAATTGTACTAACATGGCTTCTGCTGTGCTTGTTCCCTGTGCCGAGTGTGGCATGTTTAGCTATTCTTCCTCTGTCATTAGTTTAAATTTTACTTGTGATAGGTGTAGGCTTGTAGCCAGTCTGACGGAGAAGATTGTAGTTTTAGAGGCGTGCATCCAGACATTAGAGAAGGCTAGCTCAGCTCCTAGCTAAGCAGATCTGGATGCCAAAGGTGAAGTTAGAGCCCCCATCTCGGCAGAGCCCTCGCAGCAGGACAAGTGGGTGACGGTTCAGCGATGTAGTCATAAGGCTAGTCCACAAGAGCACCACTCTTTACCTGTTCACGAGTCCAACAGGTTTGCCCTCCTCAGTGATGCACCCACTGAGCAGCCTGTTGAAAGAGCTCTGGTCATAGGTGACTCTATTTTACGACACGTGAAAGTAGCTACCCCTTTAGGGACACCAGCAGCTAGAGTTACATGTATCCACGGAGCTAGAGTGCCGGACATTGTAACGATTCTTAGTGAACTCGAGAGCCGTAGATTCTCTACGATAGTTATTCGTGTAGGGGCTAATGATATACGCCTTCGTCAGTCAGAGGTTACTAAGGCTAATTTTGTAGAGGTGGTTAGAGTGGTGAAGGCGATGTCCGATGCAGTAGTGTGCTCTGGCCCCATCCCAATGCGGCGAGGTGACCAAGCCTACAGCAGGTTATGGTCGCTGAACTGCTGGCTGTCCAAGTGGTGCTCTGAAAACAACGTGGGCTTTATAGACAACTGGACAGCCTTTGAGGGTAAGCCTGGCCTTTTAGGATGGGACGGTGTCCATCCCACTCGGAAGGGTGCCGCTCTCATCTCCTGCAACATTGCCCATAGTCTTATGGCCCGATTGGTTAGGGGCTGACTATCCAGAGCAGGGGTCAGGCAGCAGACAAACCGGCTTAACCAACTGTCTGCTGGTAGCCATATACCGTCACCCAGAACCCACATTATTGAAACTGTGTCTGTTACCCGCATCTGCCCTAAACGTAAACGCTCTCAAAAGGTCTGTTTTAATAACCTCATTAGTATAAAGAGATAGCTTCCCAGATAGCACAAATAGCTCCCAAAGAAATAACAACATTAGACTAAAGCTAGGATTACTTAACGTTAGATCACTTACAAACAAAGCAGTGATTTTAAATGAAATAATCACTGATAAACGTTTACATGCTCTCTGTCTCACTGAGACTTGGATTAGACCTGATGAATATTTAGCCTTAAATGAAGCCTCACCTCCTGGATGCAGTCATGCTAATCGCCCTCGTCCTAATGGTCGGGGGAGGCATAGCCACAATTTTTGACAAAGAGCTAGGTGTTACAACTAAATCCCATTACAGGGCTAATGAAATACTGATTCTTAATGTGACTGATCCATCGTTATGGAAGTCAAAACCACACTCTTTTCAGCTTATCACTATTTACCTCCCTCCTGGTCCCTATTCAGAATTTCTTCAGGAATTTGCTAACTTTCTTTCCTGCTTACTACTGTCAACAGATAAGGCTTTAATTGTAGGTGATTTCAATATTCACTTTGACAATGAGCAGGATCCACTTATAATTGCTTTCGAGTCCATCTTAGAATCCATGGGTATCACTCAGAATGTGATGGGACCAACCCACCGCTGTAATCATACTTTAGATCTAATATTAACATTTGATATCAAAATAGATAACCTTGATGTTTTCCCCCAAAGTGATTCGATTTCAGATCACTATCTTTTAGTATTTGAGCTATCTCTAATAAATAAAATCCTTCTGCCTCGTTATCACACTAAGCACACTATCACATCTGCTACTCCAGCTGCGTTTATTAAAAACCTACCAGACTTAAAATTTAATACACCTATGGAGATAAATCATCTTGTGTAAATGAGCAATTAGAATGTGTGCTTCGCTCAACCCTGGACATGACTGCCCCTGCTAGGGTCAAACGTATTAGGGAAAAAAGGCTAGCACCATGGTATAATGACCACACCCCTACCTTAAAGCAAAGAACATGGCATTTAGAGCACAAGTGGAGACATAGTAAATTGGAGGTGTTTAAGCTTGGTTGGAGGGACAGCATGACAGAGTATAAGCATGCCCTCACTAAAGCTAAAGCTGCATACTTCTCTTCAATCATAGAGAAAAATAAGAATAATCCAATATTTCTTTTTAATACAGTCTGCAAATTAATAAAAATCCCCACAGAAAGTGATTCTCCCGTTCTGTGTCATTTTAATAGTAATGATTTTCATGACTTTTTTTAATGATAAGATAGAGAACATTAGGCATAAAACTCAATGCTCATCACATCACCAAACTATTCAGCCACCTTCCAGATGCAGCACTAGTGAAGACATCTGTTTAATGAGCTGTAAATCAAGATTAGAATCTTTTACCCCAATTACTAATACTTAACTATCCGCACTGATCAGCTCGTCTAAGTCATCAACATGTTTATTAGATCCCATTCCTACACGTTTACTCAAACAAGTAATACCTAGTATTATAGAGCCACTGTTAGTTATTTTAAAGTCATCCTTTACCTTTGGTTATGTGCCCAAATCCTTTAAAGCTGCCGTTATCAAACCACTGATTAAAAAAGCCACTCTTGACATTTGTGTGATATCTAATTATAGACCAATTTCAAATCTACCGTTTCTGTCCAAAATCTTAGAAAAAGCCGTCTATCAGCAGCTCTGCAGTTACCTCCAAAGGGATGAAATTTATGAAACATTTCAGTCTGGCTTCAGGCCCCATCATAGTACTGAAACAGCATTGATTAGGGTACTAAATGACTTGTTAATGTCCGCAGATAAGGGATGTGTTTCTTTTCTTGTTCTGTTAGATTTAAGTGCAGCATTTGACACTATAGATCATGATGTTTTACTAAACAGACTAGAAAATACTATAGGTATTAAGGGATTAGCACTTTCTTGGTTTAAATCCTACTTGACCGACCGGTACCAGTTTGTTCATATAAATAATCTAAGGTCTAAGATCTCAAAAGTGAAGTATGGCATGCCTCAGAGGTCAGTGCTTGGCCCGCTTTTATTCTCTCTGTACATGCTGCCACTAGGCTCAGTTATTCGTAAACATGGCATTAGTTTCCACTGCTATGCAGATGATACACAGCTGTACATATCAGCCAAACCTAATGACAGCCTTACAATCAACAAAATTGAGGACTGTGTAAAGGAAATAAAAGATTGGATGTTATTTAATTTTTCTTACTTAACTCAGATAAAACAATGAGGTGCTATTAGTGGGACCCAAGGCTGTGAGAGACAGGTTAGCTACTCTATCCTAAAATCTAGATGGCTGTCCGTATTGCCCCAGTCCGTCTGTAAAAAAAACTTAGTGGTCACACTTGATTCAGATCTCTCCTTTGATGCGCACATTTAGCAGCATCACTCGAATTGCTTTCTTTCAATTACGTAAATATCGCTAAACTTAGAAATATCCTCTCTTTTAATGATGCAGAAAAACTTGTTTCATGCGTTTATAACCTCAAGGTTGGATTACTGTACGCCTCCTACTTACTGGATGCTCTAGTAAATCTATAAATAAAAACTTCAGTTAGTTCAGAATGCAGCTGCCCGAGTGCTAACTCGAACTAGAAAAATTTGATCATATCACTCCTGTTCTATCATCACTGCACTGGTTACAGTCAAAATCCGCATGATTACAAAATACTTCTTATAACTTATTAAAGCTTTACATGGCCCTGGCCCCCACATTATCTGAGTGAACTCTTAGAGTTTTTACAATCCAACTCGTCTACTTCGTTCGCAGGTGGCAAGGACTTCTTTTTTCTTTTAGTTCCTAGAATTAAAAAAAGTCCACAGCAGGGGGAAAGGCTTTCTCATACATGGCCCCCAACTATGGAATAAACTTCCCACTTTCGTTCGAGAATCAGACACCCTCCAAAAGTTTTAAGTCTAGGCTAAAGACATACTTATTTACACAGGCTTTTGACTAGATTTAGACCAGGTTGCATGGTTTGGGTTGCTGAGGCCGGAGTCTGAATCATGTCTGGCCTGCCGCCCTGTCCGCTTGCCGGGAGTGTCGGGTGGGCGGTCTGGCTGAAACTAGGCTTGGGTCCTCGTGATCTTGACTCAATGCAACCTTGCCTTAGAATAAGGGCAGAGCTGGGGGTTTCATATCATAAAAGAGTCCTTATGGTGATCAGAGACGTTGGGTTGCTGTCTTCTGCCGCTCGTGGGGTTGCCAATGTCTCATGTGATCCCTCTTGGCTGTGTTTCCTTCCAGTTCTCCTCTTTCTAGCTTTCTAGCTATGCTCTGCTATATAGCTAATGCTGCCGGGGTCTCATGCTACACTTGGCATCAGTGATTGACATGGCATCAGTGATTGTTAATAGACACTGTGCTCTAATCAATAACTAATTACATTTTCTGTTTTTCTCTCCGAGCTGTGTTCCGGCAGTTCCGGCCCCACACCTGATGTAACAATCTGATGGAGCTCCACTGTGCACTTAATTCACATTTTATTCGACCATGACTCCATGACTTTAGTTTCGCTCTTAGATTTATAATCATCAACCCGGGCCAACTTAATGTCGATGTGCATACTTCACATTCTATTCGACTTTGACTCCATGACTTTAGTTCGCTCTTAGATTTATCCATCTACGCCGCCCAAGGAGGTTGGGTCCCTTTTTGAGTCTTGGTCCTCCCAAGGTTTCTTCCTAGAACTAGGGAGTTTTTCCTTGCCACTGTCGCCCTAGGCTCGCTCAATTTGGGATTGGACGTAGTTATTAGGAGATAATCTAAACTTGTAAAGTTGCTTTGAGACAATGCTCCATTGTAAAAAGCGCTATATAAATAAATCTGACTTGACTTGACTTGAATACAGTTCCTAATTCCGTAACGTGTGCGTGTATGTGTGTGAAAAAGACAGATTAAGTGTGCACATGCTGAGCAAAGGGCTGAGCAGAGCAATAAGGGACTGTGGTGGCCTAGTGGTTAAGGTGCAGGACTATGAACCAGAAGGTCCAGGGTTCAAAGCCCACCTCTGCCAAAGCTGCCACTGTTGGGTCCTTGAGCAAGGCCCTTAACCCACAATTGCTTGGATTGTAAGACTGTATCAATTGTAAGTCGCTCTGGATAAGGGCGTCTGCTAAATGCTGTAAATGTAAAGTGCTTCACGTAGCGTTATAAAACTGATTTTAGCAATTTTATTCATTTAGGCATTTAGTCAATACGTGGTACACTACAGTATTCCACATAGCATTGCTAGGTATAGCATAGTATACTATATGGTGCTCAGACAACATCCAAATCACAAAACGTACAATTTCAGAGAACAAGTTGTGGAATTTCTAAGGACGTAGTGTTACACAACGCATACCTCTAGTTGCACAGTTCATTAATAATCCTAACATTAGGAGAGAAATAGCCTTGCGTTCATTAAAAAGGACAACCCTCTTAACACCGGTTGTGTACCCAGATCAAAGACATGTTTTGTTGAAACGTTACAGGATAAAACCCTTAAATATGTAATTTCTTAAAATTGTAATGCGCCATTAAAAGGTTAAGTAAGTTCCGACAACCTACAAAAGCACTAGCAGATAATCTGGGGGTGCTACCGTGAATGATATTTAAACTATTTTCACACATTTAGATTTATCATCTACGCCGCCCAAGGAGGTTGGGTCCCTTTTCGAGTCTTGGTCCTCCTAAGGTTTCTTCCTATAACTCAGGGAGTTTTTCCTTGCCACTGTCGCCCTAGGCTTGCTCAATTTGGGATTGGACGTAGTTATTAGGAGATAATCTAAACTTGTAAAGTTGCTTTGAGACAATGCTCCATTGTAAAAAGCACTATATAAATAAATCTGACTAGACTTGACATTTAACAGCATCCAGACACATCCAATTTACACCATTAGCAAGAAATGTATGGCTCTATTAAACATTTAAGGCATCATTTAATAAAACAACGATTGAATCCCTAACCCTTTAGCTCTTCCTGAACTTCCAAAAGACAAACCCTGCACTCCTCTGTAACACTATGTCTGACAACGTGATTCCATTTCACTTGAAAATCTTAGTTCTCAAATGACAGGTGGCTTGGGCAACTGCGGTCTGAATGATTATAATTCGAAGAGCTGAGTCCAGCAGCACACCTGTAGCACCATGTACTCAGAAAGAATGACAGAGAAAGCAAGGCTATCAAAACGAGGTATACAATATTCAGCAGATACACATGAGCATTTGGTCTTGCCAAGCCCATCTGCTACATTTCATTTCTGAATGGTGATGCACTTGCCTAATACAGAGTACTGTTTTAGACAAATGTTGACCTGATATTTTGGATCTGTTTAGGGTTTGGTTTAAATTCTTCTCTAAATCTGTATATTGACATTTTTATACGTCTATTATTTATACCAAGTCGTGTTTTAAAAGAGAGGGATGTCAAACAACTCATTCTCACAGCAACTGAAAAATTGTATGGGATAAGTATCAGCCATTGAATAATAAGCTCCAAAATCAGTATTACATTTGTCATTTGAAAAATGCACTGATCCATCCCTTACACGAGGCGGAAGCTTATCAAATTCCTGGAAGAAAATCTAAGCTACATTTATGTCTGCCTCCATTTCCAGTCATCTTTCAAGTTTAAATAGAATTTGGACTCAAGTAATTACGTCTGACTCAACAGCACTGCAGAGAGAAACTGCAGTCCTACATACTGGCTGCCTTTCCTTAAGGTAGGTAAGAATATCCTGCATCAATGCAAAAGAAGCCAAAGACTGAAACAGACTAAACCAGACACTTTGTCAAGTCAAGTCAGATCTATTTATATAGCACTTTTTACAATGGAGCATTGTCTCGAAGCAACTTTACAAGTTTAGATTATCTCCTAATAACTACGTCCAATCCCAAATTGAGCAAGCCTAGGGCGACAGTGGCAAGGAAAAACTCCCTGAGTGTTATAGGAAGAAACCTTGGGAGGACCAAGACTCAAAAAGGGACCCAACCTCCTTGGCGTGCGTAGATGATAAATCTAAGAGCGAAACTAAAGTCATGGAGTCAAAGTTCGAATAAAATGTGAAGTAGGCACATCGGCATTAAGTGGCCCGAGTATGATGGGGCTGGAGCTGATGACGGAAGCAGCTTGAGTGGAGCTACTTTGTATTGTATATATGTACGTATGTATTTATTTATTTAACCCTAGATTTATTAATGGCATGTTAGCATTGATGGCTATATCCATGGCAGGAGCAAGATTACAACTGCACTCGTCAAACTAACCCAAACTGGAAATTTAGAGCGGTCAATTATCCTAAGGAAACCAGAGCACCCAGAGAAAACCCATGTGGACACCACTAGAAGATGGAGACTGAGTATGGGTCTCAATATTTCTCCCAATTTTGCAGATAATGGTAACTAGACGATACTTTGCCGCCCTCAAAAATGTGTCTCTGTACATTGTACTAGCTCACTCTTGTTAACTTGATAGTAATTGTTGACACCAATGGAAATAACATTGTTGGAAATGTAAGTGTAAAGACAACAGGCCTTATTTATTACTTAAAACTGAAGCATTCAAGTAAAAGCTGTAGTGCATAAACTGCAGAAGGTTTCACGTGTTACCACAACAGCAGATGTATGGTCAAGCTGAACTTCCGAGCCATACCTGTCCTTGACAGTGCATTTGATTGACAAAGTTTGCCATATTCTGCATGGTAGTTAGTTTGCATATGGTGAATTAAGTTAGTTGTCGAGCTGTCCTTAACAGCACCCCATTCCTGACAGTTTGCCTCTTTTGAGCAACAGCCATCATTTCAAAGCCAAAACACCTACATGTGAGTGAGGATGTTCCACGTCTAGCAATTAAATCTAATGACGTAGACTGTGAGTCGGGTGTAGTCTGTATTTTGTCTCCTGGAGCAGTTTGTTCACTCAGTTTTAACTTCAGAAATGCACTTTCAGGGAGAACGCTAACTTGGTTTGTGCATAGTCTCAATGCGCTTGCGCTGTAGTCTCAACCAAGGAGGAAGAGTCTCTTTTTGAGTCTTGCTCCTCCCAAAGTTTCTTCCTTATAACAAATAGGGAGTGTCCCTATATTTTCTAAATTCCTTTCCACTGTCACCCTAGGCTTGCTCAGTTTGGGATTGGCCACAGATATTAGAAGATAATCTAAAACTGTAAAGCTGCTTCGAGACAACGCTCCATTGCAAAAAGTGCTATATAAATAAATCTGACTTGACTCGACTAGTCTAGCCTACCTGGCTACAGGATGCAGTGAATACATGACGTCTTACGGCATGTTTTTGACTGTTTTTTTTTGCATAGTCATATTCAATGATGTCAGCTGGCAAATATATTAATATATTAATTGTGTGGGGGGGGGAGGGGTGTTATGATATGTATCAAAACATTTTTAAAGACCTGTTACTGAAAACATTTGCTCATGATTGTGACCACTGGGAATAAATGGGTTTGCTCACCAGTACTATGGCTGATTTTGTTGACGTAATTACAGAACCCAAAAAGCATTACAATTACAATATGGTTACTCCTATTGTTGTACGATGCAAGCCATAGAAAAGCCCCTGTGTGTCTTACTTGAGTTGTGTGTGTATGCGGCTGGTGCGGCACCGTTGACATGCGTGTGCTGCAGGGGAAGCTGGGAGGAGAGAGACGGCGCACGTCTGTACGTCCCCGTGGCCGAAACTGTGGACATAGATGACGTGCTGGAGTTGTGGCGGGACATCTGACGTGACATAGTGCCAAACTGAGAGACCGGGGCTGGACCGGGCCCTGGGTAAGAGATCATCCCGACAGCAATCACCCAGACAGAGACAGAAAGAAAAAAAAAAAAGAGGGATCCCAGAAAGGAAAAATCTGTTAGAACTTCAAGGTAAAAGATATTAGAAGAAACATTATTATACCCAACCGATTATTACATACAGTCAAGGAGAAAAGGAGGATCAAAATGACAGCATAAAGATGTCAAGAATGAATTAAGGTAAAAAAGTAAACCATGACATGAAATTCCATACAATTTCATACAGAATTTCATCCCTAGAAAAAACTGCAGTCAATCAGCCAAGACATGCTTGGTGTCCAGCATCAGCTAAAAGATCTTACAACTAATGTATGCTGAGAGCTACCCGTTAGCATTGTGAAAACTGCATGTCTAAATGTTTGTCCATTTGTATAGAAAACAGATTACAAGCAAGGCTATCTTACCTAACCCAGCTTGTTGGCTACGTTAGCCCTGTAGCTCTAGCGGAAAAAACTTTGGACATCAAGTGCATCTTGGCTGATCGACTAAACTGTGCATAAAGAAAAAAATGGTGTAGATTTCATTGTAGTCCATACTATTTCTTTAATTGGAATGTTCAGTTTCTAAGGTTTTTAAGGTAAGTTAAACCAAGTCCAGCTTTTGAGTTGACTCTGAAGTCCCAGTACAATTAGCTTGATCCACCCCTTTAAGTAAACAGGAAAAAGACTGAGAGGAAGCAGTTAGGCTCCAGCCCTTGGTAAAACGTTAGCTCGACTTCAGTTTTCTTCTGGGACTATACAGCTCATGGGTGACTGAACCATGTGGGTGTGCCCCCCATATGGCACTCGATGTGCAACAGAACACACCGGTTCACTGTACTGAAAACAACCCAGAACTGAGACAGCACGCCATAGAAGACTTAGTAACGATTACAATGGAAAGAAAGAAAGCAGAATCAATAGTGTATCATATTGAAAGTAGAATTCATAATTCTGGTTAGGAAATGATCAAAAGTCCATTGAAACTGCTGGGATATACTAAGATTTTACTTTCAGACAAGACTTCCCAACAGTAGCATAGAGTTCATTGCAGTTCAGTTTAGTATGTCTCTACTACAGGTATGCACATCTGTTCACACAATGTCCATTCGCATATACAATATGACCCTCATTATTAACTTCATTAACCTACTTAAGCCATATATTATCCTGTTGCAGTAGAGCAGCTGTAATGACACACAACAGTGCAGCCTGTGGTGCAGACGTTTTATTAAATACAAAATAGAGAAATGAGCACACTGTGTCAGGATGACTAGCACACAGAGAGATGAACCAGCATGCAGCCAGATAAGTTGGTGAGAGAGCAACGGCAAGTGTGGCATCGACATGAGCCGTTTGGCTGGCCTGGTGCTCCTTATAAGCTGCATGCTAATAAGACACAGGTTAGATCTGCGTTCCACATGTGCAAACCGCGAATGGATCGCGGGACACTTACACTTACGTGCCACTGCAGCACGGCTGTGCCATATAACCTGTAGCATAGTACGTATCTTTAATACGGTGTTTGGAAAAACTCAATATCGACTAACGCACAATTTCACAGAAGGTTGGCGCCAAGTGATGCATACCTGTATGTGTATATTTTTTATACTATTTTTTAAAATACATAGTCTTTAGTCATTTTATTACTACACTGTAAATTGGTGTCATCTGTGCAAAAGGCAAATTCATGGCCAAGGTGTCATAAAAAGCCAGATTTGAAATGCAATTTCACTAAATTGGTGTATATGGGACTGTGGTAGCCTAGCGGTTAAGGTACTGGACTGTGGACCACAAGGTCCAGGATTCAAATCCCACCTCTGCCAAGCTGCCACTGTTGGGTCCTTGAGCAAGACCCTTAACCCACAATTGCTTGGATTGTAAGATTGTATCAATTGTAAATCGCTCTGGATAAGGGCGTCTGCTAAATGCTGTAAATGTAAATGTATATTGTGTATCTGTATATGTGAATGTAACTACTACTATCGAGTTATAATTGAAAAAGTAAGAGGAATAAAAGTATACAGCTTTAGAAGAACACAAGACGCATCTGCTATGAACAGTCTGGTGTGAATGTGTATAGTGTGTTAACAGAACAGGGTAAACAGTTGTTTTTGATGGGCACTTCCTATTTCTAAATCTCATTATGACATATACTAAAAAAGACTCATACGAGAGAGAGTCCGGTAAACCAAACTGCATGTGTCAACACAGCAATCATTTTAAGTAACAGAGGAAACAGAATACACACTGCATACAGGAAGGAGGAGGTGGGCTGCCCTTTGTCTTCAAAGCCAAGTATTCAGTCATGGAATGCTTGCTGTGCACATTTTCAGCAGGGAAACTAAGCTATTCTTTGTCAAGAACAAAGCCACAGTTGACACCAAGCAAGTGAGATGGCAGTTTGTGCTCAAAATAAATAACTACTGAGAAGTAAAAAAAAAAAAAAAAAAAATCAAATGAGGTACTTCTCTATAAAATTGCTTTCATTGTGCTTTCCAAAAATGGTTCTGAAACAAACAATGCATGACCTCCATCACCAGTGTAAACTGAGCACCGTGGTTCTAATGGTGCATTTAGCAGGTACCGCATTGGCTTAAAAATAAGTCGGTTATGATTATACCTGGTTACACTGTTCCCTTATTTATATAAACCAAATGTTGTGCTGACTGCCTTTTAAATACACACAGAATTAAAAGGCAGTATATAATAATAGCCTAGCTAATATACAGTATTACAATTTTAAATGAACAATTAATTTAAAAGAAATACAATGAATCCAAAACAATAAATCTTTATAATCTCAGAAAGCCAAGCTAGACTGAAATATTGTAGCTCCATGAACTGAACTGAAAGCTCACATGCTCTAGACCACTAACAAACAAACAGGCCAAACCTATAGTGTCGTTAGTCGGGGCACCCCTGGTCTGGTCACGTTTAAACTGCAGACGCAGCCCGTACCCAAGAGAACCTACACTGCTGGACTTCACAACAGAACCAGGAACTGTTCAGGAACCCCATAACTGATAGAGGCAGGGATCGGTTCAGCATTGGGATCTATTGCGCTAACCTTTGTGTTTTTGGAACCTTTGCATTTGGCACTGGAACCATGTATAATTCAGCAGTGTAGGGGGTCCTGCCAACTATGTAAATCCCAGGCGAATCCGCTATCATCCTTAAAGTTTGGGCTGTGCTCAGTTCAGTTTCTGGCCTCTGTGTGTTCCAGCAGATTATCTCCGATATGACCGGGATGCACTCCTGAATCTTCTGTGCTCCATGACGTGGGGACTGAGTCTGGTTATTGCGTGAGCAGTCCAGAGGTGCACTCACATTACAGAAAGACATGTATTATAACCAAAATGTATAATTATGGTTATTTCTTAAAATGTTCCTCTGAATTATTATATAACATTCATTTGCATAAAATGTTTCTAAGCCCTACTCACCGATGGCCTGTTGAAGCTAAAATCATCCTCAAGTCATATTAAAATAAAAAACCATCTTCATATAGTATTTCACAATAAATATTAACCTATTTTTAAGCATTTAACACTTTTAAATCATGGCAGCTGAATACAAAGTTGATTTGTGTTTCCTATAGCTTGATCTGTTTAGATAATATCAGCATTATCACCATCTGCCACTTGGAACCATGTGTGTTACAACTGGAGCACCTACCTATCATTCATACCATTCATAGAGCATGTTTAGCCTTTTGTACTTCAGCATCAGAAAAGTGCTAGTTTTTTATTAGTCTGTGTTGTTTAGAATGTGTAATCTACTGCTTTCCAAAGAAAATGCATCCATTTGTAGCTTGAAAGCTTCTCTTCTCATTTTTGCATTACTTATGTCATTTCTAATCTCAAACTTCTTGTGATTGTGTAACATTATAGCATTCCATATTATGTAATATTAGTGTTATGCAACATTATACTTAGGACACTACTAAGAATGCAAGGAAAGCAGAAATCCACCACCATCTGCACCACCACCAGCACTTACCAAGTTCAGCATCCAAAAGTCAAGGTTCACTACCCAGAACTGTTATGTAATCAATTATTGGAAATGAACAAGCCTGCCAAATCATATTTATCAAATAATATTTAATCGTTCATGCTTACAGACTAGAAGCCACAACGATAATTATGCTGCCTACTGTGCTCAAAAGCACAAACTAAATATGCATGTTATCAATCTACTGATATACTCACAGTCACTCCCGATTAGATGCTAATTAAATAATTTGCAAGTGAATCTGCTCAGAATCTAGGAGAGGTTAACACATTCTAAGGTATTAACATAGCTGTTTATAATATGCTAACCCCCACCAACAGGCACCCAGGTTCCAAGGATCAGCTGTGCTTCTAACTTAACAAAACGGTGTGTTAAACAATATTTTGTCTAACCATTTCAAGGAAATACATGGCCTCACTACAATTTTGAAATTATTTAAACAAATTGGCAGTCAGACCTCACAAAGAGACCTCAGTTTCATACTCATTTCTAATACAACTAAAAATGTGTAATCTAATTTTTAATCAGTATCATTTTGGAGTTATAATGTAATTTGAATTAGGTATGCATTTTGTATTATGTATGTATTATTTTGTATTTTCTTTTCAAATTATTAACACAAACAGTTCTTGGTAGTAAAAAGACCTTTGAACAGATATGGCAGTTTTGAGCCCCAGACAGACACACACCCAGCTGTAATCCACCATACAGGTGGTAATGGACGTGTCTCACCTATGGCCATTGGGCCCCCAAACATGGGTGGAGGAGGAGGGGGTGGAGCAAACATGGGTGAAGCTGAAATGAATAACCACATAGAGATAAATACAGAAAAGACGGTCAGACGGACATTTGTTGTTGCAACAGAAAAGCAATTTGCACATGTATATACACAACCCAAATTCAATGGATATCTAGTTCAGGAGACACATAGAACCTATACAAACGTGGTTCTCACACACAAACACACTGTAAACAGAAAACATTTCACTGTACAGAAACTACTCGGCATTTATTATTATTAATATTATAACCATCATCATCATCAATCTCATCATCATCATCCCATGTTTGGTCCTCTAATGGCAGGGCACAGGTGTACTCTTACCCTTTGTAGGTCACCAGTTCATCACAGGGCCCAGCAGGGATGATACCCTCCCTCAGACATGGCCAACTGTGACTGTGTGTGAGGTACGACCTGGCTAGAAGGCACCAGTGGGACTCAAATTCAGATAGTGAATTCCTGCTATGCCATCCGAGCACCCCATGTAGTTTTGTGACAATAATTATTTTCAATTAGGGTTTTTTTTCCTGATGAATGGTTTCATTTTAATGGTACAATTCAGCTTAACAACAAGAAAGAAACTGTTCTTAACCTTTTTATCCATCCCCACCCCAACCTTATTTTGCATATCTCCATCTTTTACATTATGTTGTTTTCTCTCCATTCCACAGCCTGCTGTGCCCCATCCTTCTCCACCTGTCTCTCTCGGAGCCCACCACACAGCAGTGGCCTACTTCTTCTCAAAAACCCTTTTACTGTGAAATAGGCCATTTTGACTGCTAGAGTGGAAGGTGAAGCATACAAAATACCAATCCTTTTCCCTTTAACACACTCATAGACAAAACAGCACTGAAAAGTTCTATGCAGTTATTAGATTTTCAAAGGGCAGAACTCTTGCATGCTTTGCACATTTTATGGACAGAAATATAGGAGATAAAATGCTTGAGAAAGGGAACACATCAGGGCAATTTACACTGATCTTGCTTCACACACTGATACAACTGAGCCAGTTTGGGTCCACTCAGCTTTACTATATTGCCCATTGTGATTGTTTGGTGATGAGAATGAGCTGGACATTGGGAATTCTTACTTTATTTACATGCGTGCAGCCACAGCACACTGAAGAGCTCACCAAACACAGCAAACTTATCAACATCACCATTTACATGCGTGATAGACACACATTAAAAGGTTTTCTTGTTCTTAAATGGAAGCTAACAGTAGTTTAGGGAGCTAATGTTTTCATCTGCATTAGATTCTGTTTATAAAACCAGGTCCTTCAAATATCTACTCAAACTAAAGGCACTGAAATATTCTGCTTCCAAATTATTTACCACCTTCTGTGATATCAACGAATCTTATACAGTGTGTAATATCAGCTTTGTTTAATCACGATACACATCATGTGCATCAGGACGAAAAAATCTTATTCGCTGACTTGATTACAGTACTTTGTGGGGCTAATATTATTCTAATATTCATTGGTTATAAATGTAATTCAGACTAGCATCGATAAGTTTATAATGACTAAAGTATACACATTAGCTATTAGCCTGTTTGTTAACAGATTCTTTAGTCATATATATAGCTAGTGCAGTGTTAATGTTTGGTCAATGTGTTCAATCAGTTCTCCAGTGTAGTGGATCACACAAGATGTTTGCTGTCTGTTGTTTGCTTCTTCCATTTAACTTTGGAGCTACAATGTTAAAGGTGCTAAAATGTAATGAATACCAGTTTACCATCACGTCAAGATCACACTCGCCTACAATTAGATCAAGCTTTTCAGTATACAAAAAATAATTGCTGACACACTGTAATACAATGGTAAAGATCAGGTAGTCAGGTAGGGGATGTCTAATACAATTTTAAGGTGTAATTTCATATTAGAAAGAATTTGGCTGAAAATATAGTTTCTATAACTGCAAAAGTTAAAGCACCCTGTTTAAATCACATTTTTAGGTCATGCTCTAAATGACAAGAAGTTAGCACAAGCTCTGCAAAAGGAACAAAACTTAACATTACATATTTCTGAAATGAACAAGTAACCCACCAATCTGTTTCTTACTGTATGTACAGTCGTGTGAAAAAGTGTGATTTCCATTTTTTTTTTTTTTTTGCATTTTTGTCACACTCATCAAACCAATTTAAATATTAGTCAAAGACAACAAGTAAACACAAAATGTAGTTTTTAAATGAAGGTGTTTATTATTAAGGGAGGAAAAAAAAATCCAAACCTACATGGCCCCGTGTGAAAAAGAGAAAAGCCTCCTAAACCTAATAACTGGTTGGGCCACCCTTAGCAGCAACAACTGCAAGCAATGAGTCTTGAAATGAGTGTTTTACAGCATTGTGGAGGGATTTTGGCCACTCATCTTTGCAGAATTGTTGTAATTCAGCCACATTAGAGGGTTTTCGAGCATGAACGGCCTTTTGAAGGTCATGCCACATCATCTCAATAAGATTCAGGTCAGGACTTTGACTAGGCCACTCCAGAGTCTTCATTTTGTTTTTCTTCAACCATTCAGAGGTGGACTTGCTGTTGTGCTTTGGATCATTGTCCTGCTGCAGAACCCAAGTTCGTTTCAGCTTGAGGTCACGAACAGATGGCCGGACATTCTCCTTCAGGATTTTTTGGTAGACAGCATAATTCATAGATCCATTTATCATAGCATGTCTTTCCAGGTCCCTGAACACAAAACACCCCAGACCATCACACTCCCCACCATCATTTCTGCTGCTTTATATGTTTCTTTTCTGAAATGCTGTGTTACTTTTATGCCAGATGTTAAGGGGACCACACCTTCCAAATAGTGTTCACTTTTGTCTCTCAGGCCACAGAATTTTTTCCCAAAAGTTATAAGATGTTTTTCTGGAAAAAACTAGATGAGCTTTTAATGCTCATCAGGATTGTGGTCTTGGAACTCTGCCATGTAGGCCATTTTTGCCATCTCTTTCTTATGGTGTGAAGGCATGACACTGACCTTACACTGATTGGCAAGTGAGGCCTGCAGTTCTTTGGATGTTGTTGTGGGGTCTTTTGTGATCTCTTGGATGAGTCATCGCTGTGATCTTTGGGTAATTTTGGTTGGCTGGCCACTCCTGAGAAGGTTCACCACTGTTCCATGTCTTTGCCATTTGGGGATAATGCCTCTCACTGTGGTTTGCTGGAGCCCCAAAGCTTTAGAAACGGCTTTATAACCCTTTCCAGTCTGATAGATCTCAATTACTTACTTTCTCAATTGTTCCTGAATTTCTTTGGATCTCACCATGATGTGTAGCTTTTAAGGATCTTTTGGTGTACTTCATTTTGTCAGGCAGATCCTATTTAAGGGATGTCCTGATTGAGAACAGATGTGGCGATAATCAAGCCTGTGTGTGGCTAGAGACAGTGACCTCAGGTGTGATAAACCTTAGTTATGGTTTAAACCTTAGTTTGTGTTTACTTGTGTTGTCTTTGACTAATAATTTAATTGGTTTGATGTTCCGAAACACCTGAGAGTGACAAAGGAAATCAGGAAGGTTGCAAACACTTTCAAATCACTGTAAATATGATGTTGCACTTAAAAGTTAGTGTGGGCGACTACACTCTCACTTCACACTAAAATAACCTGGTACTTGCAAGTTTCTTCTTACTTTTCCTGTTACACCATCAGTCTTGCAGCGCCAAAACTGCTAGTGAATTCTTGAAACAAAACAAGTCCAACCTGATTGGCTACTTTGGTGGTAACTCGCTGTGCATTTTATTTTTGCCAGCGTGTCAGTGGCTGACTTGATATGGAAATCTGGAAAGAAATTTTGGAGCTGATAGTTCATCTGATCCTCAAATCTTTGATTTATACTGACAGAAGAGAATGAGCTCACCTGGACCAGAGTTAGGAATGGAGGGGGTAGGCACGGCAATGGGAATACCAATACTGCTACTGCCGCCACTGTTCTCACGGCTGCCACTACCCCCGCTGCTACCACTGCAAAAGAAGACAGAGCAAATTAATGCTGATTCTTTACAACACCACACAGACTTTGGTGGGCTGAACCATTTATTTGTTCTTTGTCACAACATCCCGTATGTTGTGGCAAACTTCCCGGAATGAGGCTAGCTGTCAGTGCATCCTGCTCACTACAATCGAAGCGTTACTGCGATAAATGAATGGGGTGTACATGATAAACTGAAGGCAGAACATGGCAAGCCTTCAGCACACTTGCAACACACTGACAGTAACCATTATTTCATGTGCAAGTGGCATGCTAATTTATTATCAACAATGCTACTTGACACAAAGTTGCCTAACTGCCCAGTCAGCCCTACGGAATCTCACTTCCAGTTCGAGCAATCCAACTTCCCCAAGTTTAAAAACTTCAAATCCGTGAGTACAACTACAGTCCTCATGCAAAACACCGCACCCCTTCTGGCAGTGTTCCCTGGCTTTATGTAAATGTTATGTATGTATTTATGTATGTATGTATGTAATGTGTGTGTTTGTGTCTCTCTGTCTCTCTCTTCTCTCTCTCTCTCTCTCCTCCTCTCTCTCTATCCCCACCCCCCGTGTGTTGTCTATCTTCTATCTCCTCTCTCTCTCTCCTATCCTCTCTCTCTCTCTCTCTCTCTCCCTTCTCTCTCCTCTCTCTCTCTCTCTCTCTCTTCTCCTCTCCTCTCTTTCTCTCTCCTCTCTTTCTCTATCTGTGTGTGTGTGTCTCTCTCTCTCTCTTCTTTTCTCTCTCTCTCCTCTCTCCCCCCCCCTCTCTCCTACCTCTCTCCTCTATCTCTCTCTCTCTCTCCTCTTCGCTCTCTCTTCTCTCTCTCTCTCTCTCTCTCTCTCTCTCTCTCCCTCCCCCCCCCCGTGTGTGGTTCTCTCATCTCTCTCTCTCTCTCTCTCTCTTCTCTCTCTCTCTTCTCTCTCTCTCTCTCTTCCTCTCTCTCTTTCTCTCTCGTGGTGTGTGTCTCCTCTCTCTCTATCTTTCTCTCTCTGTTGTGTGTGTATTCTCTCTCTCCACTTTTGGCCCGCCTCTCTCTCTCACGCTATCCCCCATCCCCCCCCATCCCCCCCACCCCCCCCCCTCTCTATCTCTCTCTCTATCTATCTCTGTGTGTTGTTTGTGTGTGTGGTGGTGGTGTGTCTCTGTGTCTCTCTCTCTCTATATATATATATATATATATATATATATATATATATATATATATGCGTGCAAAACCCAGCTTGAGTTCAACACTGCACTGCAGGCTCCTTTCACCAGTCCAACTGAACTGATAACGTCTATTGGAAAACTCGTAAAACCTGTCAAATAACAGTTCCAACTCCCAAGACTTACCAAATTCAAAAGTGATCTTAAGGGATGAAAATCTTTATAGACATTTTTCTACTGTGAGATTTACCACACACCAAACTGCAATAGTACACTGTCTGTAACACTCATAACAGTATCACAAGTCCAATAAGAACTGTACTGTAACTACTGTGCTGAAAATGTTGTATCACCCAATAATATCTGGTGAGTGGCAGATTGCCTGTGCTTACCACTGATGAATGGTGCACATGAAGAGTGGACAATTCTACTTAAAAGGTACGTTACAGCCAGGAACTGCATTTGTACAAAGTGCAAATATATGGCAATACTGAAGCTGGTTGTAAACTGTTAAACTGTACTTAGCAACTTTCAAAATTTGGTACCAATTAGTGGAGGTGAACCATAGCTTCTGAAAATGATGGCTTCACTGAATCTGTCTTAATAATAGTCAGTGTTGCATACTGTTAGAATGCTGAAACAGAATACCAATGTCCAGCGTAGCAAAAAAATAAAATAAAATAAAATAAAAAAGACAAAGGCCAAAACCACTGCAGAATATTGTGAGTTAATATCTTAGGACTGCCAAGCTGCCCCTGACCTGTGATTGCTCAGATACATGACTGAATACTATTTGGCTACCTGTGAGTTCGGGGTCTCTGGTTGAGTGAGGCTGTACGTCCTGGACTGTGTTGGCTCCCCAGGCGAGCAGGGCTGGTCATGTAGTCATTGGGAACTGTAGGAGGCTTTACTGGCTCAAGAGTTCTATATGAAGTGTTACGCCTACAAGAGTGAGTGATAGACAAACAAACAAAAACATCACATCTACACATTACTTCTAAGCTCTCCAACTGTGGTACATCTGGGATTGTAGATAAAGAACACACAACTGTGCCTCCAAGTGGTTCTGCAACCCTGAAGCAGAGCAGAGTAACTAAATCTGACATTGTATGTGACTTCAGAGTACGGATAAGCTTGACAGTAAAATTACAAACCAGAATAATAACTTCAAGGGATTAAATATATGCACCCTTGCTCTCACACTAAAATATTTCACAGATGTCAAATTCAAGCTACAGTAAACACGATATAGAGTTTAATGCGGATTTAAACAGTTTAAACCCTGGTCTTGTGTAGCATTCGCCCTGTTGCCCAGAGCTACCTTGATTCTGTCAGTCATCTGTGACCAAGGCCAAGTAAGCAACTGGCATGGATCTTTAGGTGGAAGGGATTATATTCCTGCCTCCCCCTATTGATCAATGAATGCGTATACATGCACTTAAAGTTTGATAATGATCGGATTTGTGCAGTTATCCTATTATATAAGTGGTCATGTATACAGCATACTCCGATCTAGAAATCAGATTAAGTAATCTGATAGAGAACTGGATTTTAACCCAGTAATCGGAATACTAACAGCATGTATATCAGTTACCAGATATCGGATTTGGCAATCTGCGCATGTGATGATTGATTGCCAGAAAAAACATGATTGCCAGGTCTGTAGATTTCTAAAGATCTGGATTTATTTGGCCTCTTTTTCCATTGACTTTAGCGTTTTGTTTTGTTTTTCCTCGCTGGATCTGGCAACCCCGGAATTAAACATGACAGAATTACAGACAGCGAAATGGCTTTCAAAGACTTTGGGGAGATTCTAAGATGCAGTATATACACAAGAAAATGAATAATATGATTATTTAATATTAAAGTTTCTGTCACATATTTCTATGACTTTATTGGCTGGTTGCAAATTACAAATCCGATTACTGCCTTGCCCTGTAAACCCAGAGATTTCCCATTATCTGAATACTGAAGTGCATGTATACTCGATCGGATTACTGACGAAATCTGATTTTCTGCAGGTATTGCATTAGTAAGTGCATGTAAACGCACTCAATGTGAGAGTAGCTCATCTATATGTTTAGAAGCCCGGATATGCTCACTCCTTCAACTAAACGGACTAAGCAGAGTCAACACTACAAGCTAAAGTAAAATGTATAATGTTTAAACTTGTTTACATGCTGAAACTCCTTACCCGAGAGTGCCACGTCCTGACATAGGTGGGCTGGGAGGCTTCTGTGTTGGAGGATTGGTCCTTGATAGTGTTCCTCCTCTGATTGGCTGATTGTTTCCATGTTGCTGATTGGTGAACAGGAGAACAACAACATGAGTATTTGATAAAAGGTAAGTGTACAGACCGTAGAGAAGCACATGAGGGTGAAGCTTACTGCGGCTTATGTAGGGCTTCCCAGACCTCAACCAAAATCACTAATCGACCATTTATTTATTTCAGTCGGCATCCAAAATTCTCAAACGAATTAATACATTAGCTATTCTTAGATACACTATAGTCCAATTCATAATCAGAATTGCAGCTCCATCAGCAAATGAAAATTTTCAGCTGATCAAAGTGAGCTGTGATTTTTCCTACCAACAATCCTGATTTGTTTCACAAAGACATTAAGAATCACCTGAAATGGTCAATAAGGTGTTCGAGTCTTCATGTACCATATCACACATACTGGTCTTTGTCCATTCTTCTGGGTTTATCAGGATTGAAAATGCAGACACAAGATCAGCACTATTCAGGAATGTTTTTATTTCATAGAGCCTGGTTTATAAACAGTGGCATTTATTTATCAATCACTCAGTCTGGAAAACCCACACAGCCTATAAACGAGTCTGTGGAGCTATTTTGTGCTAAGACACAGCGCTGTGTTTATATTGTGCCTTAGGGTTGGGCGATATGGCTTAAGAATAAGCACAGTATCCTCCTAGTTGATGACAGTGGTTAAAGTGATGGTTCATTGAACACACTTGTAGCTTTACATAAAATATAGCCAATTAGTTCAACCATAAGGAGAAGTGAGAAGATGGCTTTGTTAGGTACAGATAAAATTAAGAACATTTCATTTGGGTTTAAACCATCACTTTAGTCTAGTCACACCAGCAATACTACATAAGGGGACTTTATTTCATTAGACTAAATCTAAACAAATTTGATCATTTATTTATAAACTATCACATTTGCATTTATTACAAACATATAATTTTGCTGCTCTCACAATCTAACTTAAGAATAGCCAATGCAAAGAGCAGCCTTTTTAAGCAATTATGCTGCAATACTACGGGAAACAATTCGGTCTATTAGACGGAATGTTTCACTACATGTCCAGGAAATTTGCACAATGCCTAATTCATAATTCACGAGAAACGCACATCGCCCAGCCCTATAAAGTGTGCCACGTGATAACAGTTGGACTGAACTGAGCTACAAAGGAAACTGGGAATTGAGGGGAGTATGAAGCACAATCAATAACAAACAAAGGCAGGGTGGGTCACGTGACAAACTGGACTTACCTTGGCTTTTAGCCACTAAAGTGGGCATGAGAGAGTGAGAGAGAGAAGAGAGAGAGGAGGCAGAAAGAGACAGAGGTTCAAGTCAAAAATCGCTGTATTATTAATATACTATTTTTCAACCCAATGATCGACAGTCTCTAGACAACTGGTGTGCGAGTCCAGCACTGGAAAAATCCCATCTCCATAGTTTTACATTGTTTTAGCTCACATTATTCTCACTTCCTTATTCCAACACAGCTGGTAAACTCAATTAACTGTGCTGACCAAACATAAATATGTTGGGCACAAACCCATTTCTCATAGTCATACTGGCAAGTTTGGAGACTCATCAAAACCAGCAATAGGTTTCAAATCCTATTATGCTGCTACAATGCAGCCATTCTGAAAGCACTAAACCTTAGAGGACTTTGAAGGAGGAACAATCGCAGAAGCCATGTATAGTGTTATTGCCAGCTAAAGAGCTCAAACATCTTCTGAGCTGGTGGCTGGTATTAAATGGGACAACTGAAACAGACATTAAACAGACTTTTTACGAACCAAAACGAACATCTCTCATCTTGACTGCATTTCTTATCTATGATAATAGTATTATGCTGTGTGTATATGAAGAGTTGGACTTAACCAGTACAACTCTCCTCAGATACTGACATTATACTGTGCCAAAGGAAGCTTTCACCTTTTTTTTTTGAGGTGCAGCAAGATAGAACCTTTGGACCTACAGTGGTGCTTGAAAGTTTGTGAGCCCTTTAGAATGTTCAATATTTCTGCATAAATTATACCTAAAACATCAGATTTTCACTGAAGTAGATGAAGAGAACCCAGTTAAACAAATGAGACAAAAAATATACTTAGTCATTTATTTATTGAGGAAAATGATCCAATATTACATATTAGGGAGTGGCCAAAGTATGTGAACCTCTATGATTAGCAGTTAATTTGAAGGTGAAATTAGAGTCAGGTGTTTCCAATTAATGGGATGACAATCATGTGTGAGTGGGCACCCTGTTTTATTTAAAGAACAGGGATCTATCAAAGTCTGCTCTTCACAACACGTTTGTGGAAGTGTATCATGGCACGAACAAAGGAGAATTTTAAGGACCTCAGGAAAAAAAAAAAAAAAAAGAGTGGTTGATGCTCATCAGGCTAGAAAAGGTTACAAAACCATCTCTAGAGTTTGGACTCTACCAATCCGCAGTCAGACAGATCGTGTACAAATGGAGGAAATTCAAGACCATTGTTACCCTCTCCAGGAGTGGTCGACCAACAAAGATCACTCAAAGAGCAGTGATAGTTAAGTAATAGTTGGCAAGGTCACAAAAGACCCCAGCATAATTTCTAAGCAACTGAAGGCCTCTCTCACATTGGCTAATGTTAGTGTTCATGAGTCCACCATCAGAAGAACACTGAACAACAATGGTGTGCATGGCAGGGTTGCAAGGAGAAAGCCACTGCTCTCCAAAAAGAACATTGCTGCTCATCTGCAGTTTGCTAAAGATCACGTGGACAAGCCGGAAGGCTATTGGAAGAATGTTTTGTGGATGGATGAGACCAAAATAGAACTTTTTGGTTTAAAAGAAAAGCATTATGTTTGGAGAAAGGAAACACTGCATTCCAGCATAACAACCTTATCCCATCTCTAAAACATGGCGGTGGTGGTATCATGGTTTGGTGCTGTTTTGCTGCATCTGGGCCATCATTGATGGAACAATGAATTCTGAATTATATCAGAGAATTCTAAAGGAAAATGTCAGGACATCTGTCCATGAACTGAATCTCAAGAGAAGGTGGGTCATGCAGCAAGACAACGACCCTAAGCACACAGGCCGTTCTACCAAAGAATGGGTAAAGAAGAATGAAGTAAAGTTTTGGAATGGCCAAGTCAAAGTCCTGACCTTAATCCAATTGAAATCTTGTGGAAGGACCTGAAGCGAACAGTTAATGTGAGGAAACCCACCAACATCCAAGACTTTAAGCTGTTCTGTATGGAGGAATGGGCTAAAATTCCTCCAAGCCAGTGTGCAGGACTGATCAACAGTTACAGGAAATGTTTAGTTGCAGTTTTTGCTGCACAGGGGGGTCACACCAGATACTGAAAGCAAAGGTTCACATACTTTTGCCACTCAGTAATTTGTAATATTGGATCATTTATCTCAATAAAAAAATGGCCAAGTGTAATGTTTTTGTCTCATTTGAATCGTTGCTGTGGTGGGCTCACATATTAGACTGCTGGGCCACCAGAATGCCATGTTAGTCACCTCTTAAATGCCTACAAAAATAAGTCACCTAACAAAAACTAGTAGGGGAATTACAAATGTTACACAGCATGTAACAATAGGGTGATCGATGATTTCCAGTACTTCATCTGATTATGTAATGTTTTAGCTTTTAAACCAGTGGAAATTGCTGAGTGATTCATCCTTGAGCCAGTCCCTGACACCATGTTACCTACAACCAGAGGCGCATTGTTTCTGAGAGAGCTGCTTTTGCTCAAGATAAGAACTGTTTTGTGCTGCACTTGTAAGCCCCTCTTAATAGCAGTACCTGCCGAATGACTAAACGTGAATCCAGCCCTGTGGTTACAATGAATAAATGTGAGAAAGGGTGAAGCATGACGACTGGGTTAAATCTGACTAGTTATTCTTAAACCCCGAGATTGCAAAGGCAAGAGAAGTGTGATAATTTAAGCCACGGTTTGGTTAATGTGCAGAGTTAAAAAAAAAAAAAAGAATGACTTTGCAATGTTTCAGAAGCTGTTGCTGATTAAGCATTAACTACAGTGGGGCAAAAAAGTATTTAGTCAGCCACTGATTGTGCAAGTTCTCCTACTTAGAAAGATGAGAGAGGTCTGTCATTTTCATCATAGGTACACTTCAACTATGAGAGACAAACTGAGAAAAAAAAATCCAGGAAATCACATTGTAGGATTTTAAAGAATTTAATTGTAAATTATGGTGGAAAAAAAAGCATTTGGTCACCCACAAACAAGCAATACTTCTGGCTCTCACAGACCTGTAACTTCTTCTTTAAGAAGCTCTTCTGTCATCCACTAGTTACCTGTATTAAATGGCACCCGTTTGACCTCGTTATCTGTATAAAAGACACCTGTCCACAGCCTCAAACAGTCAGATTCAAAACTTAACCATGGCCAAAACCAAAGAGCTGTCGATGGACACAAGGAAGAAAATTGTAGACCTGCACCAGGCTGGGAAGAGTGAATCTAAAATAGGCAAGCAGGCTGGTGTGAATAAATCAACTGTGGAAGCAACTGTAAGAAAATGGAAGATATACAAGACAACTGATAATCTCCCTCGATCTGGGGCCCCACGCAAGATCTCATCCCGTGGGGTCAAAATCATCATGAGAACGGTGAGCAAAAATCCCAGAACTACACGAAGGGACCTGATGAATGACCTGCAGAGAGCTGGGACCAACGTAACAAGGCTACCATCAGTAACACAGCACGCCTAGAGAGACTCAGATCCTACAGTGCCAGGCATGTCCCCCTGCTTAAGCCAGTACATGTCCAGACCCGTCTGAAGTTTGCCAGAGAGCATATGGATGATCCAGAAGAGGATTGGGAGAATATCATGTGGTACAATATCAGAACGTTTTGGTAAAAACTCAACTGGTCATGTTTGGAGGAAGAAGAATGCTGAGTTGCATCCCGATAACACCATACGTACTGTGAAGCATGGGGGTTGAAAACATCATGCTTTGGGGCTGTTTTTCTGCATAGGGGACAGGACGACTGATCCGTGTTAAGGGAGGAATGAACGGGGCCATGAATAATGAGATTTTAAGCGAAAAACTCCTTCCATCAGTGGGAGCATTGAAGATGGAACGTGGCTGGGTCTTCCAGCATGACAATGATCCCAGACACACTGCTCGGGCAACGAAGGAGTGGCTCCATGAACAGCATTTCAAGGTCCTGGAGTGGCCTAGCCAGTCTCCAGACCTCAACCCCATATAAAATTTGTGGAGGGACTACTTGGCTAATATATTTCTAGGACAAAAAAAAATTATTCGCCTTGCTTGTTTAAGGTGGTAGTAACATCAGGCTCCTGCAGATGGTGTTGCACAAGGATGATCGAGGTATAAATAACTGTGGGATGCGTGATGGGATTCACAGATTGAGAAGAGGTGGTACAGTGCAGTGAATGTCTTGTGCAGTGTGTGGAAAATGGGTCAAAAAGCAGATGTTAACGGTTGACAAAAAGAAGTGAATGCATTTAGGTGCGCCAAAGGCCATAGGTGTCAAGGCAGTAGCTGAATTTGCAGGTGTATTGAAGTCACACAGGTCTACCAGCAGTGATGAAAGTCCCAGTCTACAGGAAATTGTCATCAGAATTGTGGTCGAAAGACAAATCTATTATGTACAATTAAGTCATAGGTTATTTTTTGTCCGGTGAGTATATTTTACCATTTGTCTCAAGATATGGTATCACATTCAGCCTGCCACACTGTTTCTTGTGTAAAAGTGTAAAAAACAACAACATACATGTGAAATTATATATGTAAAACTATACACCAGATCTACACATTGAATTGGCTTTGCAGCATGGAATTGCTGGGAGGAAGATGCCAAAAAAAAAAAAAAAAAAAAAAAAAAAAAAAAAAAAAAAAAAAAAAAAAAAAAAAAAAATTAAACCCAGCAATGAATCAGATGATGAGGTGAATTAGGGATCAGTAATTTGAATCAAAGAATCAAAAATATAGAATCAAAAAAGGCCCATTAGGAAACCATTCATTCTTCATGCCTATCCTGATAACACTGGGTGCAGTACAGGACTAGCTCCAATGCCAGCGCATTAAATTGTAGGGGCAATTTGAGTAGCCAATCCCTCTTCCAGTGTTTTTCATATGGTAGGAGGAAAGTATAACTTTTTTACATTAATGTATAATAACTTACAATCCACTTTAGCAAAGTGAAGATCCAATTCAATTAACAGTGATTTATAAGCAATAATGCAACTGGTGCAATGCTATTCTAGTCTGTGGATAATACAGAAACTGTCCAAATCTACACAAAGGTCTGTTTCACATCATCACTGATCCCACAATCTGCAGGAGTGATCTGATAAACAGACACTCTGGGATAACTTCACTAGACCTGTAGTGTAATGCAGTCTGACCTGTATAACTGATGCTTTTTTTGCCATCAGCATGAAATAATAACATCAGTTTCAGATCTTTAATGCAGCACAGATTAAATAAGCACTGTAGATGAAATAACCACTGGCTTAATGATATGTGTGTTGCTTAAATGAAGCTGGCATGACACCATGCACTGCTGTTCTTGTAGTTAGCACTACTATAAAGGCTACATTACAGGCCTTATTGAGTTGGTGTTATTGGGAAGATCGATGGAAGGGAGGATCGTGGTTCCTTAGAGTGGTCCAAAGCTGTGAAAGAGATTTGATTAGGAAGGGCTGCCTTCCTATTGGGCTCTCAGGAGGAGGCTTGGCTACTGCCAGTGGGTGTTGCTGATTCTGGTTAGAGAGTAATGAACTGTCCTCTCCAGTGAAAGCATAAACACACGAGAGAAATCTCCACAGTGTCTTGCACTGTGACTGCACATTTTTCTGAGCAGGGCACCTTAGCATCACTGAGGGGAAAAATAAAGCATTTGAGCTTTTCCTACAAAGCTCATAATGGAGTTATGACTTTGTTTTTACAGATCCCATAACTGCTTTTAAAAACTACAGCACACAGACATTCCTAAAATAAAGCAAGTGTCCGTGCTCCTCAATGGTACAGTGAGCTTCCCTAATAATTAGACTAACACCTGTGTCTCCCTGGCTTCCGCTGACTTCTGAAAGCATACCTCTCTAAACAATATCACATATTAACCCCTCATTCATTCTCCATTTATTTGTCCTAATTGTTCTTTATATTTTGTTCATAACATAGTTTCTGAGATCCCTACATTTACTGTTTAGTCGTGCTTTACTTGTCACTTAAGAAATTCGATTTGAAATTGTTCAACTCAAGGTTAGGAATATTTACAGATTCTTCAAGTACTTTGCATAGATGTGCCTTCAGCTGTTTTCTCTTGTTCTAAGTAGCTCTGGATACTGAAAGCACTATGTTTGCTCACATCTGGTCTGAAACCAGTTGGAGTTTCTATGCATACTTCATTCAGAGGTTGTCCTTCATATTTCACTGCACATGGTTCATTAATGCTGTTGTTAACAGGAAAAATAACAAGCACCAGTTCTGAAAACATTACAGACCTGAACCTTCCACAGCTGCTGTTTTTATGATATTATGGTTGCAATAACAGCCCTGTTTATACCCAGTGGTGTGCACTTACAAACAGAGTATGTACACTGTCCTATTCTAGATAAAGTTATTATTACATTAACCTGCTGCATGTTATATTATGTTTTTTGGACTCTCACCATGTATATAGCAGATACTCGTATTATTTTATTAACCACAATGTGAGACTGTATAGACAGGGTCTCTTATTATAGAACTATAAGACGCAGCAGAAGTGCAACATGTACCTTGACTCCATGGCCGACGTCATCCAGCACATTATAATCGATGGGTTTTCGGATGTACCTCACCGGCCGCTCCACGTTGGCCGGTGCAATGATCTTATGGGTCCTTGATGTGTTCTTATTGGTCGTCAGAATGCCAATCTCTCGCCGGGCCACCTTCTCCTTATGGATGTCCACCGTCTATGCAACAAAAGGGTGATTAGAGAGAGATAAGCCAGAGATAAGCTGCAATAAGGGATCCAATATCCTTATATCCAATTATAAGTTTGCTTCATTTATTAAACTGAATTGGGAAACTGTCCTTTTTACTGGCAGTCTCTGAAATGTATTTATAAATCCGACACACACATTAACCCTTCACAATTTGCTAGCCCACAGGCTTCATATAGACACATAACTGACTATGTCTGAGGGAGGGGAAGTCAGAAAAGGGAGCATCACCAGCACTGTAACACCGACCCCTCCCAAGGCGTCAGTGATAAACAAGTGCCCGTTCCAGGGTACACAAAGGTCTACACCCCATGAATTCCATGATAGGCTCTGGGGTTTAAAAATATTAATCATCATCATCATTTTTGCCTTTACAAAACCTTGAGAGAGGGGGGAGAGAGAGAAAAATATATACTTAACACATTAGGGTTGTGAATACATGTGGTAACTGCTTGAGAATCAAAGAACATTACAGTGCTTCAAAAGGATTTTTGAGCCACAAAATCAAGGACAACTTTAAATGTTTTTATATCTTTCTCAGAATGTTCGGCAGACTGAATAATAGTGCACACTGGGACTTTTTTCTGTTTTAATTTCAGCCTTTCACACTGAATTCTGGCCAGGGTATCCTTTCAGATGAATTACCAAATTACTCATTGAGTGATCCGTGAACACAATATTTTGACAGAAGACTTCCTAAGAGAACAGCATAATCATCTTAGGTTTAATAGACCCAAAACGGATTTTCCAATGGTTAAACAGTTCAGACCTAAACCCAACTTGCATGCTGTGACATGCCCTGAATTCCATTTTCCAAATTCCAAAATTCTCCAAAATTCCTTTTAACCGTTATGCAATTCTGATCAAATTGAATAAGCTTAGAGCTAGATATAAGTACAAAGCTCACTCACTCACTTTCCATACCTGCTTAATCCAAATCAGTTGTGAGGGGCCAGGGTCCAACCAGAAACACAGATCACAAGGCTGAACCACCCCGGGACAGGACACCAGTCCATTGCAGGGCACAAACATACTCTCACAGACACTTCTTAGACATGCCAGTTTACCTAATGTAGGTCTTTGGAACGTGAGAGGAAACCAACACAGACACAGGGAGAACGTGTTAACTCCACACAGGGAGCAAACTGGTCAGCCTTCAAACCCAGCCCTCTGTGAGGCTACAGCACTAACCACTGTGTCACCGAGCCACCCCAAGTACAAAAACATTTTCAAATTTATGTTCACACTCAGTAAACCTTTGCAGAACCATTCTGCAAAAAGTGCCTTATGAGAAGAAAAGCAACAGAAAGGCAGGACATGATGTATGCTGTCACCAATTACATCACGAAAGACACAGTACCAGTTCAGATGGTTGAAAGAAATGGGTTCAAACAACTTCTGAAAACTTTAGACCCAAAATATAGTAAACACTTTTTCCAGTTAACATTTACAGCATTTAGCAGACGCCCTTATCCAGAGCGACTTACATTTGATACAGTCTTACAATCCAAGCAATTGTGGATTAAGGGCCTTGCTCAAGGAGCCAACAGTGGCAGCTTGGCAGAGATGGGATTTGAACCCTGGACCTTCTGGTCCAGAGTCCAGTACCTTAACCGCTAGGCTAAGTCAGTCCCACAGTAAATATACACTGCACCTCTTGTACTTTTCAACGCTAGAAGTGTCTGGGATAGGGGAATTAACAAGCTCCAGTCAGGAGCACTTCATCAAAATGATAGTGAGCACCATGACCAAAGCTCGGCACACAAAGGTGGGGGTCAGAGAGGTTGATCTAGATGCCTGAACAGCTGCAGGAGACCGAGTTCAGACACATGAAAGAGCAGTAGTGTCCGTACGCACCATGGTTAAGGAATTCCTTTCATAACTCTCTCTCAGGAATGTGTAAACTGTGTGAGTGTGCCTCATTTAACACCAGTCCAATATGAGTGAATCTTACGAGAACTCTTCTCAAATACCTATAGAACATTCAGATGATTTTATCCTGGATACTCTGCATCGCTGTGCCATGTTAAACATGTAACTATGGGTGTATGTGTTGGACTGTAGTTGAATCAGTTAATGCTTTTACTTCATTTGGTTTATTCCCCACGTAAAAAACAGCAACCCACACTCGGCCCTATATACACACGCACACACAAGCCATTACATTAAAACCACTGACAGGCAAATGAATAACAATGGCAGTGCGACGCTCTGGGCAATGTACTGTGGGAAACCTTGGGTCCTGGAATTCATGCAGATATTACTTTGAAATGTACCACCCACCAAAACGTTGCTGCAGACCGAGTACAGACCGAGCCTGGACATCATGAGCACTGTGCACTGTTCTTACATTTATACTTACATGAATTGGTTTACTGCTTATGAGCTTATACGCATGTAGTTTTCTTTACACTACACTGAATTGGCAATTTTTCTCTAGGCCAGCATTTCTTATTTATTTTTCAGCTCACGTATCCCCAGTACACTGTAATGCAAGTCCACAGTCTTACATAAAGTCTCAACCCTCCACAGAGTTAACTTTGTTATACAGCTTATGCCCTAGTCAAAAAGAGAATTTATACCTCTGCAAATGATCACTCCTTATTTTTACATTCTGGACCTACTCCAGACAGTCTTCTTTCCACAAGGGCTGCCAAAAGTTTGAGACCATTACTAAAAATACTTCTATTTTGTACATTTTGTGATTAGATACAATATTTTTCACTACAAATCATACAATCCATACACCTATTTGAGTGAAAAGTATTTCATACGTTTCCCGTTTTGCTGTAATGACAGCATACACATGAGGTGGCATGGATTTCACAATCACCTTCTCAGTGCAATCAAACTCTCACATGAAACATCGCACAAAAAAATCAAGTATGACAGCTGATTTTTTTCTTTCTGCTTAAACAAACCACACTGGGAGGAAAACTAGGTTAGGTTAATGTACTAAATGACGCAAGTATGAAATTGGCCTACTAATAACACTGACCTGCTAATGTGGTTTAGCACATCATGTGTCTTAATCTATTAACAAAAACCTTCAATATCTAGTACATTTACGTTTACATTTACAGCATTTAGCAGACGCCCTTATCCAGAGCGACTTACAATTGATACAATCTTACAATTCAAGCAATGGTGGGTTAAGGGCCTTGCTCAAGGACCCAACAGTGGCAGCTTAGCAGATGTTGGATTTGAACCCTGGACCTTCTGGTCCAGAGTCCAGTACCTTAACCACTAGGCTACCACTACATTTACAGCATTTAGCAGATGCCCTTATCCAGACTTACAATTGATACAATCTTACAATCCAAGCAATTGTGGGTTAAAGGTCTTGCTCAAGGACCCAACAGTGGTAGCTTGACAAATGTGGGATTTGAACCATGGACCTTCTGGTCCACAGTCCAGTACCTTAACCGCTTGGCCACCACAGTCCCAGTCCAAACTACATAGTGATAACATCCTCTGCTTATCACTTCTTAAGTTGGATGACTGGCACCGATTTTGTCGCAGCAAGATAATTTTGTTGAAGCAAGATCAAATGCCAGGTATACCATGGCTGGTTGACTAGGGGAATTCCTCTTTCTCCACATGTAGTTCACGGTATACTTATTTTACTGGACTTCCTTCTAGCAGCATACAAAAAAAAAATGCAGCAGCCATGCATGTGCTAGTCTAGCAAAGTACACAAGAATCTTGAGCACTGAACCAGATTACTAGGTACATGGCAAGGTGTTGTAGACGCACCTCAGGGGATTACTTTTAGTTTTGGCTATGGTCTAGTTTGCATCTCAGTGACCTCTTTTTACCCTTACAAACCCAATGCACAATCAGCGTGCAGACAATGCTAATGGATGTGAGGCGGACAAAACCATTTATCCTGAAGGAGGGAGTCATAAAGCAGCAGCAGAGAGATAGTGATGATGGACAGTGTGTGTGTGTGTGTGTGTGTGTGTGCGTTTGCGTTCTGTCTTTATCAAGGCAAACAACCATGCAGCTGGTACAGGAAGGGAAGTGAGAGGCCACAGAGGTCGATTTCATCTCCTTCCTGTGTGTAAAAATAAGGTATTGGCTGCAACCACCTCACGCAATTAAAACACACTTTTATTACTATATATTTGTTAGGTCCTTCACCAAATGTGTGCTACTACAGCTAAATAATCCTAAACTAACACTTAAGCCTAACCTTAATAAACAAATTTGCTAATATACCATTTTAAATAAAAGGTTCAGTTTTAATTGTAATATCCTAATACTCATATACTTCTCAGGTACTGCTACTGCGGTGAATACACTTTTCCTCACACTGACACTGACACTCACAATACTAGGAGTGGCTAAAGTTCTCAAGAACCAAACGAGAAGTGTTCCAGTTAGACAGGTGTTGAGTTTGTAATGGTAACCATACAACTACAAAGTTGAAATCAATATATATATAAAATAAAAATAAAATAAAAAATCTCAACATCTCATGACTTGCATGACACATCAGGACACGTTCTTTGCAAGGGAGTGACTGATGCATATAAAAATTACGATCTTGGGCACAGATTTTTACACTATTAATAATTCTGCCAACCAGGAATATTGGCCAAAATAACAGGGTCAGATAAGATGACATCACTATTGTTACTTAATCACGAATACATATAGGACAGAAAGCAATCGCAAGAATTTTAATTGGGAGTGAGAAGGACAAGCAGCTACACACATACATACGATCACCATATGCAATGGTCAGCACACCATCACAGCAACGCTCGAGTGAATGGAGACAAATCTCATCAACCACGTTCAAATATCTAACGGAAAAGCTTTTTGAGAAAACAGGTGGTCGTTGAAATAAGGTGAAGACCAACTTTATACTGTTCACAAAGCTCTGGTCATAGCAACACGTGCTTGGTCATTCCAAAACCTTGATTTCCTTCATAAGCCATTCAAGTCAACTAAAGAACTAAAGCCTACTAAAGAACATTGCCTCAAAGTAGCTTAGTGAAGATCTAGTCCCATTTTACCAATAAGAAAGTCTTGGACCAAACTGACAAGGAAACTCTTAAAATGTAATGAGGAAGAAAGCTTAAAGAGGAACAATACACAATTCATATGCTTATGTATGAACAAAAACAAATGACATACATAGAACATTTATAGTGGTTAAAATTTTAAATAAATAAAACCTAAAAAAAAAATGTTGCAGTTATACAGTTGCTGGTACTCTTGGGATCACTGTACTCAAGTTTCAGTCCAAGACTGAAAATTTACAAAGGAAAAATAATGTTCATTTGCTAGTCTGAACACACCAAGAGTAACTCTTGGGGATTTAGAGCAACATGAGTGTTTCAGTCACTGTACCACTCCGCGATTTTAATTGAGCAGCTCCAAAGATGGAGAATCAACATCACACATCACACATCACAGCCTACTTTCAACACACTGCACCTAGTTCCAACACCCTTGGATTCGTCAGCTATTTCTGGAAGTTGCCTGTACTTCCTGTGGAAATATTACTGACTCATTCTAATTTAGTGCTTCCCTAGAGACAGATTTCTTGGGTTTCTGATATGTATGCACTAAAGGCTGTGGAACAAGTCATTTTTGCTCTGTACAGGCAATCTAAAGGCCATACATCTAAACATGGAATGCAGAGTACAGGAAAAACATCCATCAATTTCAACTTTTGGTTACATTTTAATAAAACAAAGCTACCACTACACCCTATATGCTAAAATGTATATAGTTTATTAACTCAACCCTTAAATGCCTTTATATATTATTATATACTTACACACACACACACAAAATATATATATATATATATATATATATACACACACACACACACACACACACACACACACACACACACGTGTAGAAATATTTGACTTTAAAGTCAAATATTTCAGAATCTCGCAAATGTGCCCTTACACCCATCTTATAGCCTGCTGTTTACCTGCCCCCATGTTGTGGAACTGAAATAAACTTACTGTTCTGTTAAATCATGAATCTGAAATTTCAGAAGTTTGAGGCACTCAGAATTTAATAATTAAAATAATATCTTTAAGCATAAACCAGAGATACAGCATTATATAACTCGTACCTACCACTAATTGGGTAGAATATAATCTGACTACACCAGTTATTGTGTAAAAGTTCTTTACATGTTTCCAGTACAAATATCAAGTACCATCCAATGAAAGCACGCCATTAGTACAAATAAAATGTATGTTGATAATAGTCAGTAATATTCAGAATATGGGGTGAGTATTATTTCACCCAGTACTTGCTCTCCAACAATGCTATGATTGAACTCACAACTCTAACAGTGAATCCTTACTACTGGGCTACCAGCTGAATCACAGTGAACTACAAAAGGCTAAAGCCATGCGGCCTGAGCGTTAGTCAGCTAAGGAAGGGACTAACTGTGGATTTATGGTCAGTCAGGATAGTGATTTAATGGTAGTGACTCAGGCAGTATGGTACTAATATAGAGTTACAGCCCATAATTTTCAACTTCATACAGTGATTTAGCGAGTCCACCCAGACGGAGTGGTCTAGCTCGCTAAATCCATAACACAGGTTTATTATCCACACACACTGAATACATCTGTGTGACAAATCAGAAGCTTTGCATGTACATTAGGAGCTTCAGAGGGGAACATCTGAAATTTGCCGGTTACAGAAATAATTACACACAGGTACACACATGTGGATGTCAGTGATGTACCAACAACCCTGTCCCATATTATGGGCAGAAAAAAAAATTTATTTCTTAGTTGTGCTTTTATCAACACACACACTGGTACACAGGCTACATGTTGGTAGCTTCTCATAGTCTAAAATTCAATCAGCATCCCATTAATTTCCCAATTGAAATGCTTGGTTCTTTTTATGTGGTTGATAACGTAAAAGGCATAAATTATTCTTAGCAGGTTGTTTTGCTACATTTAATTTTGAGAAGAAAAAAAAAACAGTAATTTTACAGAACAAACAGAAATATTTTCATCGGTTCCAAAGTCCACCTGTTCCATAGGTCTTTCTTTTAGTTTGACTATACAGTTCTTCAGTGAAAATTTGACACTCGTGTTAACTAAAACTATTTCAATTAAAGTCAAATGCACATCACTAAAGATTGACTCACTTTAAAATACACTTTAATAACTCAGAAGTTGAATCTGTTCATCTGGACATAAGGTTTTGTGGGAGAAACTTTTCGTCACTCACTTGTCATTCCCCAATCTTATATACAGCACCTTTGATAACGACTGGTACCAGCACCATTACATAACAATGGGACAGGTGATCAGTTTAATATGCAGATTACCATAACCATTAATGACAATGGCCACGTGTGCCATTCACATAGGATTGGGGAAGGGCTGCGATGGTGGCATTGTAAGATGGTGAGAGATGTACTCTGAGGACCCCTCCTCGGTTCAAGGATGGACATTCCCTTTGTACAAAAATGGCTTCTTTTGGACCACGTTCAAACCAGCGTTCCTCCCTATCAAGGATCTGCAAATCTTCATCCTTCAAAGAGTGGCCACTGGCCTGTAGGTGGGTGTAAACCGCAGAGTCCTGATCTGATAAGGTAGGTCTTCTATGTCTTCTATGCCAGAAACTGGTCCACCCCAAGGATCGGGTCCTCCAGCACAAACAGAGCAATGCAGTGTACGCTGTTAAGTGCCGGAAGGATTGACAGAAATTGTACATCGGGGAAACCAAACAGCCACTGGCGAAACAGACGGCACAACATAGAAGAGCTACCTCATCAGGTCAGGACTCTGCGGTTTACACCCACCTACAGGTCAGTGGCCACTCTTTGAAGGATGAAGACATGAAGAACTGATTGTCCAGATGAACAGATTCAACCTCTGGGATTTTCTTACCTGGATTATTGAGCATGCATCAAGACACACTTTAATAACATTAATAACATGGTCTGACCTACATTCCTATGCAAAAAAAGGCAAAGTGTGCATATATAAAACCAAACATGACATTACACCTTACTCTATGCATAAATAAAAATAATACTCGATATATTATGAAATACCCGATATATTAGATCCTATAGATATATTATACCTGCTTTAATCTATAATACTCCTAGGCAGAAAAGGGGGGAAACCAAGGTCAGTGTTCCACTCAATGATAATGGCTTCAAACAGTTGAAGAGAATAAAACTAAAAAAGTTTCTCAAAAACTGAAAAAAATGTTTGTTAGTTGGGTTTTTAATGTGATACCAAATTTGGTGTTCAAATCTGGATGCTGACCAGGTCAGAATATGAGCCTGTTGGACGACTGATGGGAGATTACCAACTAACGACTAGTGCTATCGACTAAAGCTTAATCATTTGCAGTTTTAGGTTTGCCTCATTTTCTTTTGCCCAGAAGTGTATCCATATTATCGATTCGCCTAGCGGATCAATCGATCCACCCATCCATCAGCCTGTCTGTTCCATCTGACTGTCGGATCCATTCAGCCACCCGTCTGATACATCAATCCCTCTTTCCATCCATCCACTCCTACAGCCATCTGTCTGATCAATCCATCCATCTTAACCATCCATACATTAATATATCTGATTCATCCATCCATTAATCCAACAACATGTATAATCGATCAACTGATCAAGTCATTCATCCATCCACCTTTCTAACTGTCTATCTGTGAGACCTTTGTTGGAGTGAATCTGAATTTATAATGCAGCTTGTGATCCTATTTAATCCTGTATAAGTACACAGTCTTGTACCTTTGGTAGTTTCCTCTACTCTGCATTGAAATTATTTTATGTGGTCATGATTGATTTGGTTGCTCTTTGGCTTGGTTTTAGGATTTTTTTTAAATGTCTACAGATGAAATCAAGAAGAGATTTACTTCCATAACCAAAGCCACTAAAATATGCAGTCACTGATCAGCTCTGTAGGCTTACAAGAAAAATGAAACCAAAAAAGTAACTGGACTTGTAGCAGCCTAATGCTGTCTTTATATACTACATGATGACGGCTCTATTAAGTTAAGTTAACCATTGCTTATTCAGTGTAACTGAGTCTCAGACTCCTCTACATCCCAGCTATTATTTACACTCTTTTGGTGCCTCTATATACATGATGCCAAAACAGTGCATAAATCTCACAATTACATTAAATGATCACAAGACAAACAACATCTGTAGCAGCTTGGCTAGCTCGTTTAAATCAAGCACAGAGTCTAAGAACTTGGGTATGAAACAAGGAAAAGGACGAAACAGAGAAGACCGTGAAAGACAAATACAAAGTGTCCTGGGCATACAGTTTCAGCTGTTCAGCAGCAACATCTACGGAAATGCAAGCATCACACACACACTCACACTGTGCATATGTTTAGGCCAAAAGCCAAGTAGTGCTACAACAGGACACACCCTCATCTGAAGAGCATACTCGTTCAAACATGGGTGTGTGTGTGGCTTAGGAAGTTAGCCAATCCAGAGACATTTAATACCAGAGAGAAACCACACATGATTACATTATTAGAACGGAGAATCCATGGCCAGATGTTCATGGCTTACTGGCACAGTTAAAACCTCATCTTAAAAACTGTCAGCAAGAAACAGCAATTCAGTGGCGCCAACAACGATCACACCAAGATAAAGAATTCACACTGTCTTTTATGTAGAACAAAGTCCCAAACCCAACAGAACATCCACAAATGACCAGCTGCACACCTTAAGACTGTCATATCATTAAACCTAACCACCAATTATTGGATGGTGTAGCAATAATGTCAGGTGGACTATTGTGGATGATTTCCTCCATACAACAATAATAACTAACTACAACCTAATTCAGAAAAAGTTGGGACAGTATGAAAAACGTAAATAAAAATAAAACGCAGTTTCATACATTTACTTGACTTTGATTTCAGTGCAGACAGTATGAACCCAAGATAGTTCATGTTTTGTCTGGTTAACTTTACTTTCATGTGTTAATAAAATTCCATTTCTCATTTCAGGCCTGCAACACATTTCAAAAATAGTTGGTACAGTATAGTATTCACCACTTTATACCAGTGGCATTCCTTCTCACAACACTTAAAATACATTTATGCCACTATCACAGAAGTGTATGTCCTGGCTTTTGGAATTGTTGCTGATAACAATCTGGACGGTTTTCTTCCTCTTTCTCCCACAGCACATGGTATCCATTTTTTTTTCTTCATTTTTTGCAAATCCGGAATATTGATTTGCCTGACCACAATACACTTTATGGAGGTCAATCCCAGACATCTTTTTTACCTCATTACTAGCCCTAAATTGCCCCGATCTCCAGTTGTCTCCACTCCACTCATGACAAAAAAAGTGAATGCTCCGTCCAATCTACCTGAGGAAAGTAGCTGCTTTCACAACCACTTAAAACAAAGCACACATAGTTTAGAAATTCTGCAGTATAAAGAGTACACAGCAGCCAAATCTTCACTCAGACATTTTTCTACCACCATATGGTATAGCCCACCCAGGACGGATGCATTAATGACAGTGTCACTCATTTACTCATTTATTTCCCATAACCCAATAAGCAGCAGCTATCTATGCTAATGAAACATAAAAGGCCAGCTAAAATAATCATACCCACTTCCACACCCAAGAACCACAACACTGACGCAGCAACCATAAAATCATGAGAGAAATCCAAACACAAGCTCAAACGATGCTGACCCATGCTCTCATGAGTCCCGTGAATATTTTGTTAAATGAAAATTCTTCGAACCTAACAAACCACTAATCTGTAAGAATTAAGCGCAAGGGTCCTCACTGCTATATCTTGTATGAAAACACACCTGTGTTGCTCAACAATCTGTCTCATAGGGTAGATGACATACACTTGGAAGTATTTTTACTCCATGATGTTTCTGCAATTATAACTATGGGAATTAAAAAAAATGCTTTATCATGCATTACCTACTGATGCTAGCCAGTGTTAGAGATTGCTTATAATAGATATATAGAAAGTGTTATGCCAGTGTACTGCAGTATCATAGTCACAAAAACTAGTCCTAGTACTATGTTCATGTGCATAATCTGTGACCTGACAGTCACACACTTTCACCAAAGGCACACACCAGTGCTATCAATCAATCAAGCAATCATGTTTATTGTCACATGATGTTTACACAGGTGTGTAGGTGAGTGAAAAACTGGTGTGTGTGTGTACCTTGACAGTTCCATACAGGATAAACTTAGAAAACAAAATAAACTTAAAATATGAATGTGTACAGACACACACAGACACAATGGGGGCAAAAAGTATTTAGTCAGCCACTGATGAGATAGATGAGATCTGAAATTTTCATCATAGGTAAACCAACTGTGATAGACAAAATGAGAAAACAAATCCAGGAAATCACAGTGTAGTATTTTAAAAGAATTTAATTGTGAATTATGGTGGAAAATAAGTATTTGGTCAATAACAAAAGTTCAACTCAATACTTAATATAACCTTTGTTGACAATGACAGAGGTCAAACGTTTCCTGTAAGTCTTCACCAAGTTTGCACACAGTGTAGCTGCTATTTTGGCCCATTCCTCCATGCAGATCTACTCTAAAGCAGTGATGTTTTGGGGCTGTTGCTGGCCAACACAGACTTTCAACTCTCTCCACAAATTTTCTATGGGGTTGAGGTCTGGAGACTGGCTATGTCACTCCAGGACCATGAAATGCTTTTTACAAAGCCACTCCTTCGTTGCTTGAGCAGTGTGTTTGAGATCATTGTCATGCTGGAAGACCCAGTCATGTTCCATCTTCAATCTTGCTGTCTTCTGCCGCTCGTGGGGTTGCCAATGTCTCATGTGATCCCTCTTGGCTGTGTTTCCTACCAGTTCTCCTCTTTCTAGCTTTCTAGCTATGCTGCTATAGCTAATGCTGCCGGGGTCTCATGCTACACTTGGCATCAGTGATTGACATGGCATCAGTGATTGTTAATAAACACTGTGCTCTTAATCAATAACTAATTACATTTTCTGTTTTCTCTCCGAGCTGTGTTCCGGCAGTTTTCGGCCCACACATGATGTTCATCTGCTGGAGCTCCACTCAAGCTGCTTCCGTCATCAGCTCCAGCCCCATCATACCCGGGCCACTTAATGTCGATGTGCATACTTCACATTTTATTCGAACTTTGACTCCATGACTTTAGTTTTGCTCTTAGATTTATTAACCACGCCGCCCAAGGAGGTTGGGTCCCTTTTTGAGTCTTGGTCCTCCCAAGGTTTCTTCCTACAACTAGGGAGTTTTTCCTTGCCACTGTCGCCCTAGGCTTGCTCAATTTGGGATTGGACGTAGTTATTAGGAGATAATCTAAACTTGTAAAGTTGCTTTGAGACAATGCTCTATTGTAAAAAGCGCTATATAAATAAATCTGACTTGACTTGACTTGACTTCAATTGCTCTCACTGATGGAAGGAGGTTTTGGCTTAAAATCTCACGATACATGGCCCCCCGTTTCCCCTGTTGCATTCTTCCCTGACCACGGATCAGTCGTCCTGGTCTCCTTTGCAGAAAAAACAGCCCCAAAGCATGATGTTTTCCACCCCCATGCTTCACAGTAGGTATGGTGTCCCTTGGGACGCAACTCAGCATTCTTCTTCCTCCAAACACAGCAAGTTGAGTTTTTTACCAAAATGTTTTGGTTTTTCATCTGACCACATGATATTCTCCCAATCCTCTTCTGGGTTCATCCATATGCTCTTCTGGCAAACTTCAGACGGGCCTGGACATGTAACTGGCTTAAGCAGGGGGACACGCCTGGCACTGAAGTTCTGAGTCCCTCTCGGCATAGTGTGTTTACTGATGGCAGCCTTCGTTACTTTGGTCCCCAGCTCTCTGCAGGTCATTCATCAGGTCCCTCCTGTGTAGTTCTGGGATTTCATGATCATTTTGACCCCACAGTATGAGATCTTGCATGGGTCCCCAGATCGAGAGAGATTATCAATGGTCTTGTACGTCTTCCATTCTCTTATAATTGCTCCCACAGTTGATTTATTAACACCAACCTGCTTGCATTATTGTAGATTCACTCTTCCCAGCCTGGTGCAGGTCTACAATTTCTTCCTGGTGTCCATAAAACAGCTCTTTGGTCTTGGCCATGGTTGAGTTTGGAGTCTGACTATTTGAGGCTGTGAACAGGTGTCTTTTATACAGATAACGAGGTCAAACAGGTGCCATTAATACAGGTAACGAGTGGAGGACAGAAGGAGCTTCTTGAAAGGAGAGTTACCAGGTCTGTGAGAGTCAGAAATCTTGCTTGTTTGTGGGTGACCAAATACTTATTTTCCAGCATGATTTACAATTAAATTCTTTAAAAATCCTACAATGTTATTTGCTGGATTTTTTGTCCCTCATTTTGTCTCTCATAGTTGAAGTGTACCTATGATGAAAATTACAGACCTCTCTCATCTTTCTAAGTAGGAGAACTTGCACAATTGGTGACTGGACTAAATACTTTGTTGAACCCACTATAAATTAAATATTATATATACATATACATTATATATATATATATATATATATATATATATCTATATATATATTATATATATATATTATATATATGATATATATATACACACATATACACATACACACACACACACACACACACACGTATACATGTATACACACACACACACACACACACACACACACACACACACACACACACACACACACACTATATATATATATACACACACACACACACACACACACACACACACACACACACATATATATATATATAAAATTTATTTTAACCCAACAACGCAAGCAAGTTATGTCATTCTTGTCAGATTATACCAGAAATTCTAAATGCATTTTAATTATAATGCATTTTAAACATTACTTTCTCTATCACATTCGGATATATATAGGTCTCTACCCATTCAAATAGATAGGAGTCTGGTCTTGTATTACTGGACACAGCTGTCCAGCGGTGTTAAAAAAGAACCAAGAGTCTTCATGTGAGTCAGACACCAGACATACATGTAAGCAGTGTTCCCAAGAGACACAATCAAACAAACAAAAACAAACAGCTGCAATGTGCAAGCAGCAGTATATCTACCATTAATGTCATGTATTGCTAAACAAAACCTCAGGCACTAATTACTTACTCATCTAGTCTACATATAATTACATCTACATCAGGGAAAATACAAGCTAATGTGTGAGCTCTCCGCTAATAATGCATTGCTATTAAGTTTCCATGACTGTAACTACACTGATAACTCCACAAATGCTAATTTTATTAAACGTTACATCACCTAAATCCAATGTATGATGAACCATGGAGCTGCACTGAAGATCAGAAAATAGTGACAAATTTTTTATTTATGCAAAGACTGTACCCCAATAGGGATAAGCTTTAGTAAATTCAAGAGATCATGTAAAATTGCAACATTTACATGTTACATGGGATTCAGCAATAGGATTTTAAACTGGTTGATTGGAGGCACATCTCATTATTAAGTGCAGAACCCGTTCACACTTGGTCTTTTCATGCGTCTTGTATCCGGGTAAGCTTTTAACCACATGAATTTTTACCCTGTCTACACTTACTAGTCAAATGTCTCTATAGTCAGCCAGAAAAATTACTGTATCCCATGTAATACGTGAATATTCATAATACCGGACCACCCGCTTCCTGAGTTATTTATAGTTGAAATTTGCAAAAGATGGTTGCCACATCAAACTTTGCAATTTTTACATAATCTCTTAAAATCTCTTTAAACTAAGTGAAAGACGTCACCTTCAGGAGTCATTGTCTAAAAGCAGACAGCTGTTAAACATGATTAATAAAGCACTGATCAATTTGGGCACAAGAAAAGAAAGTGGTGGGAAATGATCGTATTTCAGTTTATTTTGGTCAGTGGTGTCAGTCCAACTTATTTATAAAAATCAAATTCATAAAACAAAATTAGTGCGTCAGTCAGCTCTGTGAAACCTCTGTTATTGTTTCTCCAGCCATGCAGTCGTAAAGTATTCTGCAAGTTTTCGCAGTGACATGCGTCTTTGTGGAGATCTGTGGTAGCCTAACGGGTAAGGTACTGGACTATGGACCAGGAGGTCCAGGGTTTAAATCCCATCTCTGCCAAGATGCCACTGTTTGGGTCCTTGAGCAAGGCCCTTAACCCTCAATTGCTTGGATTGTAAGATCAATTGTAAGTCACTCTGGATAAGAGCGTCTGCTAAATGCTGCAAATGTAAATGTAAATGAGATGGATGAATTTACACTTGTTTAATATGTAGCTACAATGCATCTCAAGCCATCTCCTGAAGTGCTAGCTCAATCTAGAAAGAATTCTGATACTCAAAACGCATTAAATAATCTTGTGTAAATTGGTCTAAATGCATATGTTTAAAACCTTATCAGGATGGCCTTTGGGCCAGAAGGTCCAGGGTTCAAATCCCACCTCTGCCAAGCTGCCACTGTTGGGTCCTTGAGCAAGACCCTTAACCCACAATTGCTTGGATTGTAAGATTGTACCAATTGTAAGTCGCTCTGGATAAGGGCGTCTGCTAAATGCTGTAAATGTGGTTGATCTGGTGGTTGATAAGACTGAGTATATGACCTCGTTTACAATTGGTCTTTTCTTTTCAATTGGAGTTTTCAGTGTGTTATTGGTGTGGTCTGTAAGATCTAAGCCCAATTTTCATTATCATTTGGTGGAAAGATGTGGAATGGACCAAGGAAGAATCCATTACATTTTCAAACTTCTCTGACTCGCATATGTGCCTGCGATGGCCCATGTTATCGATAAAGTTCAGCTGCTCACTCAGTCAACAACGGGAGTGTCATCAGTACTTGGGCTGTTACAAGCTCGCACTATTGGGGCAGAGGTAATGGCTACTTTTTTTCCATTGCAGTTTTATTGATAGCATCAAGCCTAAATATCTTTTAAAAAATATGTGAAATAAATTACCTAAACTATGGAAGACTCAGGCTATTCCTCATTCTCAGTTCATTTTAATGGGAAATGGTATTTATAACACAGACCAGAGAGAAAAATCTTTGTTTTAAAAAAACAAAACAAAAAAAATTACATTTACTTTCTATTGGAATATAACACCTGCCTCTCCTGACTGCACGTCTCTGCTGGGTATGTTCCTGGTACTTGGATGCACCTTGGGGAGATGGAAACATCTGCATTTGTTTTCCACTGAATCTTTGAGGTACAAATGGATTGGCGCCCACATTTTATTTGAACTACGACTCCATGACTTTAGTTTCGTTCTTAGATTTATCATCTACGCCATCCAAGGAGGTTGGGTCCCTTTTTGAGTCTTGGTCCTCCCAAGGTTTCTTCCTATAACACTCAGGGAGTTTTTCCTTGCCACTGTCGCCCTAGGCTTGCTCAATTTGGGATTGAACGTAGTTATTAGGAGATAATCTAAACTTGTAAAGCTGCTTTGAGACAATGCTCCATTGTAAAAAGCGCTATATGAATAGATCTGACTTGACTTGACTCTAGGGTTGTTCCTACCCTTATGCTGCCAACTAGGCAGAGGCTCTCCTGTGACCCTGCTCAGGATTAAGCGGATAAGAAAGTGAATGAATGAATGAATTTGAGTGAGGCATTCACAGCCAACTGCTTTAAGATGTAACCCGACATGCACTCTAACCCAGTATATTTATTGCATGCTAGCTGGGGTAGAGAGATAAAATCACAGGGAAAAACACCCTGGACAGTGTGAAATATGTCAAACCTCTTGAAAGCACAATAATTACTATTATGTCCTGGTCTAAATTTAGATTATAAATTAGTATTTTTGTCAAGAATAAGTAATAAAATAAATATAGGTTTTTACCATATCAACAAGAACACTGTGAAAACAACAACAGTGACAGCAACAGTGAAAAACAATCTTGACAAAAACACTGGAAATATTCCACTGGTTCCATGATAGTCAGAAATTTGTACACTGCATTACAATTCATGAATATTGTTCTCAGGCCTAATGGGACTCTAGCAGCATACAATTTGTGTACTGTTTACTTATAATAATTCTGCTTCTGCTGTATGAACCACATTGGGCAATATCAGCCGTATGCTGATTCCACATGTACAAAGCCGCAGAGACTGAATCAAAGAGATGTAAATAACACACACACACACACACACACACACACACACACACACACACACACACACACGATGATCAGAAGGATGAGAGGAAGGCAAAAAGGATTCCCTCTCTGAATCTGGTGAGCCTCCAGCTGGCCAGACAAAGCAGTGTCTGTTCCTAGTCTCTTAAAAGCCTCTTCATCCAGTGCGCTAGGTAGCAGCCTCTCAATCACCCATTAATGTAGAACATGCACACACATACAAAACTAACACACTGTTTAATAACAACTTTACAACTTACTGAACGTAGTGACACAGAATTGCACATTCTTGGAGAATGGCACAAATAAATAACATAAAATGTGAAATAATATGTTGCCTTTTATTAAATGTAGGCTTGATCATTTTGAGAAAATATATACACCTGACCTTTTCACCTTCAAATGAACTGCTAATATAACTGCTCCTAAAGGTTCACATACTTTTATCACTCACAGATATGTAATGCTGGATCATTTTCCACAATAAATAGCTGACCAAGCATAATACATTTGTCTCATTTCTTTAATTGGGTTCCATTTTCTGTGATTCGGCTCAAAAGTAACTGGTCTGCTTAGCCACAAATATGACTACTCAGAATACACAGATACTCTGTGTGCATGTTTCCTTCTCCATTAGCCTGCTGATTTCACTTTCTCAATCCGTGCAGATGGGAGCTGACTAGGGCGGACTTATGCCAACAGCAGAAACAAGCTAAACGATCTATGGACAAGAGACAGTCAGCAGGGACTGCTGTCAGACAGTCGGTTTAGTGTTATAGCACTTCTGTCACTATAGACAGAATGGACAGAAAGACTTTTTTCTCATACACAGACGACTCCGTTAACCCTCTAAATAAGCCTCTATTTCATAATTATAGACAGAGTGCACTAAGCTTCTTTCTTCCAGTTCTTATTTGCAAGCTGATGAGCATAAAGTCTTTATAGCACACTACACTACAAGCCATTTTATTACAGCAGGAGAAAACCAAGCCTAAATGATTTGTTTGTCCATGAGCTTGGACACAATGTAGATTTATTTCTCTCTTTAAGCCTTGCGTAACCCTGCAACTAAAAGCCCTGCTCACGGCAGCAAATGTGCAGCCTCTGAACACTGCACTGCATAATTTAATGCTTATCATGCGTTGACATCCCTGATAGAGCTCATTATGAACCTGTTACAGTATCTGTACATAGTGTTTTCTCGTGGTGACACACCAAGGTCACATCAAAGAACGAGTGACAACCAAAGCTTATTCAAGATTATGTCCTTTGTCTGAACTCAACTGTGAAACTTTGCATTTGCTTACATAAACCTCAGTGGTACCCTGGTTCTCGCATTCATTTGTTCCAGAAGGCTTGTCGAGAACCCAAAAACGGCAAGTATCAAGCCAATTTTTTCCATAAGGAATCATGTAAATTGACTTAGCCTGGTACAGAACCCCTGAAAATCCTGTATAAAGCATTATATAGTACAGGTGCTCCTTGATATACGATGGGGATATGTTCCAACAAATCCATCATAAGTTAAATATATCATGAAGTGTTGAGTTTAACATAGTATATACTGTATCATAGCGGAGCCTATTACACATTAACACTTACATTAACCTACAGTTGGCCAAAATCATTAACACAAAGCTTATTTTATGATAAAGTGTTGAAATATCTCATATAATTTAGTGAGTAATGGATCGAAAGTGAAAAGTAAAAGCAACACACTTACTCTATTGGTGAAACTCAGGGTGCTAGCATAGCTGCTAATGCTAACTGCAGCCTGCTTTCTGAAGGATTCCGCTCCTGTTTTGCTTTTGGTTGGCTGTCAATACTAACCATTTCAGGACTTATTACCACTAAGTATTCTGAGTTGCGCCATACCTACTGTGAAGCATGGGAGTGAAAACCTCATGCTTTGGGGCTGTTTTTCTGCAGAGGGGACAGGACGACTGATCAGTGTTAAGGGAATAATGAACGGGGCCATGTATCGTGAGATTTTAAGCCAAAACCTCCTTCCATCAGTGAGAGCATTGAAGATGGAACATGGCTTGGTCTCCCAGCATGACAATGATCCCAAACACACCGCTCGGGCAACGAAGGAGTGGCTCCGTAAAAAGCATTTCAAGGTCCTGGAGTGGCCTACCCCATGGAAAATTTGTGGAGGGAGTTGAAAGTCCGTGTTGCCCCAAAACATCACTGCTCTAGAGGAGATCTGCATGGAGGAATGGGCCAAAATACCAGCTACAGTGTGTGCAAACCTGGTGAAGACTTACAGGAAACGTTTGACCACTGTCATTGCCAACAAAGGTTATGTTACAAAGTATTGAGCTGAACCAAATTTATTGACCAAATACTTATTTTCCACCATAGTTTACAATTAAATTCTTTAAAAATCCTACAATGTGATTTCCTGGATTTTGTTTCTCATTTTGTCTCTCATAGTTGAAATCTTCCTATGATGAAAATTACAGACCTCTATCATCTTTCAGAGAACTTGCACAATCAGTGGCTGACCAAATACTTTTCTGCCCCACTGTACTTCGTGGATTTTTGGAAGTTGTTTGGGCATGCTGACAGACAGTCCTCTCATACACCTTACATGTTTATTGATTATGCAACAAAGCAATTTTCAGTAACTCGTGCTGCATGTATAAGAATACTTTTCCGGAGACAGCCAACGGTGCATTCTGTGTTCGAGCACGGTTAGCAATCGCACTAAAAGTGTACCGTGTCTGAGTACAAGTGAATCACACCTGAGCCCACATCTTCAAGACGGCCTGAGCAATCACACAAGAGTGAAACAAACTGTGTTTTGGGGGTCAAAAGTCCTCAGGCACAGTACATGTTACTTTCTAATTATTATTACCACTAAAATATTTTAAAGTGTTTGATTGCCACACTTGATATTACATCTATTTAACTGTGGCACCTGTGAGCTCCATATTCATTGTTCCATATTCCATTCAAGACTTTCTCATGCTTTCACATGCCGCTGGTCCAGCCCTGTGCCGCCAGAGATCCCAGTCGCCAGCATACTGATTGATAAAATCACATCCTCTACTATTTAAACCCACTGTCTGCAGCAGGTGAAATCACGTGCTTTCATAGCTTGCTCATGCACAGAATATAAGTATGTATTCCCAAAGGTCAATCTGCATTGCTTACCACTCCCTACAACCCAACCTAACAACCTAAACTTTTATCAGACAAAAATGACATTTTTTTTCCTTTCGGCCAAAAATTGGTACTTGCTGCAATGTTGGTGCATCTCTAATTAAAACACCATTCGTGCAACTCATAGGTAAGAACAGGTCATTCTTAATTTCTGTATAAATATTACAATATGAAAGAGAATAAATCAAAATGTTGGTTGAAGACGGAGAAAAGGAAAGGAAAGGACTTGTAAAATGAAATGGCTCTTGATTTTAGGTTCACTTCTCCTCTGCTGATTCACTATTCTGCACAGCTAAACAGAGAATTATTTTTCCTTGTGGCCACCAACACACATGGCCCAAATGTCTGAGCGAAGCTGGCTAGATGACTAGTGCAAGTTGTGCTCCACGCAAACGATGGGGGACTGTTAGAAAGAGTATAACAGGAAGTGTGCAATGTGTCACCTGTGAGATGTGGTTGATGGAGGACTCCATCCGGCGGAGCTGTGAAGCCTGGATGTCGAGCAACTGAAGCACATTGTTGGCTAAGGCATTGATCTGGTATGCTACACTGGCCAGAGACTGGGTAGTGTATGCTTTGGTCTCTTCCAATGCTTTCCTTTTATCCTGGGCCTGCAAAGCAAAAATGAGAGAGATCCATCATCAGGTCAAGATGTTTTACATTGACTTATTAAAGCTGTTTGGGAAGGGCATCTAATATACAGACAACTTCTGAAATAAAACAGACACACATCTGCAGTTATCTAATTTACTTCGTTTAATTAAATAGCTATTGTTGGATGCAAAGTCTGAGTGCAAGCAGTAGGGACAAATGTGCAAATACACAGTGGAACAAGTGCGTCTTTACCAATCAATAACTCAATTCGTTGAGTATTACAATAGAGCGCTCCAAACATCCTGTTCAATTAAATAGCGCAGTGACTTTCTCAAATCCTTCATTTGTAGATTTGGAATGTCTGCGCTTGACTTTCATTCACCTCAGAAAAAGAGTTGTTGAGGCTCATCAGGCTGGAAAAGGTTACAAAACCATCTCTAAAGAGTTTTGAACCACACCAATTCACAGTCAAACAGATTGTGTACAAAGGTAGGAAATTCAAGACCATTGTTACCCTCCCTAGGAGTGGTCGACCAACAAAGATCACTCCAAGAGCAAGGTGTGTAATAGTTGGCGAGGTCACAAAGGACCCCAAGATAACTTCTAAGCAGCTGAAGGCCTCTCTGACATTGGCTAATGTTAAATTTTCATGAATCCAACATCAGAAAAACACTGAACAACAATGGTGTGCATGGCAGGGTTGCAAGGAGAAAGACATTGCTCTCCAAAAAGAACATTGCTGCTCGTCTGCAGTTTGCTAAAGATCACGTGGACAAGCCAGAAGGCTACTGGAAGAATGTTTTGTGGATAGATGAGACCAAAATAGAACTTATGTTTGGAGAAAGGAAAACACTGCATTCCAGCATAAGAACCTTATCCCATCTATGAAACATGGTGGTGGTAGTATCATGGTTTAGGCATGTTTTGCTGCATTTGGGCCAGGACGGCTTGCCATCATTGATGGAACAATGAATTCTGAATTATATCAGAGAATTCTAAAGGAAAATGTCAGGACATCTGTCCATGAACTGAATCTCAAGAGAAGGTGGCTCATGCAGCAAGACAGCGATCTTAGTTGCAGTTATTGCTGAGGTTGGGTCACACCAGATACTGAAAGCAAAGGTTCACATACTTTTGCCACTCACTAATATGTAATATTGGATCATTTTCCTCAATAAATAAATGACCAAGTATAATATTTTCGTCTCATTTGTTTAACTGGGTTCTCTTTATGTACTTTTAGGACGTGTGAAAATCTGATGATGTTTTACGTCATATTTACGCAGAAATATAGAAAATTCTAAAGGGTTCACAAATTTTCAAGCACCACTGTATGAGCACAATAACTGAGGTAATAATAATCATCATCATCCACCTCCACCAACGTTACCTAAAAAAAGTTTCTGTTCAGCTACAAGAAATTCTCTGTTCCTTTTTGGGCCAGCCACTGAGAGGTGTGGTGAGCCTCTAACTTGTGGTTTTTACCACAGCTTTTCTAAGAAGATCTACCATTGTTACAGCTCCTCCACAGAAGTCTCTCACACACCTCACACCCGCAAATAGAAACATGACACAAATTCACTAGTAGCGTCTGCTACGGCTGCATTCAGGGTCACCATTGCATCAAACATTTTTATAAGAGCCACCTGCTTTAACACATTAACTTCGAAGTTGGCTCCATCTTCTTAGATTGAGGAAATTAAAGGGACCACATAAAACCACAACCTTGGATGCAGCAACCAATTTTGCAAATAAAAAATGTAAACAATCCATGGGTGGGTAGAAGCTGATTTTCGTACTATTTAAGACACAGCAATCAGATTTCAATCTGGCTGACCGCGCACTGTGGAGAAGGGAAAATGGCGGGATAGCAAAATAACCGGCCTCATAAATATTTAGGGTGATGTCTCTGTGCAAGCAAAATTAGAAGGCACATATCGCAACTGCTCTATGTTTGAGGAAATTTCTAAAGAAATGGCCGAACGAAGCCACAGGAGGACGTGACTGACCAAAAAAATGGCGCGGAGGAATAACGTGCCCTTTTTCACATGAGCATTAAAGAAGGGCCTGTTACTGCGAACTCCATTTTGATTGTTTACCTCTGGATGAGTGGATCACGTAAAGCATTGCTCTTTTGCAATTCACGTGAGTGTGAACTATTCAGATGAATGTCTGGTACAGGTCACATTAAAAATCAGACTGAGGCCACTTTTCCCTGCTGTGTGAACATTAATCAATTAAACACATAGACGATATTGCTCTACCTTGTAGATTCTCTAATCCTTCATAACTGCTCACATTACGCTGCCTATGGGATGCTGGTGGCTGGACATTTTTCATAGGTAACCTGTTTTCAGTTCAGCATTGCACTGAGGTGTTTAAAAAGTGTCTGATCCACTAATAACAGAACAACAGACACTAACACACCACCACCACTTCAGTGGAAGTACAGTGCTGAGAATGATCCACCCCTCAAATAGTACCCGATCTGTGCTGGTCCTGTCATGGTCCTGAACATTAGAGAACAGAGTAAAGGGGACTAACAAAGCATGTAGAGAAACCGATGGACTACAGTCTATAACTGCAGAACTACAAAGTGCTTCTAAATGGTAAGGAGGACTGAAAAATGGACGATGAGTGTAGCAATAAGGAGGTTTACCTAATAAAGTGATCATTTCTCTGGAATGTAGTAGGAAACTGGAGTTCCCACACAGGCACGAGGAGGACATGCATACTCCTCACTGGTTGAGCTTTGCAGCTAATGTGCTAACTGCTTGCGCGACCTTGCCACCACTACGTTGTCCAATAAAGTTAGCAAACCTGTACTTTATGGACTTTGTTTTACAAGCTCAGGGAGGAGAGTCGATTAACATGTTGGGGAGGTGGAACTTGGAAGGGCAACATTTGCACGATGCATAATATTTATCATGATGCATTATCGCAGACAAAATAGGAGACACAGACACTTAAAAGCCACTATTCAAATATTATCCCATAGTTAGTAAAATGATTTTTATTCAAAGTGTGCTGCACTTCATCCAAGTAAACAAAACTAATTATACTGTTTATAATGAAATATGCAGTTGGTCAGTGTCCTTTAAGCACTGACGATATCCTCAGAAAAGAATATCGTCTACCACGTTAACAAAATTTATCATGATACGATACAATATCAAATTGCTCACCCCTACTTGTAAGTCTATGAAATCATATTAAGGGTTACTGAGCTATTCAATACAACACACTAATGCCACAGCAGTGAGAGTTAATTCATTTATATGTACTTTTGGCTATGCAGAGCAGCGAATGAAACAGGAACATCTCTACATGGTTGCCTGCTTAAAAAACAATAAAAGGATCTATTAAAATGTACAAACATGTATTTGAAATGAACCTGCATGATCCCTGCATTCCATAACAAGCTGGTAATACCTCTACCTGCTAATACACTACAACTGCTTGAATTATTCACAGTAACACACAAGAGTTACTTCACCAGAGTCTCACATTTCATTGCAGATTTTCAGCAGTTTATAGAATAGGATCCAAACTTGTCAAAATACATTTCCATTTATGGAATTTGGCAGTCAGGTTTGTCCAGAGAGACTTCAGCCCTAGTTACACCTTCGCTTGAGAGTGTCGCAGACGGCAAACCTGCGCCCTATAGGTGTTTATACTTGACACTTCCATTGAAGCAGAGATCATCCGAGTATCTCTATCATCTCTCATAGATGTACATAAATGCCTGTAGAGGTGTGCCTGCTCTGCAGGAATTCCTTTAAAACTGTGAAGCTGTGAGAGCGTAGTTACAAAAAGTCAGAGGTGAAAGTTAAGTATAAACTTAGCTTTAGGAAAGAGCTTTAAATAACCCCATAAATAAACCTTTAAATAAAACTTGAATATGAAAGCGAATGTTTGCATTAGATACAATCATATGAGCTGATAATCATCAATGGCCTTTTCGTACAGGCGCTGCAGCTGCTTTGAGATGATACACACGTGGGTATGAAGGCAGAATCTGACTATTTACACTGTGCAGACTGAATTCTGTGTTTTGCTCCATCTGGCAGCTCCAATGGCTTTCCTACTGAAAAAGTCAATTCCTGAGAACCTGGGTTGAAGGTTGGGTAGTCTGTTTCCAGAACCCAGTGCTTTATGACAGCTCAAGACACTCCACTGGTGTACAGTTATGCGTCAGTTAACGCTCACAGTATGTTCTATGATAGTGAGCATCATGTGATTTTGATGTTATCCAAAAGGCACATTAAATATGCTTTACTAATATAATACTTAGTACATACAACTACATGTCAATGCTATATTTAATACTGTACTAGTATTGACTAAACAGTCAATATACTGCATACATACAGTACTTCTACATCGTCCCATCCTCAGCCACGCTCCAATATGACATCCGCAACTGTCCTGCAAGCTGTGCAGCAGAGCTGTGCACTAATCATCCAGCTGCAAGCTGACACACCCCGTTACGCTCTGTGGATTAAATCTGAGTCTCAGATGGCTGCACGCCTATTTATACATCTGAAATGCCATTCTCAAGCACTCATTTCTCTGCTTTGTGTTTAATAAACCACCAGTCCTTGCTGTTATGCCTGTCATTACAACTGTATTTCAGGTAGCTGGCAATGTATCAATAACCTTAATAACCTTCATAATAGTGAAAATTATCATGGATGTTTGTGCAATTGGATGCTGTCTGAACAGATATTATGCAGTGTATATTTGTATGCTCTAAAAGAAAAATATGATTACAATAAACCACAGCACAATGATGAGGAAAAGCTCATAATCTGCCCAATTTATGCTAAATTTGTCACGTGTCACATATCGTGTTTAGACCTGAAGACCATTTCAGTACTTAAAATACTTTATTATAATAACTTTATACTTTATAATAACTTATAACAACTGTGAAGACGAGTATGTAATTGTGACAGACCCAATCTATGCAGTTCATATCTGTTAAAAAAATGAAAAAAAGAGCAGTTCACGCATAGCACATTTTCACTCAGAAGCTAATTGGTTACTTAGCCATTAGCACAATGCTTCAGTGATTTCATCCTATAGCTGTTCTTCCTATTGAATTACTACATAGCAAAGTGCCTCTAAACCCACCAATCTCAAGAACAGCCACTCAATATCAACATTTCAGAAAGTTAACAGGGTCTGAAACAATGCCAGGCAGGAACAAAGGTTATAGCTGTAACATAACTGAGGCAGCATAGAGCTGCACCCAGTTCATATACACATTCCAAAGGTCCATGCAGTGAAATGCATTTTCCTGTTAGATGCATGAACCAGGAGATAGAACATAAAAACACTTGGGCTCCTCCGAGACAGACAGACAAAACAAACATCCAAATTGGTTTAATAACCACAAAATCAAGCATTTTAACATGGCAATCCCAGTCTCTGCAACATGAATTTAATACAAATTTTAAATTAAAGGTTAGAGAGAGAGTGACAGAAAGACAAAGAGACAGCGAGAGCAAGAGACAGAGCAAGAGCCACAATGACTGTCACAAAAGAAAACAAAAGACTGTTTCCCACACAAGTTTAGCAGACGCTCTCAGTTACTTTTACCTCCTCCACATTAGCACATCACAGAGGAGTATGGTAGGAGGACAGGAAGCTGAAACAGGGAATCACAATGACATGGCAGCCAAAGGTTAGCACACTCCCATTCTGTGTGTAACTTTTGGCACTTGTCTGTTATCTAATATAAAACAATAGTGTGACTCCATGCACCATTCAAACTTTAGAACTGCTGACACAAATTGAACTATCAGCTACTGTTACTTCATGTTCCTGTGGGAGCAAAGAAAATTCAAGTAAACATCAGTGTTAAGGACTTTTTTGTCCCATCATTTTAAATTACACAAGGTTCAAGTGACAAGCTTTGATGATTATAGGATGGCCAGTCTTGAAATCCTCATAAACAGCACACATTTAGAAGTTATAAACTTATTTCCCTTAGAAACATACTGAGTTATGTTTTCTTTATCTGTAGCCGTTTCTTTTATTTTAGAATTGGCCATACTTTCTGACTTTTTAGGTCCGAGTGGTCAGATTTAACTGGTGGAAATAAAATGAATTAGACACACCCGAGCATGGTTCAAATGGACTAGTGCGAGTACACCCTTAAACTAAAACCATCAGTAAATGACATCACTAATGCAGTGTATAATCTACTGTACTGAACTGTGATACAACAGCCACCAACGTCATCAGAGCTCATAAAATTAAGGTCATAAAAGATTTTAACGTTAGAAATTAAATACCACATCTGCAAATGTATCAACATATTAACAAGTTAAATAAATTATGAGACCTTACAAGTACAGTGGTGCTTAAAAGTTTGTGAACCCTTTAGAATTTTCTACACCTACAGCCCATTCCTCCGTACAGAACAGCTTCAGCTCTGGGATGTTGGTGGGTTTCCTCACATTAACTGCTTGCTTCAGGTCCTTCCACAACATTTCGATTGGATTAAGGTCAGGACTTTGACTTGGCCATTCCAAAACATTACCTTTGTTCTTCTTTAACCATTCTTTGATAGAACGACTTGTGTGCTTATGGTTGCTGTCTTGCTGCAAGACTCACCTTCTCTTGAGATTCAGTTCATTGACAGATTCCTTTTCCTTTAGAATTCTCTGATATAATTCAGAATTCATTGTTCCATCAATGGTATCAAGCTGTCCTGGCCCAGATGCAGCAAAACAGGCCCAAACCATGATACTACCACCACCATGTTTCATAAATGGGATAACTGTCTTATGCTGGAATACAGTGTTTTCCTTTCTCCAAACATAACGCTTTTCTTTTAAACCAAAAAGTTCTATTTTGGTCTCATCCGTCCACAAAACATTCTTCCAATAGCCTTCTGGCTTGTCCACGTGATCTTTAGCAAACTGCAGACGAGAAGGCTGTGTCATTGCTACCCTGCCATGCACACCATTGTTGTTCATTATTCTTCTGAAGGTGGACTCATGAACATTAACATTAGCCAATGTGAGAGAGGCCTTCAGTTGCTTAGAAGTTACCCTGGGGTCTTTTGTGACCTCGGCAACTATTACAAGCCTTGCTCTTGGAGTGATCTTTGCTGGTCGACCACTCCTGGGGAGGGTAACACTGCTCTTGAAGTTCCTCAATTTGTACACAATCTGTCTGACTGTGGATTGGTGGAGTCCAAACTCTTTAGAGATGGTTTTGTAACCTTTTCCAGCCTGATGAGCATCAACAACTTTTTCCTTTTTCTTAGGTCCTTAGAAATCTCCTTTGTTCGTGCCATGATACACTTCCACAAACGTGTTGTGAAGAGCAGACTTTAATAGATCCCCATTCTTTAAATAATACAGGGTGCCCACTCACACCTGATTGTCATCCCACTGATTGAAAACACCTGACTTTAATTTCACCTTCAAATTAACTGCTAATCCTAGAGCTTCACATACTACAGTAATGTAATATTGTATTATTTTCCTCAATAAATAAATTACCAAGTATAATATTTTTGTCTCATTTGTTTAACTGGGTTCTCTTTATCTACTTTTAGGTCTCGTATGAAAATCTGATGTTGTTTTAGGTCATATTCATAAAGAAACATAGAAAATTCACAAACTTTCAAGCACCACTGTAAAACAGTGGGTCACCTCGAGTGGTGGCCAAATTTCTGGATAATTCAGATTTATGACTAATCCAATGACAACATATTGCATGTAAATATTAATTCAAGTCTATTTCACAGTGTTCAAATGTATCCCTCTCTACAGTTTATAGCTTTCTATTCGCTTTCCTTCCTGTGCCTGACATGCTAGTCATTGCCATTAGCCAAATACATCATCTTATGACCTTGTGATGATTCAAACTGGTACCAATAACTGGTTCTTTAAGAGCGAAGGGAGGTGGGCAGCTACATGCGGACAGGAAGGAAAAGACAAAGTTTCCTCCCAAAGGACTGAGGGAGAGTTCACCAGCTCCTCTAATCACTCCACCCAAAGAGAGTCAGACAAGGGGAGATAAGGCTAGACATATTTTCATCCCTATGCTTGTCTGCTTTCCACAGCAACTGTTATTATGGACTTTCTAAAGTACATTTACACAAACATTATGGGGATAAAAAAAACATTTCTTCTTCATTTTCATGTAAAGTTAATAAATTCTATTATAGAAAATACCTTTACTGTTAGCTCAATCACAACAAATGTGTGTCAACTAAATATAATTATTTTTTTTTTTTTTACTACATCTCTCCGGCATCCTAATAGCAATGTATGCGGCAAACAGCATACTACCTTAGTAAGCAGTGTGTCAAAATACTATTAAAGACATAGTTCGCCATAACTACTACATGTTTTAACCTCCTTACACAATTGAATCCCAACTGCTTTTAAAATGAATCAATTTTTCAGGAACCTGCTGGATTGTCTCAGAATTCAGACAAGTACAGAAAGAGGCAGTAGTTTGAAAAGACAGTGTACACATAAATTTCACAAGCTTTACAAAAAGTCAGATTTGCTCACAGGAACAAGTCAGAACAGTGTCCTGTTCAGTAAGAGACAGCACTTTGTCAGGGAATTTTTCTTTTTGGCATTTCACCAACGATTTCAGCTAAGACGAGGTTTTAGCTTCTTCATGTGGAAAGGGAGCTTTACTGTGAAGCTTAACTTCAGAAAGAGGAAGATGGCCAATGACACATCCACATGTCATATGGTCATGAGCTTGTAGTCATTCCATGCTGTTGACTACCAGCTCTGACTCAGCATTAGCTCTGATCTCAGGCATGAACATGGCACCTCTGTGAGAGCTGAAAGTTTAGGCAGAGGATGTGGATAAATGATTGGGTTTCTATGGTCATCTGATCCCTAGAGTCCAATTGCTCAGCAGGATGCTTCATCTAATCACAGGAAGGAGACATGCCAACAGTGATCCACCCAGCCAGGCAGTAAATACAGGATAGTTGTACTACTAAATGTTTTCATTTGGGGATGTTTCATATGATTATATGACAGGTTATACTCAGGTATTACTATTCTTACTTTTCTGAAACATGTAATGGATAGCAGCTTCAGGTGATATGAATATATAGTGACATATTGGGATTTTGGAAAGCTTGGAAAGCAAATTTCCCACACTCCGTATAACAGTTAATCAAAATAGCAAAGAAAAAGTTAGTAGGGTACCAATTCTATATACTACAATACCACAAACATACAATAAAATGAAGCTTAGGACAACCAAAATGTTTACCATTTCCAGCACTTGTAATGATGATCCCTGGTCTGCCTGCGCTAGTGCAGACCCAGTCCCCTATACCTAAGGAACTCTGAAAAGAAAGAACTAGAACTGGCTTGGCTGGGATGGTACCCAATGGACAGTGAGGAACTAACATGCATAATAATAAATTCTGATATAATTAATGGGAATAAATGTGTTGCTGATCTTTTAAGGCGCATTTCATAAAATAAATACTAGTAGACTATTTACTATGCAGCAAAGGTTTACATTAAAAGTTCAAAAGCACTTAATGTTTTTAAGGCGAATTTGAAGCTTCTTCTATTTGTGGGTTGACCTACAGGCTACATAGCGAATCACCGGTGCAAGCTCAGTACTGACAAGGGCTACACAAACATAACTTTCAGAGGTCAGCCAGAGGTCATGTAGTTCTGCTAAACTCGCTGCTCTCCCACAGATACAGGGGAGGATACAAACCGAAGGCCTGGCTGATTGGAGGCCATTTTCCTTTCAAAGAAAGATACGATCTCCATCGTCAAGGAAGTAGGCCTACAATAATACACTAGTTAAACGCAGTCACACCAGCTGCATGTACTGCAGTGACATGTTCAAACATGACCTCGACTAATCACACTCTGCTTTAGACGTGGGAGTGGCTGCAAAGAATGTAACATGATGCAAGCCTCTAAATCAACACATTCTTCAAACAGATTAGACGTCTAATGAGGAAGGGAAGGATTGGTTCAAGTTAGATAGCCAAGTAACCCACAGATAAATTAAATTTAACGGAAACAGGTATATAACAAAAAAAAAAAAAAAACGTAAAAAAAAAAAAAGCTGAGAATCACAATCTGGAAAATATGAACACCATAGCCATCGCAATACTTTAAAGACACGCTCGCACAGCAAAACGGACATCATGGTTGTACTTACTTTGTGACTTACTTTGTTGTACTTACTTTGTACTTACTTTGAGTCGTTTTCATTGCAATGACACACTGCCCTCTCATACGTCTTATCAATCAATTGTAAATATTGATAAATATCAATCATAAAGCATGCCATCAATTAATTATGCAATGCTCTGTGTTTCAGCTGATCATGCTGCACGTATAAGAAGATTCTTACGGAGGCAGTTGACGCTGTATTCCATGCTTTAGCACACAGTGGCTGCTGGGTTGTGCTTGACTCTGAGCTGTTGCTAGCTTTAGCCTCTTTGACCTTGTTTGTTTTGTCAAACTTTGCATATTCAGCATAAACATCTTACTAAATCTGCGATTCTGATCATTTTCGGAGTTGATCCTTCACGGCTTTTTTTCGCCATTTATGTAATCCAAACTGCACGCTGGAAGCGTTTCCATGTCGGAGACATTGTTGTGTTCAAAATGGATAACAAAGCCCTTAGTAGCGTCCCTAGTCCATCAATCAGTAATGTGGTATTTAGGAAGCCTATCTAGTTGACTGGCTAAGTATCACTCAAAACATAGCCGAAATATATAACGCTTCCTTCTCATCATGTCAGCAAACAAACTCTTAAATGTCTCTTAAACAAACCATCGAGTGCCTGAAACTATTAATTATGGACTGACCTGAACTGAATTACGAATTAAAGTTAGTAAAAGCACTGTGCTGTTCATGTGTCTTTGACTGGCACAGAATCGACTATGTGAGACCGGCTGAAGCCGATCACGCTAAAACCAGCCGAATCCATTATATAGGTAAATAATGAAATCTTTAATTACTATTTAAACCATAAGGTTTAATTCTCCCCATAAAATTACACAAATCAGAATGCATGAAATAGTTGTCGAATGTAAACAGATTTTATTGTGCAATCTGCAACATCTTAAAAACAGAGCTTAAAAGAGAGAGTTGCCGGTTTTGGCTGATGTGTTTTCACTCCAGTAAGACATACCCCAAATTCTGTAAGTTAATCATTTCTCTGAATCAGTCTCCGGAGTTACTGCATTCATAATGTGGTTCTTCTGTGCATCTCCGATCTCGCTTTATAACCCAGTTCTGTTCTTTCTGATGTTCTGTTTCTATCTGACGGAGCGTTTCCCAGCTGTTAACAGACTGTTTCTAGGCTGTGGTGTATGTTATGCTACCTGGCTAGCGAGCTTTACCCAGCATGCTGTTCAGTGATGTAGTTCTACTCAGAGCTCAGCAAAGTTCGTAGCGTAAAAAGATATTATATAATTTGCTGCCTATTTCTTAGAGCTGTGTTTCTCCTATGCACCTGTATGAAGGTATATGAAAAATGCACCCCATACAGGATATTAACACTGGTGTACCAGTTGAACCGGTATACCGCCCATCCCTAGTGCCCGGGAGCAGTACGCATCGCCTAGTTTAAGTATGCTGCTAGACTTAAATTCAAGTGTTAAATTTTAACACTTGAAAGCTGATCTTAATGGTAATCTAAATTAAACAGTAATTAAGAACACTTTTCCCTTGACTCTCCTGGGTGCAAAGACACGGACATTGAGCAGCAGCAGATCGACAGCGAAAATGTGGTCCAGCCATGTGGGAACCTTCTCACGATTTCCAGAGACATTAGACAAGTGATCTGTAATCACTGTTTATAGGACTGTGGTAGCCTAACGGTTGAAATACTGGACTATGACCCAGATGGTCTAGGGTTCAAATGCTGCCTCTGCCAACCTTCCACTGTTGGGTCCTTTAGCAAGGCCTTTAATCCACAATTGCTTGAATTGTAAAACTGTATATCAGTTGTAAGTCGTTCTAGGTAAGAGCATCTGCTAACTCCTGTAATTATATCCATGGCACATATTACAATCCAAACAGTTGTGGGTTAAGGGCCTTGCTCAAGGACCCAACAGTGGCAGCTTGGCAGAGGTGGGATTTGAACCCTGGACCTTCTGGTCCATAGACCAGTACCTTACCCACTAGGGTACCACAGTCCACAGTGGTATCACATTCCTTAAAAATATTTACAGATCCCACCAACCAACATTTAACAAACTTGAGTATGTAACTAATAGCATTATAGTAACACACTAAATATGACATATTACTATAGCAACACAGAGTAAATAGAACACATTTATGGTGGTTGAAAGTACACCATTTTAGTTTAGTGTATGGACTGATCTAATGACACCGACTGCCATCTTATATGCCAATTATCTAGTAAGATTTCAGCTAGCTACTTCACAGGCTAAAGTTGCTTAGGGTATTCTATATTATATAGACTCAAAATGTTTTTACACTGTCCTAAACAAGACATTATAGACCCTTGACATCATTGATTCCCAGATAAAGCCATAACAATACAGAACTCAGCTCTCTCAGATACCAAACAACTAAAGATAAACCACACCTACATATCACACAGATCCTTTAATTGCAAACAAGCAGCACAATTACAAATGGGTACAGTGCAATTCTTAATGAGTTTGTCCATTGCAATAGGCTACATCACAGCTGTGTTGCTATAAAAATAATAATAAAATAATAATAAGAAGGAGCCTTTCTGACTAGGTCTAAGCAGTGCATCATGTCAGCAACAATACAGCAGAAACTGAACATTCACTAACCACAATGTAACTGTAGCAGTCACCTAGTAGTATTAATACTTAATAGGAAGCATATACAGTTTTTTTGCATGTTTGTCACACAAGTGTTTCAGAAAATCAAAGAGAACAGAACAGAAGTAAACAAAATGCAGTTTTTAAATCAAGGTGTGAAATAAATGAAGTGAGAAAAAAAATCCAAACCTACATAGTCCGGTTTGAAAAAGTGATTGCCCCCTAAACCTAATAACTGGTTGGGCCACCCTTAGCAGCAACGACTGCAACCAAGTGTTTGTGATAACTTGAAATGAGTGTTTTACAGCGATGTGGAGGAATTTTGGACTCCTCACCTTTGCAGAATTCTTGTAATTCAGCCACATTGGAGGGTTTTTGAGCAGGAACAGCCTTTTTAAGGTCATGCCACAGCATCTCAACATGATTCAGGTCAGGACTTTGACTAGGCCACTCCAAAGTCTTCATTTTGTTTTTCTTCAGCCATTCAGAGGTGGACTTGCTGGTGTGTCATTGTCCTGTTGCAGAACCCAAGTTCGTTCCAGCTTGAGGTCACGAGCAGATGGCCGGACATTCTCCTTCAAGAGTTTTTGGTAGACAGCCGAATTCATAGTTCCATTTATCACAGCAAGTCTTCCAGGTCCTGAAGCAGCAAAACAGCCCCAGACCATCACACTACCACCACCATATGTTACTGTTGGTATAATGTTCTTTATCTGAAATGCTGTCGTACATTTACACCAAATGTAAATGGGACACACACACCTTGCAAAGAGTCCAACTTTTGTGTTGTCAGTCCACAGAACGTTTTCCCAAAAGTCTTGGGGATCATCAAGTTGTGTTCTGTGGTTTTTGTTTTGGAACTCTGCCATGCATGCCGCCCAGTCTCTTTCTTATGGTTGAGGCATGAACACTGACCTTAACTGAGGAAAGTGATGCCTGCAGTTCTTTGGATGTTGTTGTGGGGTCTTTTGTGACCTCTTGTTTGAGTCGGTGCTGTGCTCCTACGGTAATTTTGGTCAGCCGGCCACTCCTGGGAAGGATCACCACTGTTCCATGTCTTCGCCATTTGTGGATAATGGCTCTCACTATGGTTTGCTGGCGTCCCAAAGCTTTAGAAATGGCTTTATAACCCTTTCCAGTCTGATAGATCTCAATTACTTTCCTTCTCAATTGTTCCTGAATTTCTTTGGATCTCAGCATGATGTGTAGCTTTTGAGGATCTTTTGGTTTACTTCACTTTGTCGGACCTGTGATGCTGTGATTGAGAACAGGTGTGCCAATAATCAGACCTGGGTGTGGCTAGAGACAGTGAACTCAAGTGTGGTAAACCATAGTTATGTTTTAATTGGGGGGGCCACTTTATCACACAGGGCCTTGTACGTTTGGATTTTTTTTCTCCCTTAATATTAAAACACACTATTTAAAAACCACATTTTGTGTTTATTTGTATTGTCTTTGACTAATATTTTAAAATATTTAAATTGTGACAAACATGCAAAAAAATAGGAAGGGGAAATCACTTTTTCACACCACTGTATCAGTTTTGAATACTGAAATTAAACTCAAGCATGTTAAAAAAAGAAAATCAAAAACATGGTCTAACGTAATGACTTTACTGATACTGCAGATGCTCTCCTAATCTATCACATTAGTGTTAAATGATTAACTATTCACACTGGCTCCACCAAGCCCTGTGTCAACAACATAAAACCAGAGCAGAAGAACTTGGGTACAACTCAGATGCATTTGCCACTGCAAGCCTGAACCACACACCACATCAAGGATAACCTACATACCTAACCTAATACAAATTATTCGAGTTACTTTGTCAGGGTCATACTTAGAAAAGCATGTCCAATTAAATGTAACCATGAACAAACCCAAAGTATATTTAAACTTGGTTTAGGTTAACACCATTAGTGAGCAGGAACGTGCTTACCCTTAGCACTGTTAGAGTGAAAATTTGTCTGCATACATTCCTCCCTCATCAATTAAGGCAACATTTTATGGAAAAACTGATTAAATTTTAATGTTCAACCTCTGACCTAACAGAACCAATGACTGAACAGTGCCACGGTATAACTGAAATTGTTAACCAGTAACGTGTTCTGTAGTCATTATGGGTGGGTATTGGAAAGGACTTCACAATACGATGCGCATCACAATACATGGTGACATGATACGGTTATATCATGATATGTCATATTTCACAGAAAATATAAAAACAGCTGAAATTTAAGTTACTGTTTACAATCTGAGTCGTCTTAATATATCACAACACATTGATAATTCAGCAAACAAACTGAGTCAAAACACTGCACTGTGTCATCTATGGGAGCGGAGACTGTAGTTTACACCGCATTTGTGTGTTTTTTCTTTACACCCCATTTGTCTGTTTTATTAAATAGATTAGTGCAGTTTCTTCAGTTCAATTCCCGGTTTTATCTTTCAGCCAGGCAGGCATCACATGCAGGCACAAACCGGTGACACGACTGTGTCTGAGGGAGGGGAGACCAACCGGAGCCTCATGATCCTCTTTTCACATTCTGAGATAAAGTAAAGGACAGGGATGTTACGACAAGCCTCAGCTCCTGCTTAATTAAAATTCCACCAGCCCCTGAGGTGGAACATAATAGAGTTTCCATACTCAGGTCACATTCTGATTATGAAAGGCTAATTAAAAGTGACAAAAGATTTAACAATGTTTGACCTCAACTGCCAATGTAAACCAAGATAATCTTAGCTCACTAAACTGTTAGAGGTTAGCTAAATACTGGCAACCTCAAAACAGGGAATACCTTCCTCTTTTAATACCATTACACAAACCTACATCTCACCATCCCACC
>JAJAGP010000301.1:149084-169696 GCA_025084515.1 Ancistrus triradiatus
TACAGAGCATTAAGAACAAAAACGAACCGACTCAGAGACAGTTTCTACCCCACAGCAATAACTAAACTAAATGCAATGTTAAACAAACCACAAATTGACAGTTAGGATTGGTGCGAGAATGTTATTTGTTATTTATTTGTTATTGTACGTGTAAATGTTTAGTCACTATAGCTACTATTTTTTATGAATATTATTTTTAATATTTATTTATTTATTTTTAGGCACCGACTGATGGCATTTTTAATTTCGTTGTTCTTGTAACAATGACAATAAAGAGATCTATCTATCTATCTATCTATCTATCTATCTATGTCTTGTGAGAGTCAATTACCTTTATTTTCAGATCATTAGTCAGCTGCTTAGAGGAGCACTGAGATAATGCAATATAATACAGCTAAAAGTACCCAATTATTGTGTGTATTGTTAGGCGGAATGACTGTCATTTGAATCTGGAGTGAATACATTGTGACTAATGTGTTTTGAGTAGTTAATTCACCTGTTCAGTCGCCACGCTTTTTTTTTCCCCCCTTTCCTTGAACTACTGCTAGGTGATTTAATAAAAATTGAGACTATAAAATAATCACAATAGGTTTTCTGAGGCTATAAAAACTATCGTTGGCATGTATACATTTATATTAGACATGTTACCAAGTAGGTGACTGGATATTAAAATCTATTTCTGCACATCTAACCAAATGGTGTGGCTTCTGATTTCCACACCATCAGAATCAGATTTTCAGATGCCTTATGTAAAGACGAGTTTGTAATATCTCAACTCAAAAAATATTTTTTGATATCTTATATATACACCATGTTAATAAAGTTGTGGGGAAAAATGATACCAAAGATGCTGCATTCATTCATTTTCATACCCATTTATTCCAAACTCGGGGTCGTGAGGAGCCAGACCCACACCGGCAGCATGGGGCACAGAAGCAGGACCCAACGCCAGACATGATACCAATCCATCACAGGGCACAAGTGCACACACTTACTCACTCATTTGGACAATGAATTTCTTTGGAATGTGGGAGGAAACCGGAGTTCATGGAGGAAGTCTGCACTGGCACAGGGAGAATATGCAAACTCCAAACTCAAAGTTCAGGCCGAGAATCACCCTGGCAGATGTGAGAGTGCCATCCCTGGCACCAGCCTGACGAATTATATTATTAAACATCTACAAAAACGTATTATTGATAATAAACAAGGGTCTTTAAAAAATTGTTAATATCAACATATCCTGGGCACAGTTGCTTTATCTAAACCCATTTAAGCCGAACAGTTAAAGATCAAGTGTTTCTTTACAAACTATTGTCCATTTCTATCAAAGTCTAGACAAAAGAAGAAGAACATTTAAGATGATCAGCAAGAACACAGGAAACAGCAGTGTAAGCTAAAGTTTGTTTGTCCCATTTTTAACACCATGAATTACCTTTCCACTTTACTCATGGCAAACATTTCAGTATGGTACTTGTTTATATACTTGTTTATTATGGTAAAATCACAGCTGGGACTTAATTCCTAAGGCATCAAGGACACAATATTTTATGGGTATTTTTGACATTTAGTGCACAGTTTATGTCCTCCAGTATTTTAGTTTACTTCTAACCTCTGTGTATTTTCTACAAATTGAAATTATATGCTTTATCATTTTTTCAGTTAAACAACTATCACAGGTTGACGGACGTTCTCCCTTTAAAGGTGTTGGTGGGTCAGTTTAGAATGACCTATTCGACATCGTTTCCAAGTTGTTTGATCAATTCTATTCCGAAAATGTATGGTTAAATTAGTGTTTATGATGGGGTTCATCTTCTGCAGTTCATTATTTTTCTGAATTTCCCACTGCAATGTAAGACTGTATTGCTGCTTTGATGTCTACAGCTGGTACCATGATGTCCATTGGTAGTATAGCCATGGTGTAGCATGCCGCCCTGTCTGCTTTTTCAATCCCAGGTATGCCAATGCGACTTGGGATTGTAGTGTAGTGTAGGATAAGGAACCATTGGTTTGACTAAAGCTCAGAAATCAGTTTCCAACCTCCGAGTAAGAAATCTGACAGCAAAAAACCCTCAACTTGGAAACTCCAGGAACAGACTCCAACCCCAAATTCAACATTGCTACTCAACATCAACAGTAATAAAGTACAGTTTCTCTACTTATAAATGTGATTTCTGAGCATTTGATTCAGATCAAACCACAAACATACAAATCACCTGGTTAAATCTGAGATCTGAAGTGTGGATGAGAAATCAGTTTATGGGTTCTAAGCACTCAGGCAGCACAAAAAAAACATGTTTCTCATTTTGTAGTGCAAACGCACCAAGGTCGCTAATGATGCAATTTCAGATCCCAATTCCACGGCATATCTAGAGCTGCACAAGCACATGCTGTGTGCGTTTGCACGCACTGACAAAGTGGGGCAGTAGCTGTCCCTGTTCCACCATCTGCCAATGCATGGCATGCTCTTCATCTACACTGTTACATTACGAGGACCCACACTAAGGGCGTACTCACACTAGGCAATCTGTACCATGCCCGGGTGCGATTGACCCCCAAAGCACAGTTCGATTGACCAGTGCGAGTGCTCCAAAACGTGCTCTGGCACACTTGAAGAGGTGCACTCAAAAGTGGTTCACTGGACTAGAGAGTCGCACGTATATAGCGTGATCTCGAATCGCGCTCCAGCACGGAAAACTGCCTCCATAAAAATCTTCTTATATGTAAACACACTCCAGCACGGTTCAAGGTAACCAGACTCGGTGTGAGTACACCCTAAGAGTGCTCAGTCCTGTGAGCAGAACTCACAGAAACACACACCCACCTAACACTGCTTATCGAAACTGCTTTGCTTGTTTGTTTAACTTTGCATCAGCATCACTGGCTACTCCCGAGAGGAGCATGGTTACATCGACACTAGTCATAAACATTCACACTGGGCAAATTTTGAGCAACTAATTAAGCGAACGCATGTCTTTGGAAAGTGGGAGGAAACCAGAATACCCAGAGTAAATCCTTGTAGACATGGGGAGGACATTGACACTCCACACAGGTGGAGTCCAAGGTTGGAAATGGAAACGGGGCTCTCTGTAGCTGTGAGGTGACCATGCTAACCACTTGAACGTCCATGCTACCCAGTCAAAACTGTTTGAACACCTGCCATTTAATTACTATATCAATGGCATTATATACAAATAATTGGGACTGTGGTAGCCTAGCGGGTAAGGTACTGGACTATGGATCAGAAGGTCCAAATCCCATCTCTGCCAAGCTACCACTGTTGGGTCCTTGAGCAAGACCCTTAACTGACAACTGCTTGGATTGTAAAGTTGTATCAATTGTAAGTCGCTCTGGATAAGGGCGTCTGCTAAATGCTGTAAATGTAAATTACTCTTTTAAAAGGTGATTTACAATTGGTGTAACTGTTCCACAAAACAATCTTTCGTATTTTGTATTTAAGTTGACAAGACCTCTGAATAAGTTTTATTAAAGGTATTTGCACTTAGAGAGTGACCAATTTCAGTCTATAATGATACTTATAATTAGAATTTTAGCATTAATAGTAAGACATACCACACTGTGCAAAAGTCTAGGCCACCAGTAAATTAGACATACTATTGTTTTACCAATGGTATAATGACCATTTACAATTATTTCTCAGTCTCTTTATTAGAATACAACCAGACAATACAAGAAATTTGTATGCAGTATTAAAAAAACTGAAAAGAACATCAGAAAAAAAAACAGCTTCTATAGGCTACAGTGGCAGGTATTTAGTGTGACCTCCCCTTACACTTGAGCAATAGCAGCACCTGGGAGCTTCACCATGTTGCAAAGTTGATCAGGAACGGTCTTTTTTGAAGGGTAGTGGCCAAGAAACCACTTTTTCGGAAGAGGAAACAGTTTGAAAAGGCTGTAAGATAGGCTAAAGCTCACAGTGATTGGAATGAAGATCAGTGTACATATTACAGACTGACGAATCCCAGTTTGAAATGTGTGTCTCCAATCTACACCAATATGTTATATTATATCACGGGCATTATACCATTGCTAAAACAATACATCTAATGGTGGCCTAAGACTTTTGCAGAGTACTATATTTGAAGAATGTACCAATCCCATTGCCTACAAGTAAAGTTTACATTACAGATCCAATACTAACATCCTTCCATGAAACTCATTTGCAAATTGGAATTATAACAATAGCATTTCACACTGACAACAAAATGTACCTTGTTCAACTCTTACAGCTTTTCAGTATTTACAACAAGCCTCTTGCTATAATTTTCCCAACAGTCTTAAAGCAGGTTGATCGACAAATTTTGACTGGCAGTGCATGTCAAGTCAAGACATGAACCCAAACAGACCAGTGTTTTTCTCACACTCATTCTCCCTCCCTCATACTCTGCATTCCCAAACAGTCGTGAGAGAAATCCTAGTGTGACAGAATACAGGGTGTTAGCAAGACTGCGAATCAGGTTACCATTTCAAACACCACACAAACCCCGAAAGTTTTGAAAAGAGGCGAGTCCGGCTCTACCTGCCGAGCAAGTCCCAATGAAGAAATTTACACTGGGGGATTAATCATACTTTAAACACACATGGAAGAGAAAGAGCTCAAACACACTGCCAAAATCTGAAAAGCAACATACAACCAGGGCCTGAAAATCACCAATTATGTACAAACATAAAAATGCAGTGTGACAGACTTTTTTCTGTTAGTTTACGTTATGAGCATTTATAACACTACTTAAGACAACTGAGGATTTTATATTATTTAATATCATTACTGTCCCAAAATTGCTTCATACTTCTTCAGACTGGTGTACACTGTGATCAGCAACATTAAGGGCGTACTCACACTTGGCAATTCGCACCACGCTCAGACGCGTCTGACACCCAAAGAGTGGTTTGTTTGACTATTGCGAGTGCTTTGAATCATGCCGGGACACGATACGCTGAATGACGCTTGGGCACACATGAAGAAGTGGGTCCTAGTGTGATTCGCTGGATGTAGTGTGATCGCAAATCGAACTCTAGCATGGAAAACAATGTCAGCTGCCACCATAAAAGTCTTCTTACGTACAGCACAAGAAGATCAGTGCATCACAAAATCAGAACATTTATTATAGGGCTTATTAGGGCTGTGTGTCAGCGTGAACAAAGTGAAACCAAAAAAGTCACACAGTAAGTACAAGCCTGAAGTCCGCTGTGCTGTGCGACCCCGTCTTGCAGCACGACAAGCCAAAATACAGTGCACTGCATGATCAATGCATTTCTTATAAAGCATATTAGGGCTGTGTGTCAGCACGCACCAAAAAAAAAAAGCCACGCAGTAAGTACAAGCATTAAGTCCACTGTGCAGCACAACAGCACAAGCACACGTGAGCTGCATAATCAGTGCGCTTATTATAAGGCGTATTAGGGCTGTGTCAGCACACACAAAACGAAACAAAAGAAAGGCACAGAAGTATGTGATTAACCAATGAGATATGTAGAACCATGAAGTGTACTGTGCTGTGTGAGCGCGTATCGTGATGACGAAAGCATGCCGGAGTGCGTTTCGGTAAACCCGGTGTAAGCAGGAGCCGGGGGAAAGTGGGGAGAGGGGACAAAACACAGCTTTCAGCACAGTTCAAAGCAACCGGGCTCTGTGTGTGTGTGTGTGTGTGTGCCCTAAATCAGTGTTAAAGTTTGTCGACTAGTGACTGGTAGCTAGGGATGTGAAATATTAACAAAAGTTACATCTAGATATTTTATGGGAGTGTGTCGATAACAATAAACAGACGATACTTTGGCATCTACGTTCTAAAATATTCAATATTCAAACTGCCTGAATTGGCACCCTGTCTTTTGCGATGTAATTGGTGTCAACATTTATTATGTCTTGCCATCTGTTGCTTTTATTATCATAAGGCACTTTTTTTTGCAGATTGACTCCACTAAGGTTTGCTGAGTGTGTTTATGTGCTGGTACCTTGGCTGGTTTAAGCCTGTCGTGGACAGCTGAGTCCTGAAGTTTGTCATAATCGTCATGTTCTGCTAGGTCCATTTTATTGATTTTGATTCTACTTACTGATTCCAGTTCTTATCAATTCCAAGTTTCAATTCCAAAATGGTGAAAAAATGTGTCAAACATTTAGGAATAAAGATTCCTTTTTTTTTTTTTAAAGCAGAATGTACCAAAACTAAACTATGTGATGAACTCCCTGCAGACGTATTTTTGTATTAGTAGGAACTGATAAGTGGAATCGAAATTCTATTTTAACCGGTTCTTGGAATTTGAATACGTGAACTCTTAAGGTGTGTTCTTGATGGTGTATTTTTTTTTTTTTTTTTTTTTTTGGCAAAGTGAGTGACATACTTGAAAATGTCGGCGTAAACATTGTTAAAGCAACAATTTAGATATTATCTTAGATGATACATAGAAAACAAGTTTATATTCAGTTTGTAACAAAATAATACTAATGCTTTAACTCAGAAATGTTCAGGAATCACTAATTCAATCACAGATTTCATGTGTCTTGTACTTTTCCTCAATAAATAAGATGTGGTTCAGGTGATCACCTAAACAGTACCTCATTAAGTAGAATGAGATGTGTCCGAGTTGGATTTCATCAGATACTTCAATGGAATTGCTACCATACATGTAGCTACTCTGTGCTGATTTTAAGAAAATCTGGGTTGGTCTCTTATTTCTTTCCAGAACTCTATACCAACCATGACATGCAGCTCTTACCTGCTCAAGGGTTAGTGTGTAGCTACAGTTTTAGAAATAACTTTTAATCTTGCTTGTGTAAAAGCTAACATTAACTGTGGCATGGCAGGGGTTTGGGGAAGTTTTAAATTGGTGACAAAACAAAGTCACTTAAAAGTGCAGTAGTTGGAGAAGTCATCATTTCTCTAAGTAGGCAAAGTTGAAACGACTGCACTCTTACAAATATATTAAATCAAAAAACAATTAGAAAGATGCAGGAATATTACCTATTCTACTTGTGTTATTAGGAATGACTGCAAAGCATAATTATAATTGTGGACTTTTAACTACAGAGCTACTAAAAATTATCATTAGAAGTAGTTGCTGAATTGTTATTTTAGTAGCTGTAGTAAAATTATGATTACATATCTGAAGGGTAACAGCCGGAATGTAACTCTGGCAAAATGTGCTTTCAGTTTAGAAATCTTTGAAACAAGTTCATGTAAAAAAATAAGACTTATTCATTGGAAACTTAGTCCCATTGTCTAGTCTTACAAACAAGATAAGATTCCATATTTAACCCTAGTTCCTCTTATGGTTTCTTCCATGTGCATTTCAGGGAAGTTTTTTTTTCCTTTGGACTGTCTTGATCATTTGAGGTCTAGACTACTTTTTGTAACTAAAAGCACTATATGAATGAAATGAATCAAGCATAACTCATAACATAATTCATAACTGAATCAAATATAAAAAGATACAATTGTTCACTAAGAAATCAAACTAAAATGATGCAAGGACAGAAGTGACACTTAAAAAAAGAAAACAAACAGAAAAAGTTACATTTTTTGGACAATCTCCAACTAAATATATTAAGACACATACAGTCAGCCACAGAACTTATATCTGTAGTGGCATTATTATTATTATTGACAGGTTATCTATGAAACATGACAGAAAGTGCTGTGAATGTCACTGATAATTTAGTCATTTTGACCCAAGATTTAAAAGACTAAATTTTGACTGTTCCACTGAAATAAGTTATATTAAAACACACTTCTTACATGAATCTGTCTAAAAGTGAAAAAGTTGGTTAATGATGAAAATTAAGCTCAATAAACATTAGCTGCACAAATAAATCACACACAAAACTTGGAACATCAAGATATTTTATAATGGAACCGAAGTATTATTAATATAGCGTTATCGATGAAGTACAACACTGGGAAGTCAAGCTAAAGGTGCTGTAAATCTAGTTTGCATTTCTTACACAGAAATCTGTCTAAAAGTGACAAGACCATTAAAGAATGGGACGGTTGTTTATAAAGTCAAAAACAAAGTGCTAAGGTACCAGACTTAACAATAAACAAGCCAAACCACTGGAAACTTAAGATGCCATACACAAAATAACCACTAAATTTTTAGCTTTTAACTTCTTTTCCTTGTTATTATTGTCTGAAAAGTGTAACAGAACCGTCTGGCACGTCTGAAACGTCTATTGTAATGTTAATGTGGCAATATTTCAGTCCAGGCACGAAGAAAGTTAGAAACACAGAACTAATCCGATAATGAAACTCGGTTTTACACAGTTCGCCTGATTCACTAATGTTCCCCCTAACTTCAGAGCTCCTGGTCAAACAGCCTGAACTGGGACCGCTTTGGTAACAAGTATACAACAAAGTTGTAACACCACTAAAACTTCAGAGACATTGATGTTTTTCTTTATATTTAAACAATACGAATAAGGGAATGCTGAGGAACAACAGTAGTAGAACTCTGAATCATCCCAAAACATTGAGACGCCTTACAAGGTTTGTCCCGACACACCCTCGGGATAAATCGGCAACAAAACGAAAACTAGTTCAAAAACAAAGCATATTGACAAACACAAAGCGGTCGTGTTGTTAAATCTTGGAAACAACTCTCGATAATAGTAAGTGTAAGCACACGAAACTGGCTCATTACTGACTTTACAGGCTTCATTTCCTGTCCCTGTTTTCCCACCCGACAAAGAGTCGCGCACGCTGGGATCCGCCGTTTATTTATATCAAGAATAGAACCACACGACGTGGAACTCACCTGAACATAGTTGCTCTCGCAGTAATCCGCTACCCGGGTCAGGTTCTGATAACTCTCTAATAAAGCTCTTTTACCAGCAGGAATCTCTTCCTCTAATAACATCTGCAGCTCTGCCATCTTACATGTCTAACACTGGCTCTCTCTCTCTCACTCGCTCTCTGGCTCTTCCCTTTGATTGGAGCCACACAGCGCTACAGGAGAGAGAGAGGAGAGCAAGACAGAGGAAAGGCTCCCTCATCTGGCACTGACGGATACCTACTACGTCCAAGGGCACACTAACATACTAATTAGTATCCATTCCATAGGCAGCTATTATAGTATTCTGACGCACTACGCAGGTTGCTAGTTTAAGAGTCGCCGTTTTCGATTGGCTAAAACCGCACCCCATTCCCTCTTGTTCACTACATAGTGCACTATTTAGACAGTTTTGTTATTTCATAAATCACTTCTAAAAACAGAATGTAGAATATTTAGCATGCGCCTAAGTTTGCACAGTCCACAGTGTCCAATGCTTTTGCCTTAATGACGCACAGTATCCTTAATGCACTTCGAAGTTTGTAGTGAACAGGGAGGAAGGTGCCATTTCGGACATAACCATGGAATCCGCGAATTCCATCGCTTTTAGACGTAGATATTAGTACATCTAATTTTCTTGAGACACATCCGACGTATAGCTTTCCATTAACTACTCATGTGCCGCTCTGTAGTATGATCTATATATATATACTTTCACTGAACAATGTTAATCAGACTGGTGTTGTAGTTACTTTGGTACATTGAAAATAAAACTACGTTTCCCATAAACACCCACTCTCCTCCAGTCCTGTTAGCGGTAGGTAAAAAAAAATCTCGCTAATAACTATTTAAATGGCTCATTTGTAAACCCGTAACGTATTATAGGCTTCCACAAACCGCAAGAATTGGCATTAAATGGCCGTTTTAGAAGAAAACTATTACACGGAGTTAGCAGTTAAAAGGAGTTGTGCGTCGCATGAATTCGCGAAATGTGATTTGTCTAGCCGACCGCGTATTGCTTTATGGGAAATGCAGTTCACAAAATGGACTAACAGACACTACAAGTTCATCTATAATAATAATAATAATAATAATAATAATAATAATAATAATAATAATGCTGTTTAGTTCCTATTTAAGAATAACAGACTTACTCTTAAATTTAATACACATAGAAAAGTTGTGGCTTACGGAAGAAGCTATCATTACGTTTTCATTATTTTGATACATTGTTTTGTTTGCTTGTTTGTTTGTTTGTTTGGTTTATTTAACGTTGCTATCAGCATCAATGGCCATTTCAGAGACACACACAAGATTACTTCTACACACAAGGTTACATCAAGACTAGTCATATATATTCTTAAATAAATAGGTTTAATTGTGATAAAACTGATAACATGCAGTACTAGTGATATCGAGTCACACCTTAAAGTGCAGTGTTAGAGACGATTTAACATCTTTATTCATTTCTATGCATTGTATTACACATGCTTTCTTCATTACAGTGCTTAATGAATCTGTGAGGTTGTGAATGTTATGGGTTTTACCAAGAGTGTTCTCATCAGAGCTATCCGGCCTTATCAAGAACGTTTTTGCCTCATGCACCTATGATTTAAAGTTCTCACCGGGCAGTTCTCACCAGTCTGTCGTCCAGGACGATTCTCACCAAGACTGTGAGAACATCCAAACTCAAAACCCAAATAACCCAAATAATGTGTGTGTGATGCCTTGTACGTGGAAATGTCATGAACTCCAGTAATCTGTACAGAGCCGGATACACTTAAGACACCAAACGATTAAACAGAACAAACATTAATCAATCAATCACGTTTACTGTCACATCACATTTAAACAGGTGTGTTGGTGAGTGAAAACTTGGGTGCATGAACCCCTACAGAATTAACTTAAATCATAAAATAAACACCGTCCATATGTAACCACATAATATATGAACAATATAAGATACATAAAGTATCTGAATAACACTTATATAAAAAAGACCAACCAAGACCTGATGATACAATTAAATTTTGGGCAGTGGAATTAGACAACTTCTGGGAGAAAACAACCTGCAGTCAGAGTTATCAGTGGTGTGAGAGACCTAGAAAAGGGGAGGAGATTTACCAGACTTGGAACACAATCGTGGCATTTCCACATTGTTCTTATGGTGTGTACATGTCCTGCTGCTGTAGCTCATGAGTTGATGTAATAAATTGCTGTGTTTCTCCACTGAAAACTTTGACTCAGCTTTAGTAATTTTTGATTGATTAAGCTGGTATACTGTCAAGAACCACGGCGGCACCATTGCCAGTGTAATTCTTCTGTTAACATAAAATGTCGACAGGAAAAAATGCCGTGGTCTAAAATGCTAGTCCACCTCCGCAGTGCCTTGTGGCTGGGTCAGACGAACTATGGACTGTTCAGGATGGTTGCCTGGGCCCTGTGTTAGGCTCCAGAACACTGCATAGCCCTGACCAGGGGTGCATGTCCCAATAGCAATTACTATGTTAGCAAACAAACATAGTTGTAAGTTTGCAGCTGTGCTGCAACTATGCTTTTTGTGAAACACACCCCAGGACAAGTGGAATTAAAACATGGGAGAAGAGTTTGATGAATCAATTGCAGTTTTCAAACTGGTTCATCTGAACTGTCAGGTTTTGGATGCTGTCAATCATGGTTAAATAAAAAAGGGAAATCTTCAGTATATCCACGTTTATGTATAAGCTTGTACACAGTTTGTAGTTCGTGTTTCTCTTATACTATATTTTTTATTTAACACAACATTTACAGCTATGGTCCAAACTCCAATTCTCAGAATATTTACACAACAGTACCCTCAAAAAAGCAGTGAAATACGGAAGTGTGGAGCAATCTACTAACATTATAACAACGGTGTGAGCAGTAAGAACTGCACGCTCGGATATGTAGTTTTGCAATCGATTACAGAGTAAGACATTTACTTTTCTGATTCGATATAGTAACATTTCAGCTAGCGTTAAACATAAATATTTAGACAATCGCGATTATACGACAGTGAAAGTTAGCCGAAAAAGGTTTGTGTATTATTTCGTTAAATGTACATATGGTTAAGGACATTGACCCACAAAGCGTAAGCCGATCTGAAGACTACATTTCCTACGTTTGCGGATCTTCTAGCAAAGGACTGTGGTATATGTAGTATGCTACTGAGATATTTGTAAGTAAGCTTTTGTAATATTGAACTACAACTCCCAAACCCTTTTAGAAATGTCATTTGGGCTTTCGTTGCTAGTACAGGTAGTGTTTTGCGAGGTCGCAGTTTTCATCGCAGGTACCAAACAAATGGTAAGCGATTGACTTATTAAACTGTACTAAACCTGGCATGCTGATCATTTTATGTTTATCCAGGAGCGAAAGAAAAGCTGCCTGATGTGCGCCATGTTAAATGTCCTCGTAAGGACATGAGCGAGTTGGTTCTCATCTTTTTTGTTGTTTCATGCACGGTATTAAGCTTTACACTTGCTATAATCTAAATATACTGCTTATAAATAACCATGAATTATGAGTTGTAAATGTTTGTTTATATGGGCTATTTTGCTTCACATTAGTTACTAAGGAAAACGAACCAAGTTTACTATGATTGTACTCTTATTTAGTTTAACTTTAATACTCTTTAGAACCATTATGATGTGCAGCCTAATAATTATATTGGTTTTCGTAATCTTTAACCACACTACCAATCAATGCATTGCAAAGCATGACTCACAGAAAATGTAAACAAATACTGTGCAGCTCTGTTGTGGCAGTATGTCGATTAAATACAAAACAAATATAATTAATATAATGCACCATAATCAAGCTGTTGCAGTGTCATAGTCAAATAGCTTATAAACACTGACGCTGCAATTTACCATAGTAAACCTTTGACATGTTCTAGTTAAATATGTAATAAACATACCTTAAAGCATTTTAGTATTAGCATATTATAGTATATATGTAGTATGTTTATGTCTGTATAGTAGCAGTATGGTTTTGTTATTATCTGTGTGTGGCAGCTGCAGTTTTTCTAGTGAAAGTAATAAATATAGTCAAGTGTAAATATTCCAATGTACATATTTGACATCTGCATCCATAATTGCAAGGCCTATTGCAGGTTTAGTGTTTAGCAGTGTGATCTTTTTGTCTGTATGGTAGAGCCCTATGCATCATGTTTACTATGGTATCTTGACATTAGCAAGGTTTCACTGTTTTATTTAGAATAGCTAGTATGTGGTTCTCAAGTCATTCATATACAAATGTAATAGGAGCAATATGATCAACTCTCCAGACTAACCCTGATATAATCATGTTTTGTATTGTGCCAGAAATGGTTTGTTTGTTTGTTTGCTTAATAATGGATCTTCATCTTTCAAACACTTGAAGTAAATCGCAGGGTATGTAACTTTGTATTTCCTCAGGTTTGATTTGAAAGCGTCTTGATTTTGGCTGAGCTAGAGTCATGATGGAGAGTGATAACAGACCCGTCTACGAGCAGCGGTTTGATGCTGCAGTCAAAGTGATCCAGAGTTTACCTACAAATGGTAAGAGAGTCAAGTGTCTGAGTGAGCAGTAAGCCTGCATTAACCTACATCAGAATGTCTGAGCCTAGCACGGTTTGATTTTGTCTTGTCATTCTTCCTCATTACAAAGCTGAAGAAGATCAAAAGATGCAAAGTTCGATGTGAGACTCTGTTGGGTGCCAAGACACAGTGGTATAACAGGGAATGTGAAGGTAGATCTTCCCACAAGAAACCCTAAACTTCAAATTACCACCGGCAGACCTTTCCCTCGCAATTTACAAATGTGTTAAAACCACATGGCAACAAGAGTGGAGTAGCCAAACAGGAAACAAACTACATGAGATACGTCACACTGTGGGGGAAAGGCCGAAAAGACGTACAGGAGAATGTAGAGAACAAGGGCTGTTCACCAGGTTCACCTATTGAAGGGAACGACACTGGACAGAGTGTGCAGAGCATGAAGTTAAAACGTGCACATAATTAACTTATAGTATGGAATTTAAGGACAAAAGCACAACATTTAAAGTCATTCTGGAAATATATTGATATTCTGTTTCAAAGGAATATGGACAAAAAGACACAAACATTTCTGCATGCTGTCCTTTCCCTTGTTGTGCCTTATTTGACTACAACTCTGGGTTCTTGTCTGGAGCTTAGAAGGTGCTCTGACTTGTCTGAGTATTGACAAATGCATCAGCTCACATCATTTATCTCATCAAGGCCCAGTTGTCTGATCTGTCAGCACATGCCATTAGCTCTTGCTCTGAGAGTGTCTTGTGGGTTGTGAGAGCTGCACTTTGTTAGTCATGCTTTGAGCTACATGCTTGTTCCTTAGGTTTTGAGCTACATGCTTATGCTTTATGGTTTGAGCTGCTTGTTTTGTGTATCATGCTTTGTTTGGTATATACATTTTGCCTTCAGTTTTCTATTGAAGTAAGACAAGGTTATGACTACAGGTCTCGCATTAAGCATATGAAACATCTACACACTCACCTCGAAAGACTTAGTTTTTGAGTTTGGCTTAGTATCTCAAAAATGTAAAAGCAAATGATCTGAATCCAATGGAACTATACTTCATAACGTCTAATGTACACAGATAGGCTATAATATTAAAATCACCTGCCTAATATTGTGTAAGTCTGCCTCATGCCACAAAGGCTCATCAAGGCAACACTATTTGGACAATGTTTCTTAGATTCTGATAGTGAATAGTTCAGTAAGTGCTGGTATCTGCACTTTACTTATTAGCTGCTTTATGTTAGCCTGGCTTACTCTAGTGCAGGATTTGGGAAGCAAACATCAGACACCAATGACATTTTGGTTTGATCGACTGCATTTCAGAAAAGGGCAACAGATTTATTTCATTTTGGAATAAAGCAATTCTTTGACACCGAAATATATTTGCACTTTAGGCAAAACAGTATTATATTCAAGTGAACATACTAGTTAATGTTTCAGTTTGACTGACCTACATCTTGCAGAGTTCAAGTTTCAGAAACAGCCCTTAATCAGTGAGGATGGAATTATTTCAGCTTTGGTTACTTATTGATAGTGAAGCTCTGGTAGTACTGGATGTGAGAACATCATGTTGTGTGCTTTGTGTTACACTGAAATACTAATGAAATTTAACTCGTGATTCTCTCTCTGGTATTGCAGGGTCCTTTCAGCCATCCAATGAAATGATGCTGAAATTCTACAGCTACTACAAGCAAGCGACTCAAGGCCCGTGCAATATCCCCCGCCCAGGGTTTTGGGATCCTGTCGGCAAAGTCAAATGGTACTAGAAAAAAATTAATGGAAGGCATTCATTCTGCATGATCATAGCTGTAGTAGTTTAATTGGGTCATTGCTTTATTGTATAACAGTCAGGCAGTGTGATCTGTGGACTTCACCCTTGACCTACACTAGGAATAAAACAAACAAGATTTAAAGTGGAAGGTCTCTAAATATTGCCAGGGTTAGGGTTCACAACTACAAACCCAACTCAGAAAAAGTTGGGGCAGTATGGAAAATTCTATTTATACAATGCAGTGTTTCTTACATTTACATTGACTTTTATTTCATTACAGACAGTATGCATCGAAGATATTAAATGTTTTTTTCTGATCAACTTGTTAATAGAACAACTAATTAATTTGTTAATATACATCCATCCCTGCATTTCAGACATGCAACACTTTGGGACATGGGCAATTTAGGGCAATCAAAAAAAAATGTTATGATTTCCAGAAGGTGATTATAAACATGATTTGGTTCAAAAGCAATATAGACGAAAGGCTGAGTCTTTGAGTAGCAAAGTTGGGCAGAGGATCTCCAGTTTATCTAAAAATGTTTAAGAGAAGTATTGAAATGCTTAAAAGCAATGTTCCTCAAAGAAATATTGGAAGGGATTTGCATATTTCTCAGTGCATAATAACATTAACCAGTTCAAGGAATCCGGAGGAATTGCAGCGCGTAAAAGGCAAGGGCGCAAGCCTAAACTGAGCACCGATGATCTCTGATCCCTCAGACGGCACTGCATAAAGAACCATCATTCATCAACAGCAAGGGATTACTTTGGCAAACTTTTGTCAAACGCTAAAATACAGAGTTACATTCACAAATGCCACTTAAAATATTAGTGTGCCAAAAAAATTATATAACCTTATATTAACCATGTGCAGAAGTGGTGTCGACTTCTCTGGACTGAAGTATCTTGGATGGACCATCACACAGTATATTGTGGTCAGAAAAATCGGTGTTCCAGATAGTGTGCTCTGGACCAAAGACAAAAATGACCGTCCAGACTGTTATCAGCAATAAGTACAAAAGCCAGGATCTGTCATGGTATGGGGTTGTGTCAGTGCCCTGGAAATTCAGGTTTTAGAGTATACAACATGATACAGCTGATAACTGATAAGACTGCTTGTTTTTATCCAATGTTGGGATCACAAGTAATTATAGGACAGAGCTGTAGTTGACATGACTACTTCAGCATAATACAAATTATTGCACATTACACTGTGGAACTGTATTCTGTCACATCTTAAGCTTTTAATCAGTATAAGACTGCTGCTTATTCATGTTAACTGAGTGGGTATTTTCTACACTAAATATAAAAACAGTAGGAGTGTAGAATTAAAAGAAATCATAGTTTAAATGTAAACATGTTGAGAAGTCACCACAGTATGCAGCTAAATCGACAGGTGAATCTTACAAAGGGAAACGTTAGGAATAACTGCACTAAAAGCAGAAAAAATGAAATCCAGTGTGCAGTTGAGTGTTTTGTAAATCAAAGAAACACTTTGGTAGCACTTATGTACACTGACAGCTGTTTGTAAGTCCAGTGACAGAGTGACCTTTATCAGCAGGGCAGTTCACTGAGGTTCAGACGCACTGTGCTTCCATGTTTGCTTTATTTTGTCACTTGCAACATTGAAAACAACATCTGTGTGTCCATGAAATAAGGTTACAAATTGCCTGAAAATTCCAGTTGCTCTGTACTGAACAGGTACAACTCTGGGATATTGGTGGATTTTTTGGTTTGTTGAAGATCATGTGTACAAGCCCGAAGACTACTGGAAAAACAGTTTGTGGACAGATGAGACCAAAATTAGAGATTTTAGTTTAAGTGAGAAGCGTTATGTGTAGAGAAAGAAAAACACTGTATTCCACATAGCAGCATAAGAATCTTATCCCATCTGTGAAATATGGTGGTGGTAGTATCATGGTCTGGTACTGTGTTGCTGCATCTAGGCCAGCACGGCTTGCTGTTATTGATAGAATAATGAACTTTGAAATACACCAGCAAATTCTGAAGGAAAATGTTAGGAGATCTGTCTGTGATCTGAATGTCAAGAGAATGTGGGTCAGCGACCATAAGCACACAAGTCATTCAAAATAGTTAAAGAAGAATAAAGTTAATGACCTTAATTCAGTATAAATGTTGTCGAAGGACCTGAAGCAAGCAGATAATGTGAGGTTACTCATCCACATTCTCAGAGCTGAATCTGCTCTCTGTCGAAATTGGGAGAAATGGGCTATATGTATTCAGCGTCCTAACTCAGCTTTAAATTAGCATTTACATTCATGTCATTAGTAGACGCCCTTATCCAGAGAGACTTACAGTTGATAAAGTCTTACAGTCCAAGCAATTTTGGGTTAAGGGTCTTGCTCAAGAACCCAACAGTGGCAGCTTGGCAGAGGTAGGATTTGAGCCCTGGACCTTCTGGTCCATAGTCCAGTACCTTAACCACCACAGTCCCAGATTAGCAATTAGATTGTTCCTGTTTCTTTAAAAAAGTGGCAGATATGTTCTTTTTGTGTTTAGGGATGCATGGAATGCCCTCGGAGATATGCCGAAAGAAGAGGCTATGACTGCGTATGTAGAAGATCTCAAGCTAGTAAGTGTTTGTTTATATGTCATATTCACATGGAATTAAATTTTCATACTAGAAGATTTAATACCTTTTGTTCCTTTCAGATTCTTGAAAGCATGCCAATGACAACAGAGGTAGAACAGCTGCTACAGATTCTCGGACCGTTCTATGAGCTCGTAGACGAAAAGAAGAAGATCAGCCAGGTTTCTGACCTGACTACTGGTGAGACTCTGTTTGGACTTTTTAATGAATGCAAACCAGGTGCCAACAGGCAATCACAAAATTATTGGCACCCTTGATAAAGATGGGTAAGAGGTTGCAAATCTCATTGTTTTTAGTTAGCTTAATCATACACTAAAAGTTTGAGAGAACCTTTAATTGAAGTAACTTTGTTCTACTTAACAATTGTTCTATTAAACAACTTAAAAAATAAAACTTCCTAAACAAGTTCCTAAACACTTAAATGACTGCCAGTCCTGATTGTAGAAAAATTCAACAAACTTTGGAAAGTAGCACAACATTGCAACCGTAGTTATCTCTGCACATTATGTTTATTATTATATATTATTCTTCATTTACATTTTTTAATTTCATTTTAATTTTAACGTGCTGAATGTACTTTTGATTTTGGTTTGGTGCTCAGCCCGGTTGGAAAGGTTTGCTAGGCAACTTGAAGGCAAGTATGTAGTAGTGTCTCCCCTCAACCCCCCATGTAGTTATGAACGTACAGTCAAACCCCACTATCCAAACTCCTGGTATCTGTTTCTCGTGATAACCCATGGAGTATTGTAATCCCATAACCTGCTGTCCGCACCACTAACCTACTGTAGAAATGACAATTGGAAAAATAACATGTACACGTCATTCTGAAAGGCTACCTACCCCTACTTAGTCTTCACTTTCATTTTATTCCATGGTTAATTATAACGTAATAGTTGTTTTTTATGTTGTAGTGTTAAGCACTTGAATAAACAACTGAGACATTTGAGACGGTATGTATGCATTCAGTGTGACATATGACGAAGGTGGCCTTAGAATGCTTGTTTGTTTATTAATTTATTTAATGTCACATCAGCATCAATGGCTATTCAGGACAGGAGCAAAGTTGTAACTATATATTACTGAGACACATTTCCACTGGGGGCATTTAAGCATGACCAGTTAACCTAACACACGTCTTTGGAATGTAGACGGAAACCAGAGTACCCGTAGAAAACCAACGTGAACACAGGGAGGACAAAATGGGGCCCCATCAGAAAGTCCCCTACACCACTACTTGCACTGTGATAATTAAAAGTAGATGGGGTTTTGTACTGCCTACTGGAAGCAGGTATGTTTCTCCATAAGATATTATGGAAATACTACTCCCACTATTTGAATATTCATTCATTTTCAGGTATGAGGTACATTTGGATAACTGGGTTTGACTGTAGCTCATTGTAGGGAATTCAGGTTATGTTTTACTTTTGGTTTATAAATCCCTGTTAGATTTGTTTTTGTTTACTTAAACTTCACCATTGCTTTAAAGCTGAAGGTGGGCGATTTACCCAGACTGTTGTACAGTATATCAACGTGTATATATTAGATCCTTTTGGCTTTACGTGATCTAAGACACTAGTCTTTTACAAACATCAAAATTTTACAAATCACACATGATTATTGCTTTGGTTTGTTTAACAGAACATTATTTATAACTGGACCTGGTTCACAAACATTTTTTCCTAATGATGGAACAAATTGGGTCCCTGTCTGTTTTGAGTACTCTCAGTTTGAAAGGTTTAAACCGATGCAGCTAGACTATGCACTAGGAGTGTCATGATACACATAGTGATATCAATTTTTTTTTTACAAAACTTTACTGGGCCATTCGTCAACTGGCGCTAATGAGATGCAGTCATCAGCATAGAGCCAGCCACAGTTCTAGACCAACAGTTCAGACATGCTGTAGTTGTACACATGCGATATCTAGCGGCAGATTCTGTAATACAGTGGTAGTTTGTGAACCCTTTCGAATTTTATATATTTTTGCATAAATATGACCTAAAACATCATCAGATTTTCACACAAGTCCTAAAAGTAGAGAACCCAGTGAAACAAATGAGACAAAAATATTGTACTTGGTCATTTATTTATTGAGGAAAATGATCCAATATTACGTATTAGTGAGTGGCAAAGGTATGTGAACCTTTGCTTTCAGTATCTGGTGTGACCCCCCTGTGCAGCAATAACTGTAACTAAACGTTTCCTGTAACTGTTGATCAGTCCTGCACACCGGCTTGGAGGAATTTTAGCCCATTCCTCCATACAGAACAGCTTCATCTCTGGGGTGTTGGTGGGTTTCCTCACATTAACTGCTCACTTCAGGTTCTTCCACAACATTTCGATTGGATTAAGGTCAGGACTTTGACTTGGTCATTCCAAAACATTAACTCCATTCTTCTTTAACCATTCTTTGGTAGAACAACTTGTGTGCTTCATGACACACCTTCTATTTAGATTCAGTTCATGGACAGATGTCCTGACATTTTTCATTAGAATTCTCTGGCATAATTCAGAATTCATTGTTCCATCAATGATGACAAGCCGTCCTGACCCAGATGCAGCAAAACAGGCCCAAACCATGATACTACCACCACCATGTTTCACAGATAGGATAAGGTTCTTATGCTGAAATGCAGTGTTTTCCTTTCTCCAAACATAATGCTGTTCTTTTAAACCAAAAAGTTCTATTTTGGTCTCATCTGTCCACAAAACATTCTTCCAGTAGTTGTCCACATGATCTTTAGCAAACTGCAGACGAGCAGCAATGTTCTTTTTGGAGAGCATTGGCTTTCTACTTGCAACCCTGCCATGCACACCATTGTTGTTCAGTGTTCTTCTGATGGTGGACTCATGAACATTAACATTAGCCAATGTGAGAGAGGCCTTCAGT
>JAJAGP010000301.1:169796-503459 GCA_025084515.1 Ancistrus triradiatus
TGCTTAGAAGTTACCCTGGGGTTCTTTGTGACCTCGCCAACTATTACACACCTTGCTCTTGGAGTGATAGTTGTTGGTCGACCACTCCTGGGGAGGTTAACAAACTCTTTAGAGATGGTTTTGTAACCTTTTCCAGCCTGATGAACATCAACAACTCTTTTTCTGAGGTCCTTTGTGCCATTATACACTTCCACAAACATGTGTTTTGAAGAGCAGACTTTGATAGATCCCTGTTCTTTAAATAAAACAGGGTGCCCACTCACACCTGACTGTCATCCCATTGACTGAAAATACTTGACTAATTTCACCTTCAAATTAACTGTTAATTCTAGAGGTTCACATACTTTTGCCACTCACTAATATGTAATTTTGGATCATTTTCCTGACCAAGTATAATATTTATGTCTCCTTTCTTTAACTGGGTTCTCTTTATCTACTTTTAGGATTTGTGTGAAAATCTAACGATGTTTTAGGTCATATTTATGCAGAAATATAGAAATTTCTAAAGGGTTCACAAACTTTCAAGCACCACTGTAGCTGGTATGCTGCCCATTATTAATTAACTGAACTGTAGTCTAGACAGTGAGATCAAGTGTATATATTACTGAAAACAGGTAAACTGCGTGCTGTGGTGATCTCTAGGCTTTGGAGGCATGAATTCTGTGCCTTCGAAGAGCATCACCAAGAGCATCATCAGAACTATGCAAATGAACGGCACCTTGGATGAACATGCTGCTGTAAAAGGAGATGCTCCAAACGATATCACAAATGAGATAAAGGAGCAGCGGGATGGAGGTAAACGAAATGATGATGAAGATACTGGTAGTGAGGAGGAGAAGGATGAGCAAGTGAAGAAAGGTAAATTGCTTTGACATTCACAATCCAAAACGTAATCCAGCATGTAGTGAAAATAGCAATTCGTCTTTTAGGTGTTGCTCAAAAGAAAAAGACTTCAACAGGAAAAACAAAAGGACTTTCAAATGGCGGTATTGAGCTTATGACTCCTTTACTAAACGGAGCTCAATGCTCCAAATCTGCTGTAAACGGCAGTCATGAGGACGAGGAGAATGATGAAGAGATCCATCATGTCAACAGTCATATCACAGGTAAGATATTGAGCAAAGGCTTTACATACCAGATCTGTTCTAATAATCAGTTATTTGACACATTACGATATTGATTATACAGTAGTAACAATGAGTGGATCATACACTTGAACATAACAGTGCTTAAAGAAATGCACACGGGCGATTAAGAGTGCCAGGAAACCATAAACCTATACTTAACAGTACCAGAAATCTATAGACCAAAACTTAACAGTGTCAGAAAATCATACACCTGAACTTTACAAGGCCAAAAAACTGATACATGAGCTTAGCAGTGCCAGAAATCCATAGACCTGAACTGCCAGATACAGGAAAGCCAGCTCAACTTCAACCCCACTTTACCTGAGCAGGAGTGTCCTCCACATTGTATGGTATTCTGTCTCTGGCAAGTTAATGTTTCAGTTGTGTTTCAAAGCTGCTTTCAGTTGTGAGTTGCACTTTGTGGACTTTGTGGTCTGGGGGTGTGTATCCATAGATCTCCCAACATTATAAGACAAACCATTCATACATAGATATGTTAGTATCATACATGCAGCACCTTTTTTGTGCCTGTGTGAAAAGGTTTTGGCAACAACATACTACATAGCTCCATTTGCGTCATTCATTTAAAGCCCCAGGCATGTAGCATAAATGGTAACACAGTTCAAGAGTAAACAATGTGCTGACATAATGTTATTGTGGTTTTCTTAGATGACAGTGAGGACGTTTGCAGTGCCCGTCATGCTGTTAGCGACTCGGACAGCGAGGTGTACTGTGATTCTGTGGATCAGTTTGGTGTGGAGGAGGTGAGAACTGCACAGTTTAATATGCTGAAACGCGACTGAATCCAGACTGATATCTCTTGCAAGTAGGATGCTGAATTCAGTTTAAAAAATGCTAGGTAGATACTGGATTTGTTTTTGTTAGTGGACATTGCATATATACTGTAGAGTCAAATTTTTATGGACAGCCAAAACTACATCCAAAAACATTGGTACTAGTAAGGAGTTTGTCGCACTTTGTTGCTACAGCCTGCACTCTTCTGAGAAGGCTGAACATGCATTGTGAGGTCAGGCTAGCTGCCTGGCTCATTGTTGGCATTCTAATTTATTTCAGTCACTGATTCAGTCTGATGGAGTTAAGGTCATTGCTGTGTGCAAGCCAACCAAGATCTCCATCAAAGCTGGCACACCATTTCTTTATAGTCTTTGCTTTAGAAGGGCAGAGCAGAAAGATGTCAAAATGACTTGATGGGGAGGTGAAAACCTGTGAAGTGTCATATCGAGAGCCAGTGAGTGCGTTTACATGCACTTAATAATCCGAATTTCTGCTGTTATCTGATTATTCAAGTGGTTATGTAAACACCATACTCTGAATTCTCAGATATGATTAAGGAAGATATCAGAGTAGGAAATGCAATATAAAGAGCTGGATTTTAACTCGATAATCAGATTTCTCAGCGCATGTACAGTGGGGCAAAAAAGTATTTAGTCAGCCACTGATTGTGCAAGTTCTCCTACTTAGAAAAATGAGAGAGGTCTATAATTTTCGTCATAGGTACACTTCAACTATGAGAGACAAAATGAGAAAAAAAAATCCAGGAAAGACTTACATGAACGTTTGTCATTCCCAACAAAGGTTATGTTACAAAGTAAGTTGAACTTTTGTTATTGACCAAATACTTACTTTCCATCATATTTTACAATTAAATTCTTTAAAAATCCTACAATGTGATTTCCTGGATTTTTTGTCACATTTCGTCTCTCATAGTTGAAGTGTACCTATGATGAAAATTACAGACCTTTCCCATCTTTCTAAGTAGGAGAACTTGCCCAATCAGTGGCTGACTAAATACTTTTTTGCCCCACTGTATATTTGCACTTTAGGCAAAACAGTATTATATTCAAGTGAACATACTAGTTAATGTTTCAGTTTGACTGACCTACATCTTGCAGATTTCAAGTTTCAGAAACAGCCCTTAATCAGTGAGGATGGAATTATTTCAGCTTTGGTTACTTATTGATAGTGAAGCACAGGTAGTACTGGATGTGAGCACATCATGTTGTGTACTTTGTGTTACACTGAAATACTAATGAAATTTAACTCATGATTCTCTCTCTGGTATCTCTCTGTATATCCTTTCTCTGATTTCAGTCATTTTTCTTAGTCTGTGCATGCATGCGAACAGAGCTTGGAAGTGGCTATCAAAATCAAACATGGTTGCCAGGTTTGCTTTTTCTAAGAGACTTTGCTACTTCACAGCTTGTTTCCATAGACCTTGTTTCTGTTGTGGGATCTGGCAACCCTTTATGTCACATCCTTCTGTGAGATTATTGGCTGGTTGCAAAGTAGAACGTTCTTGCCAGACATCACAACTGAACACAACTTCTCAAGTCAAACCTCAAACTTCCAGAGGCAGGGATAGAACCAGAATGGCTCAGTCAATAGGGTGCTGGTTCTCAACACTGAGCCTCTATGGTTGGATCCCTATAGTTGGTTAACAGCCAGCATAAGACCACTGGAAATCCTGGTTGCACTTTGTGTCAGTTCTGGAGGTGTATGTATATCTTCGGTCTCCCAAGCGATGTTATGGATGGATTTTCAGAGTATGTAGTGCTCCTCAGGTGGGGGCTTGGTCTGAGAGTTGTCATATATGTGTCCCAGACCAGGGGTGCCCCAAGGTTAAGATTAAGTGCTGCACTTCAGCACATTGAGCCACTGCCAAATAATATACTATATAACATTATTATAATAAACAGTACTTTCACCAAAAAAATTGTGATATGTCAGACTGAGGTAGTTATTTCCCAGTAGAAATAATGGCAAATATGCTTACACCATAAAATGGAATGTTTTTAAGGCACTGGACTATTAACCAGAAGGAGAAAAGTGATGTTTTTAAAAAATTCTAAAGGGTTCACAAACGTTCAAGCAGCACTGTATACCCCCTTACATGTTTGCAAGATGAACTTTGTGATTTAAGTGTAACGCTACATGTTTGGCTGACTAAGATAAGATGAGATAAGATAATACCTTATTGTCCCGAGGGAAATTTGTCTTGGACACATACAATACAGTGCATGCTATAAAAAACATAGACATGACCATAAAAACACATGGTCACCAATTAATAAAATTCAAATCCATGACATTCAACATTACATTATGAAGGTTTACTTCTAGAACATATGAGATAAGAATTGTGTTCAGTTTCCTTTTTTGGTTCAAGCTGTTCCTTTAGTGTTAACACATGCAGTAGGTCAACTGATCTTGTTTACTAGCTTTGCACAACTTGTGTGTATTCAGCAGAACAGTGAGGCTGGCATGATTGTGTCTCATGGGGAAAGCCACGGTGATCTGTGCTCTCTGGGGGAAACACGGGAGAGGGACTCGGAGATCCTGCTGAGAGGACAGGAAGGTGTTCAGTACGGTGGTGAGGATGGGAAGACGAGCGAGGGAGGAGGAAGGCAGAGACACAGTCTGAGCATGAGCAGAGCTGGAAGCTCACTGATCAGGAGAGGGCAAGGTATAGCCTGACCTTTATACTTGCTATGGAGTAAACAAATGATTCCCCCCCCCGGGGAAGTATAAAGCAACAGATCATCAGCCAAAAACTCTGACTCTGGCATTATGTGCCGTCCCTAAGAATTTAGTCCCAGAACTTGTTGATTGAGGCTTTAAAATAATAATCTACAATAATGCTACTATGACTAAATAATTGATTGTTTTATTTTAGGTGTTTCTCTACTAATAAAATACACTTCCAAAAAATAACAGGGCGTGCAGTCCTCCTGCCAGCTGGTTTAGGATGTAGTCTTTGGGGTGCTTTCTTTTGGAAAGGAGGATGAACTGCTTCATTGTGTTTACACTGAATGTGCCAATTTGCATATTTTGCATACAGCTGTTTTTGTGCCACATCCATTGTGTAAGTCCAAACCAGTTCCTTGATTAATAATTGATATTTATTTATTTGTCTCGACTTCCTTGCAGTCATGCAACTGTGTTGCCACACAAACCTATTCTAAGAACCCACCCACTATGGGCTGTTATTGGTTCAATTTTGTGTCTGTCAGGATTTATTAGTTATACTAAAAAAGCCAGAAGGCTGGTTGTTAAAACACCTTGGGGTGCCACCCCAGAGTTTTCAGAGCAAGTATTAAAATGTGTGTAGTTTGATAGTTCTCACAATGTCCAGATTATGGAGACATTTCAATCATCCCCAACCTAACATCATCAATATTACTACCCTAAAATCTTGCTCTTCCATTTACTAGAAGGCAGTGTGTGCATAAAGTGGATTTAACCCGCACACAGTTGTTGAATCTAGCACTGGCTAAAGTTCTGTGTACCATCTTATGGAAAGTTTGAACACTCCTCTTCAAATTCCACATGTTTTTCTGTGCTGTTGACTGAATGACTGCTGTGAATGTTCTGTCATTCAGGGTAGGGCCTGTCTACTGCTAGACATTCTGTCCAGACTTAGTTTAACTCATGTCTCCATTCCCTCAGGGTCTAGATCTGCAGGCTCAGGTCTAACAGGGTCATTACAGGGTGGAGGAGGTGATGGGGAGCGCTGGGGATCTGACGGGGCCCGGGGCAGTGATCTGAATGAACAGATAGTCACAGCTCTGGTGCGGCTACAGGAGGACATGCAGAGTGTCCTTGAAAGACTGCACACGCTCGAGGCTCTTACAGCTTCACAGGTGAGACGGCCTAACCCTAACCCTAGGCACCTGTAGCCAGAAGCACAGCCTAAATATGTCGGTGTGTAACGCTGATACTGAACCATATTCTAATGTTAATCTTCAACTTGGAAAACCATGCCCAGAATCTAGACAGGGATTGTCTGTGAGGTTTGTTTGAGAGAATTTTATATTTTATAATGCATTTTGCTTCATATTGGCAAATGACAAGTGTTCTGACCTTCCTGTTTGTAAAATATTCACATTCCCAGGCGAGATCGTTGGCCTTGTCATCAGAATACCTGCTACCACCAGCCAACAAAGCTCACAAGGTATGTTGTGTAACATAACAGCGGTTAAGCTGCTTGCTTCTGACCCAGTTACACTTTCAGCGACTGTACTTTGATACTTAAAGTTTTTCTGCCAGCACTTAGGCATTGACTCCTTTTGATTTAGTTAACATTTTATTCATGCACACTATATAGTCAAGCCAAAGGTTTGTTGACAGCCCAAAATGGGTGTTTGGTATGTTGTTTGCCTCGGCTTTGCTACTACAGCAGCTTTCACTCTTCCGAGAAAAACAATATATGACAGTTTGGAACTTGACTGTGAGGTCAGGCACTGATGTTGTACAACAATTCTTCAATGTGATACTAAAATTACTATTCACAGGCATACAGAGTCAAACCCTTCTATAAAGTATGGGGTATTTGCCACTAATGGCAAACAGAAAATGACAGACGTAGAATTTTAAAAAATCTTTATAGGTACTTTTCTTGGTCAGGGTTGTGGGTTTAGTGAATTCCTGCTGTGTCGCTACAAAAATAGGTGAAAGGCTTCTTATCTCTACCTATACCATCAATACCATTAATGTTATTCAGTGGTAATTATGAGATAAAAGCCCCTCCCAACTGCAGATTAATAACATGCATTAGGACCAATCAAAATCCTCTTTTTATATATTTTGTATATACACAGAAAGCGGCCCAAACCAAATACTGCAAAAATATTAAGCCTTTAATGGTCCTAACAACAAATTATCGGTAAGAACTAACATAATGCACTCCTGAGACGTGCCACCATTTGCTGTTTTGGGTGTCGGTCCATGAGTTTTTCAACAAGAAAATATGCTGCACACATTAAAAAGAAGAAGAGGGTATGGGTCCTGTTCCCAATAGTGTAGAATTCAGCAGTGTACTGTTGCACAAAGGCGTGTTTACAGGAAGAATGGGACAAAATAACACCTGAAATACTTAATCGCTTGGTTTCCTCTGTGCCAAAACGTCTTTTAAGTGTTGTGAGAAGGAATGGCAACATTACAAAGTGGTAAATGCTTCACTGTCCCAACTTTTTTGAAATGTGCTGTAGGCCTGGAATGCATGTATGTTATTAACAAATGAAATTAAGTTTACCGGACAAAACACAAAATATATTGGGTCCATACTGTCTGCACTGAAGTAGAAGACAAAGTAAATGTAAGAAACACTTGACGTTTTATATTCGCTGTCCCAACTTTTTCTGTTTTGGGAATATGTGTCCAAATATCCATAAACCAGGTGGGAATTTCTCCATAGGAACTGATGGACACATTTATTATAGTGAAATACATTTTGTTGCTTGCTGTTCTATTGTTCATTAGCTATAAATTGGATTAGTTTTTTTACATATTGATCACAGACTCCTACAGAATAGGGTCAGCAACAATATTTTCAAGAACTAGTTAAAAACAAAGGTAAAACAATTCTTCTAAATTGATAAGAAAATTGATTATGTATAAAAATAGCTTTTAAAATGTTGCAATTGAATTTAGTACGTTTATTTATTATTTCAGATCTTTAACGCATAACAGAGTAAGTCTTTAGATGTTATTTCATGTGGGTTTTGATGAAGTCGATACATAGGGACAAAAGGTTTCAAACATAAAATCGTTCCCAAGTATAGTATTTAGAATTATGGGTGGGTATTGGAAAAGACTTCATGATAAGATGTGCATCACGATGTATGGGTCAAGAAACGATTACATCACGATACATGGCGATACACTGAATATTGCCATGTTCCACATAGTTCACTGAAAATCTGAAAACAGCTAGAATACAACTTGCAGTGTAAAATCTGAGTAGTCTTAATACGCCAGATCACGTTGATATTTCAACAGACAAATTGAGTCAAAACACTGTACTGCCACATCTACAGGAACGGAGATTGTTCTTTACACTCCATTTAAAATGTTTTTTCTTTCTTCCTTGAAAACAAAAATCAGTATTTTGAGCTTAAAATCAATGTAGTATATCACAAACAACTACTATGATATATTGGTGTATCATTTTTTTTAAACACAGCCCTATTTAGAATGTTATATTAATACTATTTTAAATTTGATATTTGTTTTTAATCTACAGTTTGGACAGTGGGACTTTTTCAGTCAAAACTGACTGAAATGTGTTTACACAAATAAATTGTGAACATTGTAAAATAAACTGATATGGCAAGTTCGGGAATCATTTTCAAAGTAATTAATGGATTTGACCATGAAGTATTTTTTCACATTTACATTTACAGCATTTAGCAGACGCCCTTATCCAGGGCGACTTACAATTGGTACAGTCTTACAGTCTAAGCAATTACTAAGCGGGTAAGGTACTGGACTATGGACCAGAAGGTCCAGGGTTCAAATCCCACCTCTGCCAAGCTGCCACTGTTGGGTCCTTGAGCAAGGCCGTTAACCCACAATTGCTTGGATTGTAAAACTGTATCAATTGTAAGTCGCTCTGGATAAGGGCGTCTGCTAAATGCTGTAAATGTAAATGTAAATGTAAATTCTCAAGGACCCAACAGTGGCAACTTTTTGGCTGATGTGGGATTTGAACCCTGGACCTTCTGGTTCATAGTCCAGCACCTTAACCACTAGGCCACCACAGTCCCACAAAACAATTTTGGAGACACTGGGGATTGAACCCAGGACCTCATACATGCGAAGCACACGCTCTACCACTGAGCTACATCCCCACATTTATCTTATAATGATATTCGAGGTTTCCGATAGCAAATGACAATGATTGTCCTTGGTGTTTTCATATGTAATGTGAATTTCTGTTCTGTACAGAAACAGTCCTGGTGGCCATTTGACATTTCTCCCAGCACAGTGGCCTTTGCTCTCATCTGGCCCTTTCTGGCACAGTGGCTCATTCGCCTGTACTTTCAGCGGCGAAGGAGGTAATAGCACAGTTAAAACTAGTGAAACTAACAATAAGTGACCTTAATGGCCCTCATGGTGGTATTTAGCCTTATGAGCTGACATCTTTATCCCTGCTGCTAATGTATGAGCAAAGAACAGTGTTCCTATGAACAGAAAGAAGAGGCACGAATAACATAGGGCTGTATTTAGTCATCAGTTGTACATTGTATTTAATGTCATTTCTTATACTATTATACTATATTATAAAAACAAAACAGTATATAGACAAAAACTGTCTTAACAGTGCATTCTTTCAGTTGTTAAATTTAGATTTGGTCATAGTGTAGAAGTAAATTAAATCGATTAAATCATCAGTTATTAGTAGTGCCTTCACATGTTTAAACCATACTGTATTACATGAAAACTTAAGAATTTACTTTCACATTATTTGAGATTGAGGATCACTAATGTATTGTGTTTATTGTAGAAAACTGAGCTGAGAGGCCCTGCACTCGGTGCTTGTGATCTACAGGCTGGCATCCTCTGCTGCATCTCCTCACCTCTCTCTTGCTTTTGCACTACGATGACAGCGCTAACAGTAGTAAGCATCCAAACAGACTGATGGCTCAATATGTGAAGATGTGAAAATGGCTTTTTATACTTTTTTTTTTCTAGAATAATATATAATGCTAAGGTTCTAACTGATGTTTGATTAAGTAGAACTACAAAGATGTAGTAAAGAAAAATCGACATTTCTTTTTCATATTGAAATCGAACAGGGCATTATGATAACCCTAACGTGGTGCCTGTTCACGTAGGCATAGATGTGTTGGTCATTCTGCTCCAGTATAAAGCTGCTAACGTATTAACTCTGTAGAATATACTGTAGGTTGTGATGCTACCATTAAGTGATATTTTTTAGACAGCCTTTGATTTTTATCAGCTGTAATTCAGAACATGTTACCCTACATTCACACTAGCACGTCGGTCATCTTTCTCTAGGTTTGTCTCTTAGAGATTTGTGGTGACGGTTACAGCTTTAGCTTGGAAGTATGGCCTGTTTATCCCATTCTTTAATTTCCTTAAATAAACTGCAGGAGCTAAATGTATAAACATCACAATAGTACTTGTTTGAAGTGAATTAATACGGTTTTATACCACGGGCAGAGTAAATCTTCCTTCCAGATTGATTGCCGGACTCCTCTGACGTTTTAGCAAAAACCTAATAACAGCTGGAAGCGACTTGCTGGAAAGCAAAAATAAATAAAGATAGAAAGAAAGAAAGCGGTGGCATTTTTGGGACAGAAAGTGATGAAGCAGTAACACAAATACCCAAAGAAAACAGAACTATAGCAGCTGGCCGTGGTATAAGTGATACAAAACTGTTCATCACCTGGAGAGGAAATCACTCTGCTTTCAGGGAAACCAGGGTAAGACCAAATCCTCAGCATTTCTGTATTTTTGCAACTGAACATAGCAGCATCATATCTTTGAATAGATTTACTACATGGCTATCACATAATCACTTTTTTTTTTTACACTAACTAACATTTTCTATTAAAATAGAAATACACAGTACAGTACACAGTCATTTGAGTGAACAATATTAACGTCAACAGAATGCATGTATTACTTTTTAATAATTACATAACATTATTTTCATCGTCATATATTTTCTGCAGCATCACATTTCATTATTACTTTTCTGGCTGTCGAGGCGTCGTGATTCCCAGAACAATACCTTTGTAATGCAAACCATTCATTTTGTTAGGTACTTTGATAGAAAACAGCTTGTGCACACTGATATCTTCTGCCATGCAACAGAATCTGCTGTCACACAGTAATGAGCAAAAGTGTATAAAGCGGGTTTGCCATCCGCACCAATTTCCTATAGGCTAGTAGTGTTTTATATAGTATGTAAAAAGTAGGGAAAAGTTAATAAAGGACCATTTTGGACAAAGCCCATAAATACGGAGGCTTCACTGCAGTGGAAATGTGATTAACAGCATTAAAAATTGACTGGTGTTATTATATTTCTGACTTTTATTTGACAGTCCCGGTGTCAAACCGAAGGTGAAGCATCTCTACAATGCTTCTTTTGCACTGTGTTGCTTATGTTTGTCAAATTGTCTGTATGTTCCCGTGTAGTTATAATTTCCATATAATTAGGTAAATATCAGTTGTTGATTCACAAATCATGTTTTAAAAATGTACTTTGTAAATGAATATTTGTGTTATATTTACTTACTAGTGTGAATGTATATTTAGATGTGAAACAGAATTGTAAGAAATAATGTTGTGGGAGTTGCTTAGGTAATCAAATCCATAGTCACAAATCTTGCACATTGTAGAATAGTATAAAGAAATTGTGTCACTACCCAGTTCTGTTGGGCATGATGGGATGAAGAAATGTTAACACTGAGTGTGTTTACATTTACAGCTAATATTATGATTAGAGGATTTGAGTGATTGCCGGATAATTCAGTTTATTATTAACATCTTGGGAAGCTCTTTGTTCACCAAAAATGCAGGTTCAGTATCAGATCTGACACTAATTATGTTATAATTAACACGTAGGAACTGATTTGTAGGGAAAAGGTGTAGGATAGGGGACACATGGAAAACCCTGTATTTACATCATGGCAAGCAAAGAAGTTTATTCACAAAGAAGTGAATTTTTGCCACTGAAAAATAAAAAAAGCCAAAACGTGAACCATTTCTACCACTGAAAAAGTGTCACTCTGCATAAGAGTGTCTGTTAAATGCTGTAAATGTACATGGCTGGGTTGGGTGCATGTAAGGGTGTGAGAATGTCTTGGGATGGAATATGGAACGCAGCAAGTGCCAGCGGCAGGTGTGTCTGTTAAATAGACCTAAAGTCAAGTGTCAAACTCGAATCACTTTAAAATAGATCATTTTAATGATAGTAAAAAGTGGTCAGCACAGAATAGGTTCTGTTTGAAACAGCATATGATGACATTGTGGTTTTCAGTGCATTGCTTATAAAATTCAACTCTAAGCTCCTTAGTGAAACAGCAGTGCATTCACTTCACTACACTCAGTACTGAGACTACAAGAGTACTATATTACAGTACAGACTGAAATTTCAGCCCAATATTAAATGTAAACACACTCAGAACAGTAGTAATGTATACATACTGTAAATACACTCTTTGTTATACATGAATGCATTATATTATAAAAGAAAACTTGACCAAGGGTAATTGTTCAAGGTTATGGTTTCCTGGCAGCCACTGATGTGGATATCTGGTAGACTGGAACTCATTCACACTGAAATCTGGAAAAGAAGCACGTAATGCTTACCTATCATTCGATGCATATGCCTACTACACTCAAATTAATGCAAGTGCTCTGATCAGAATACTTTCAACAATGAGAATTGTTGCCTGTGTTATTCTTTCATTTTCCCTTGTATTTTTTTGCATATGTCTGAAATGGCTGCATTTCTGTTCAGTTTCTCTTTGCAGGTGAAGAAAGGCATTTGCATTTATGAATAGCCACTAAACCCTGTTTGCTCTCTTACTGTAAATTGTTAAATATTGTTAATACTAGTGTGTATGTATGTATATTAGAAATTGAACTACAATAGTGCTATTTTGATTGTAACATACTGTAATGTAGCGCTGATTAATTTAATATTTGATTTCTTTTCAACAAGAAGTAGAAGGGGCTGTAGCTAAAAGATTGCTTTATTAGCAACCTTTCTATTAATGATATAGCTAGCTTCTGTCAAGGGAGCACCTGAGCACGAACCTACTGTTAATCAGAAGCATGAATAAAATTTTCACACACTTTCAGCATGCTTGTCTCTTTCTGTAGCGTTGTTTCATTTACTTAATCACAACAAAATACAACTTCATACATCTTGTAGTGGCGGCACTTAGAGGTTATGCTGATAGGAGTTGTAATGAAAAAAGAAGTACCGTATTTTTCGGACCATAAGGCGCACTTAAAATCCTTGAATGTTCTCAAAAATCGACAGTGCGCCTTTAAATGCGGTGCGTCTAATGTATGAATTAATTCTGGTTGAGCCTTCTGACCTAGAACCGATTGTAGATGGTACACGGCGCTCATAAATCTGTCAAAATGTTTTAGCAGGGTCTTGGTAAGTTATGAAGCTTACGGCAACCGTAGTGCGCAGCATCGCAGAGTAATACGGTATGTGTTTCACCATTACGGTGTGTGCATTCATTCATTTATTTTCAAAGCGGATTTCAAACTCAACGCTATCAGTCGTTATCAGTACAACATGGACATTAACATGGACATGGAATTCAACATTAACGAATCAATGGTACGGAAGTGCAGGAAGCAAGAAGACGCCCTGCGCCAGGTAAAGACCAAACTGAGCTTCCGACGGAACTTAAGAGTTTTGTTTCATTTCATGCGTCTTATAACCCGGTGCGCTTTATGTATGAACATAGATCCGCTAGCAGTCGATCATTGATATTGCGCCTTATAACCCGGTGCGCTTTATAGCCCGAAAAATACGGTATTCAATTTGAGGGGTAAACAACAACATGGAAGCATTTCACTAGTGGTCTCATTTTGGACCAGACTGCATGTTAACATCTTGTTAAACAGTAATCTTCTAGAACACATTTGTTGTATAATTACACAAAGATTCATCCACAAACAGATGTTAAAACTCTTATTCCTTATTGTGGAAATGCTTCTGTTCAATTTTGTAATTAAACCAGTATGCTCTGATATAATCCATATTTAAAACACTTGGAGAAAATAATGACTTTGGGGTAGTTAAAGCCATGTAAAGGCAGGTTGATTCTGAATTTCAGTGAAAGAGTACTGAACGAGCCCAAAATAACAATATTAAAGAGATTTTATTTGAACATCATGTAATATTTGCATCTGAAATATTTAAATGTAGTGATAATCATATCTTGCATAGTAAGTTGCACATGATTCAAATTCACATAGCGGTCATAAAAGGCTTTCTGTTTAGCAGGCATTATGTGAATCAGAATATCATCATGAGCTACCATACCTCAGTGTTTCAAAATGGCAATAATGTTTTACATCCAAGCCTCTAAATAGCATGATTTAGTTTTAATATATTCTATATCTCCACACTCAAAACACACAGAAATGAAAGCTGGCCTACACTAAAACCATTTACACCACTTGTAACCAGGATTATATGTATATAAAGACCTGAAATGAAAAGTCCTGATGTAGGAATTGTTTTTCTCCTCACATCCTGAACAGCTGATAAGAACAAACTACTTACTGACCAATCCTAGATCAGAACTGAACAGTCTTACTGCTTTTGACAGTTTCACCCACATAGTGCTGTAAAATTGAATCATATTAACTGACTCGATGGAAGCTGGTTTACAGGAGAACATAAAACATTGGCAAAATAGAGACAGAACTCTATAGCTATACCAGTGGCAGTATAGTAATTACATTCATAGTCATTAAAATATCTTCACGGAGCACGTGCTAAAGTGAGCCAACAGCTAACACATCATGAGTGTGCTTACATCCATTTATGTTAGAGACTAAAGTCAGACAAAGCCAAGTTATGGGCAGTGTTTCTCGCCTCAAAGTAAGAAGTGTCTGTCTCGTCGTGAGGGTCAGGAATAAAGGGCATGGTCTGGTTCTGCAGATTGTCCCAGTCTACATGTGCAAAAAAAGCATGCTCCTTCAGCTCTGAAACACAACAATCATCAACATCAGCTCCCAAGAAATGAGTGAACAATACTTGCCATCAAAAACAATATGCATCTCTGTATTTTGTTTGCTACCAAATATTTTATTACTTTTCTTCTGTTCCGGAAGATATTCCTGATTCAATTCACCAATTACAGATTACACAAAAGTGACAGATAAATTAACCAGACACAATTCTACAGTTTCAGACATTTAATACCAAAAGTGTTTTAGGGATTGACATCTTAAATATATTCACACAGCACTGTAATGGACTACCGTATTTTTCGGACCATAAGGCACACTTAAAATCCTTAAATTTTCTCAAAAATCGACAGTGCACCTTAAAATGCGGTGCGTCTAATGCATGAATTAATTCTGGTTGTGCTTTCTGACCTAGAACCGATTGTAGATGGTACACGGCGCTCATAAATCTGCCAAAATGTTTTAGCACGGCCTTGGTAAGTTACGAAGCTTACGACCACTGTAATGCGCAGCATCGTGGAGTAATACGGTATGTGCTTCAGCATTAGGGTATGTGCATTCATTCATTCATTTTCGAAGCGGATTTCAAACTCAACGCTATCAGTCACGCAGTACAACATGGACATAGAGCAGCTGCGAGAGAATTCAACATTAATGAATCAATGGTACGGAAGTGGACGAAGCAAGACGACTCCCTGCGCCAGGTAAAGAAGACCAAACTGAGCTTCCAACGGAACTTAAGAGTTTTGTTTCATTTCCTGCCCCTTATAACCCGGTGCGCTTTATAGCCCGAAAAAAACGGTAACCAGCGGAAAAGTAAATGCTATGTGAGACTCTGCAAAGATCATATATGTTTTTTCTTAAATGAATTGGTATCGCGTTAAAACGGTATTGTTTATCAAGGTAATTCTTCAGGTGATAATAATTTCTCTAAATTTCATTATCAACCCAAACCTAGTAAAAGTTTGACCGAAGTACCTTTAATCCAAAAAGGTCCTTACCTTTCAGTCCGGCCCGTTTGGTTTGGTCTGTGGTAAGGAGAGCCTCTATGACACTCCTCACAGTGGAAGATAATTCCTCTTCTTCCTCAGGCCATGGGATATCTGTTCATATCAGGATCATAGGTAAGATTTTCATAGTGTGCGAGTTTGTGTGTGTACAATATGACAACAAAATAAAAGTCAACTGTTTTTTTTTTTACTTATTATTTTCCCTACTTCTACCAATCTGTGTAGACTGTACTCCAGAGTTTTTAAACCAGCCAACACTTCTATATTATAGGTCTATTATTACTACACATCAATTGCTGATTGCTAGGGTCATGCTGCTTCTTGCTCATAGTTGTAGCCCTGCTGATAAAAATACCCTGTCATTCACCGTCTTGTGTATTTATTGTATTACATGCACATTGTTGCCATGTTACCTGGAAAAACAAACAAAAAAAAAAACGGTACAGTATGTCTGTATGGGTGGAATGACAGAAACCTGACTATATCAAAAAATTGCAGGACACAGGTGCATAGCTACATATTAGACCAATTTTGGTATGCATGATCATAAGAGAACCAATGACCTCGGTTGAGAATATTCTGGAAAACAAGCTGAGGAGTTTCATCGTTGAATGGGGGAACTCCGGTGAGGAACTCGAAGAGACATACACCCAGTGCCCACCAGTCCACCATGAAATCTGTGGGCATTAAAAAAAACATGAATTATTTAACATGCATATTTTCAATAAACCCAAAACTGATACCTGAACTTATCAGTTAACTGTTAAACTTAATCTAATCTTCCCCTACAGAGTGGCAATTAGGCTGATTTTTTAAGTAGTGGGAAATGCATAGGCTATTATTAGGTTTAGATTAGGTGTGTAACTCAATCATCTTTTCTTGAGCATCAGTGATGGTCTCAAGCAGGGACACAAGTGAGGGAAAAAATAAAACTACAAATCAATTTTAAATGGGGACTGTTTTTAAGGGTTTTTTTCCTTCTTCATATAATTTGGACCATTTCTCACCAAAATGATAATCAAAATAATAACTTCAAAATCTTCCTCAATCCAATGAGAATAATAATTCTAAGAATCAAATTGTCTTCTGGCAAGTGTTCACAACATGCAGCACCAGTTCAAAGATAACTATTAAATGTGAATTGTTTCATCTTTTATTCTGGCCAACCCAAAGCGAAACCATGGATGGAAAGCGTGGCAGATGCATCAACCACCGCAGAGTAGTTATTTTGCCATTTCCCAAACAGTCCACATTTTCAATTTATTACACCCTCCTGAAAATGAAAATTAACTGAAAAATTGCACAGAACAGTCAGTGTACAGTGCTGCTTTGAAGTTTGTGAACCCTTTACATTTTTCAATATTTCGGGCTTAAATATGAACCAAAACGTCATCAGATTTTCACAAGTCCTAAAAGCAGATAAAGAGAGCCAATTAGGAAAGCCAAAGCCATTATACTTGAACTAACAATTATACTTGGTTATTTATTTACTGAGGGAAATAATCCATGATACATATCTGTGAGTATTAAAGTTTGTGAAGCTGTGCATTTGGTAATGCAATTACACATTTTATAGCACATTCCTCCATACAGAACAGCTTCAACTCTGGGATGTTGGTGGGTTTCCTCACATTAACTGCTCACTTCAGGTCCTTCCACAACATTTCGATTGGATTAAAGTCAGGACTTTGAATTGGCCATTCCAAAACATCAACTTCATTCTTTGGTAGAAAGACCTGTGTTCTTAGGGTTGTTGTCTTGCTGCATGGCCCACCTTCTCTTAAGATTCAGTTCACAGAAAGATGTCCTAATGTTTGAATTGTTTCAGAATTAATTGTTCCATCAATGATGGCAAGCCATCCTGACCCAGCAAACCAGGCCTAAACCATGTTCAGTGGACTCATGAACATTAGCCAATACAAGAAAGTCCTTTAATTGCTTAGAAGTTACCCTGGGTTCCTCTGTGACCTCACGTACTTTTACACTCCTTGCTCTAAGAGTGATCTTCACTGGTAGAACATTTCAGGGTGAAAGAAAAATGGTCATCAATTTTCTCCATTTGTACAAAATCTGTTGACTGTGGATTTCTGGAGTCGAAAACTATTTACAGATGGTGTTGACACCTTTTTCAGCATCAACTCTTTTTCGAAGGTTCTCAGAAATCTCATTTGTTTGTGCCATGATACATAAACATGTTGTATTCAGGCTTTGCCAGATCCCACTCACACCTGATCATCCCATTGACTGAAAACACCTGACTAATTTCACCTATAACTTAGCTGCTATTACTATATTTCTTATATATGTAATACTGAAACATTTTCCTCAATAAGTAAAAGGCCAAGTATAATACCTTTGTCTCATTTGTTCAACTGGGTTCTCTTTACCTCCTTTCAGGACCTGTGTGAAAATCTGGTGATGTTTGTGGATACATTTGTGCAGAAATACAGCACTTTCTAAAGGGTTCACACATTTTCAAGCACCACTGTAGCTGGGAGGGCTCGAGCACATAACTTCAACAAAATATCCCAGAATTCCCAAGTTTAAGGAGCATCACTGAAGCAGTAAGAATGACAAGTCAAGCACAGCGAGGCCTGAAAGCGAGTGCCCATCCATATTACTGAAATTAGTCAGCCATTTCCCTTGAGAAATATAAAAGATACTTCGACCAAACAATGCATTCATGGCTAAAATCTGAATATTTACTGGGGAGCATCTCCAGTAGCATCATAAGACAAAGCTAAATGGCTCAGACTTTCTGACATCATTAGCCAACAGCATTGTGGACGAACTATTCCTTTATGGAAATGCGGCCTGCTCATGCATTAGCATGGTGAAAATCAACTCATCACAAATCGCATACTTACCATATGCAACTGATGCTGCAACTAAAACAAATAAGCCAATAAGGAGGCCATTCAGTGTACATGGCATCAGACATTATATACAATATATATGCAGGGCACTAAAAATAAATGCATTACAAATACTGAAACTGGAATTATATTCAATAAGATATGAAAATCAGTAATGCAGCTGCAGCAAATGAATAAAATCGCATTTTAGAATTGACATCAATTACACAGAAACGTCCTGCTACAAAATAAGGCAGTTTGAGCTGTATGTCATATACATCTTAAAGAATAAAGAGAATTGTTATTACTGTTATTATTGGAGCTGCACTGAAACTGCTGTCACTCAACGGACAAAAAAGGCTGAAAATCGGGGGGAAAAAAAAAGGTCAGGTTCAGGATGGCCCAGAGAGCGGAGATGAATGCATACAGTAAAGTTCAGGAAACAAAGGCTTGAACTCTGAAAGCACATGGCTTAACACTCAAAAAAAAAAAGATTCAGCTTTGACTCAAAGTGTATTCAGCACTAGTAGTATAGTTTAGCTAATACAAGTTAGTTTATTAAACTTATTATTCTCCTCTTACCATGTGTTTTGCTGAGTAAAAGTTCTGGGGCCAAATAGTCAGGGGTACCGAGGATGGGGGCTCCCTCCACTGGTTCCGGACCTCTGCGCACACTCTTAGGTGTTCGGTAAGGAGTATGAGACATGGCCATCGGCTGGGGAGTCTATGGAGGAAACGTATGTGTGTGTCACACACAATTAGGAATTTAATATACAAGCTTTAGTAGCAGACAAACACTGATTAACCTGAAAGAATGGAATAATAAATAGAAAAATATTCTTTGAAACAATTTTGAATATTGGTATATATATATAAATATTCTATTTACCTGGTACAGAGAGCTGTTGAGACTCCATCTTTTTTTCTGCACTGGAGTGACGGTGGCGGGTATGCTGGGGTATGACTCAGAGACATCCATGGCATCCATGGAGGTCAAGCTGAGGCGAGAGCTATAGGATGTATTGGATCGATTGATGGAGCTGCAGTAACTTCTAAACACCACTACATTTTTGGGCTTGAGAAACGCAGGCGATCTGAGCAGGCTGCTAGATACGGGATGATGATGGTCCATCATGCAGGAATCTGATTCTCTGATGTGACTGTCTTTGTGTGAGGCTGTTAGAACAGCAGCTTCTACCACTACATTTTCATCCTCGAATGAAGATGCCAAAGTGTCTTTTTCAGCATCTTTGGGAACGCAGGGAGGTGACGTGTTAGGAATCACAGACATTTCATGAACTGAGCTGTCCAAGTCTAAGCCCAAGCTCTTCCTCTTCACTTTGGGAGAGGTAATAAAGCTGGAGCTGGTTATGCCACATCCATTTCCTCCTGGTTCGTCTAGCTCACAGAGAAGATTTTTGGCTACTTTTGCAGGGCTGGACTGCTTTGGTAAGCCTCCATCACACCCCAAGTCGACAGCGGAGAAAATCCCCGTCAGACCAGTATGAGCTCTGGAATAATTATCTGGAATTGGAAAGCACCGTCTGTACTCTGCATTGCTCTTCTTTGACTGAACTTCAACTTGTTCTGGACTTCTGTCCACTTCTAAAAAGCTTCGTTTTACTGAGGAATTCACAGCAGATGCTTTCTCCAGGGACTGGTAGTTGCAAAGAAACCCCCTTTCAGGTTTGGTAAGCTTGGTCTCAAATGACTGTTTGAGAGGAGTCTTACAGTTAGTAGGTGCAAACAGATCAGTGTCTGTGAAAGGGAGTGTCTTCACATTTCCACGATCCACTGAGACTGGCTGTCCTTTAAGAGACTGTGACTTTGACTTCCGGTTGTGGAGTGGTGTCAGAGAAGTGTCATTTCCAGGAATCCACCTTTCGTTGCTCAGCTTTCCTTCCAGCGCTGTAACAGGAAGCGGTTTCTCAACTTTCTTAACTCCATACTGTCCATTAGTAGGTGGTAGATTCTCATCCCCTAATTTCTGCAATTAGAACACTTAGATTCAGAATTCACTTAAAAAATTTTTTTGGGAGTTTATAAATATGAGGATTTACAGAATTTGAGTTCTTTAATGCCATGTCAGTGTCAGTGGCTATATCTATATTAATGTTTAGCTCAGTAAGTACATACTATACATAAGCAAGACTTGTATGTTTACAAATTTGGAAACTCCTCTGTGAGAAATATCTTATTGAAAGATGGAGCTTTGAGCATGAAACAAAATTGGTTTACATGCTATTATATAAAACATTTCAGCCAAAATGTTAAATATTAAATATTAAATGAATTTATAACTTCTATTCACACTTACCTGCTTATCCTCCCAAAGCGGGCTGAAACAGTTCTCAGAGTCAGTGGATGGCAGCAGGGATGAGCGAGCACTGCTAACACTTAAAGAATCAAATCTCTTCCTGGACTTCATCAGCCTCGGCGTCAGGCTTTTAGCCAGCGCACTGGGACTGAACACACTGTTTGCTCCTAAACACACATGCAATTCTAGTATCAGCGACTACATGAAGGACTGAATCATAAACATGGCACAAAAATCAGAGGGAAAACAACATCATTGGTTTGGGATATATACCGGTGCCTCGAGAAGGACAAACAGGGGATTGCAGGAGCTCCCTTCTTCTTGACAAAAGTGGTGAACCTAAGGAACTCTTCCTCTGCTCGACTTTGCCACAAGACATAGGGCTGACTGCTGCAGAGGCGCTGCTGTGACGTTTGCCATTCATCACTGGAGTATTCTTCATATGGCAGAGAATACAAAGAGACACAGACAGTTGATCTGATGCTTCAAAGACTATAACAATGAATATATGCATAAGAATACAACAGGTAGGAAACTAATTTTACTCACAAGACCAAGGGAACTTATCAAAGACAAGACCTGCCCAGGAGTTCGGAAATAATCTTTCTTCGGTTTTGCCAGAGAGGGTGTGGTCAGTATATCCAGGAGATTGAGTTCTAGTTCACAACAACGTGCATTTATGTCAGTCAAAATGTAAAGGTGCAGCATCAACCAGTTTTTGACTACTTACATTTACAGCATTTAGCAGACGCCCTTATCCAGAGAGACTTAAAATTGATACAATCTTACAATCCAAGCAATAGTATGTGAAGGGCCTTGCTCAAGGTCCCAACAGTGGCAGCTTGGCAGAAGTGGGATTTGAAGCCTGGACCTTCTGGTCCATAGCCCAGTGCCTTACCCGCTAGGCTACCACAGTCCCACAGACTACCTTCTCTTTCTTCCTGATTTTTTGTTTTTAAGTATAACATAATAGCTTACCTCGGTCAAGTTTTACTTTGGAGAGGCCAAAGTCGGTCAACTTAATGTGGCCTTCATTGCTGACAAGCATGTTATCAGGCTTCAGATCCCTGTGAAGGAAGTTACGTTTCTGATTATATTAATGCAAACACACAACGAATGATGTAGTGCTTGCAATAATAGGGCAATTCCATCATTAAAGATGTTACTTTTCAATCCAAACATTTTGCAAAGTTTAGCATCAGCTACTGAGAATCTTTGTATACACAGAACCCATATACACAGTATTTGCTTAATCAAAGCTGTCAATCATAAGATATTTTACTTTCAACAGCTAACTAATATTTGAATGGAGAGTAGAGCAGAGACAGCTTGTGCACAACAATACACATCAAAAACTTTAAACATAAAACATTATAGTCTCTGCAGAGCCTACAGAAAAGTGTAAAGTCTCAGCATTGCACATGATCAAAGCTTATTAATCCATCAGGTTTTTATGCCAATGCTTAAACTTTCACCAAATATAATGATAACCTGAAACGCTCCACTGATTCAGGAGCTGAAAAAAAATGTGCCGTTGATCATGACCAGCACAGATGTCATATTCTATTTTGTACAGTACATCTAGAATTAAATGGGCAACTTAAAGCACTTCTTAAATATTCACACTTTTATGGTTAAGCTTAGTTATTTGCATGACCTATAGGTTTTTCTAACAAGGAACATGTACCTGTGGATAATGCCATGTCGGTGGAGGTAATCCAAAGCTAGCGCCACCTCCGAGATGTATTTCAATGACATGTCCTCATCAAAGTAGCCGTAGATGTGGAGTAATGACTTCACATCACCACCAATAAGGTACTCCATCACCTATTTAAAAAACCAAAAAAAAATATGGCATGTTTCATGAAATACAGCGGGGCGTCATCAGACTCACTCTGCTGGGGCACGTGCAGAACTACAAGACATGCCATGCAAATTCTCTATAGAGCCAGTTTCTTTTGGTTTATCACAAGAAGCAATGGACATATTTAAAAAAATAAAGTCAGCAAAACCGAAGGCAAGGTAATGATATTAATACATAAAAATATGGGTCCTTAGTTTCGTGATGGTTAGAAATTTCCAAGTAATCTAGAAACAAATAAACTTTGCTGTATTTTCTTTCCCATACCAGATAAACCTTGCTGGCTGTTTGCAGAGAGTAAAACAGGTGCACAATGAAGGGGCTTTTACTGAGGGCCAGGGCATCTCTCTCTGCCCTCATCTGATCACTCATGTTCTTATCCACCATGTCTGCTTTCTTCACCACCTGCGGATAGATTTTACAGGGTACAATGGCATGTAAAAGTCTTTATTATAATAAATGAAAATAGACAGAAGTCAGTAAATTTCATTTACATTCTATAACATTTAGAAGACACACTTATGCAGGGTGACTTACAACAGATACAGTCTTACAATGTACAATCCACACAGCCGAGGGTTAATGGCCTTGCTCAGCAGTGGCGACCTGGCAGCGCTGGACTGTTGGACCTACTTTGCCAACACAGCCCTCCAATTTATCCATGAATTTACAGTAATATTTTATTGTCAGCTGTGTCATTGTGCTACAAGAAACCACATACTATAAATTTACTTTAATTATTAAGAAAACTAATGACATAACAAAAAATGTTTAAAAAAAAGCTTAATGCTTGTTTTTTTTTGGCTTAAAGTTTAGGATTTTGCATTTGCAAATCCTTGACCTAGCACTACTTTTTTTCTGAAAAAGTAAAAATTGTCATTACCACAACATCATTACCACCAACACAAATTATTTAGAAATGAAACATTCACACACCCATAAACACATACTATAGGCACTTTAGGAAAACCAATTAACCTAACACTCATGTCTTAAACAGAATTATTACTAATTTCATTTTCAGAGTTTAAAATGATAAAAGGAGGGCCCAACTGAAAATTCATCCAAGCATGCCCTGAATAGAATGGCAGTTGGCTGTTGCAGCACCAAAAACATATCCATGGTCATTTTACAAATTTAACTTTATACTATAAAAGAGTCTGAATACGTCTTTCAACTATATATACCATCGTTGTGTAAACAGCGCCTAATAACATTATTATTATTACGTCCTAGAGTTTGTTGTTTATAATCAGGCCTTCACATCATAGAGTTTGTTTATATTTTATAATATTACCGTTAAAGCGTAATATTTAACTTTTTGTTTTCGTTGTTTTTGTTTGTTTTCTAAACCGAAACGTCTGAATGTTCATTTTATAATAATATTACCTATTACAATATTAACATTATAATATAGAGTTTGGACATGATACCTTTTGGTTTTTTATTCTTCTTCTTCTTATTATTATTATTATTAATATTATTATTTTAGTTTTAAAATACCTTTACAGCTTATTGATGGTTTATATGCTAATCTTACCTTTACAGCATAGAGTTTGTTATTGTTTTTCTTTCTTGCTAGGAAGACTTTCCCGAAGGCTCCTCTGCTGATGGGTTTGATCACCATGAAGTCTTCAATGGAGGGGGGTTTACGAACTTCCACGGCAGTTGAGGGAGGAACAGCTGATTTTTCTTCTTCTTCCATAGCTATGAAAGCAGCCTTGCTAATGATCCTGACTTGCAATGAATAAATAAAGCTAAAGTTGCATTAAAGCAGCTAGAGCCAGCAAGCCACCTAACCACCCAAATACTGCACAGACAAAAACCAAATCAATCTCCGTCTCTAAAGACGTTTTCCATAACCAACAGCACAATTACAACTAACTACCTAACCATAACTAGCTGATCGTCATTGTTATTTAATCCAAATGCTGACTTTATCAGGCTAAACTCATCGGAATGTCCCTAGCTGACACACATCAGGCTTTGTTTTGAAAATTTGAAACGCGCTCGCTAGTTAGGGGGCTTAGCATGAAGGACCGTTTGCACAGCTACTGCCCAATATAAAGTTATAAAGGCTGAGTATAGAACATTCGTATAGAACTCAATCAAATATTTTACATGACATACCACACTGTATTTTCTAATCGTTTTTCAAAATGATATTGAATTATCCTCTATTTATATCAGGCAGACATTAGACTACTATAAGTGCATGGTTACACTCCCTCTGCTGGTTGAAAATACTCGGTTTCGAGCATCCGCCATCCTATTCCCTATGTAGTGCACTACTTAGTGAATTTAGCCATTTTGTAAATTATGTTTGAAAGCCAAATAAATATATCTTGCGAGCTGTAACATTGTAAAGTACACTTCTTTAGGTCTAGATCCAAATTGTATAGTGCAAGTCGATTCTTCGTGAGTGATTAGTTTTTGGTGAATCGATTCCAAGAACCGATTTAAGCTTTCAGACTGCGTTGTTGATAACACCCTGGCGAATTAGCCTGCACTAATATTGCAGTTTTATAATTTCTTCAAATAACAGGCAAATTATGAACGTGCAATACTGAGCCTTCATGTTAAATTTGAGTTAGTGAAGGAATTAAGTGGATTAAATTACTCTAGATATAGTAATTATTTCATTAATCTAACAAGAATGTTAAAATGAAAGTGCATTCAGACACATTCACATTCACTTTTTTTTAACAGAAACTGCAACTGCCAGATCTGAATAATTTGTCCTTGAGGCAAACCCAAATTCAAAACATCAGTTCCAAACAACAACCCCAAATCAGAAAAAGTTGGGACGGTATGGAAAATGCCTGTTTTCATTTTCTGAACATTCATATTGTTGATGCGACAGAAGACTAAGCTGAGGCTGCACCCTTCTTCCTGCCTCAGCCATACTTAGGGCATGGTTAACAACATGATCTATGATAGTGACCCAAATGTCAGGGAAAACATTCTGCTGATTCCATTCTCCTTTCTCTGGCTTGGCCTCTGAGTGATTCTCTCCCCTTACTATTTCACCAGACATGCAGACATCTCTCCCTCTTATCAAGTACCCGGTACATGCCTAGGTCTTTAGCCAGCTTCCTGCTCCATTGTCAGCAACACTGTGCACTGGAATCCTTTTATATTAATATGTGCTTGTGATTCTACTTTAACAACTTACACCTATGGAAAAGGCCATGAACATGTAATAATATTAATAATAATAATAATAATAATAATAATAATAATAATAATAATAATAATAATGTAAGTTCAATTTTAATAGCACCTATCACAAACCCAAGGAAGTTTTACAGAATAAGGGAGAAGAAAAGATACATAACACAGGAGAAGAGTAGTAAAAATTATAGTGAAAGGTTTTTAATTTTTTTTATTTTTAGGGAAGACATGGTAGAGCAGTCACAAGGTGTATGCATTTGCTTTTCAGTAGCTGGAGACTAACTGGGGAAGTCAGTCATAGGACTTATATGGGACATAGGCCTCGCTTTGATACAAACACAATGCTTGTTGTATGTAGTATTTTGCATGCCAGAATTTACTCAATGCATCACTGTGACAATGTAACAGTGAAATGCACATAGCCGATTGACAAGACTGGAATTTGTTATATACCTGAGCGTGAGGATTGCATCTAAATAATCACCACTGTATTTAATGTTTTGCAAAAAGTACTTTCACATGTCCATTTTGTATGAAAACAACAAGACCTGAAATATTGCCATTGCCAACAGCATTAATGCTGTGGCTTATTGGTTTATGCAAAGTTCTGGATAGGGCTTCTAAACATTTGAGAAAAACTGTAATTTGAATAAATGTAAAGAACCACTCCCAATTTCGTTTGCAGTGAAATAAAGTAATCTAATTCTAGCTAGTTTAATTTTTCACAGTACTTTAATGTGTATTCACATTCAGCATCAGCAATTTTTCATTAGTCAGTTTCACTCTCTAAGCTTTCAGGCTTGATTTTGTTAATGATAAGACAAGTGAATATATCATAGTGTGATTATTAATTAATTTGAATAATGACTGTTAATTTTAGTAAGCAATGGAATTAAGTTTGCTAATGCTAGCTATAACACTTCTAGCTAAAAAGATGAAATATTTTAGTGAGTATTGCAGTAACAACAGAATCCCTTTCTTTCTTTCTTTCATACCTTCATTTATACTTCCATTTCTTTTTTATATATGTATATACGTATGCAGTTTGCTGCTACTGCTTCCAGACATGAACCGCGAATTAGAAATACATACAGTACATGCCACACTGAAAAAAGCATTAGTAATTATTAACCACTAGAGGGGGCTAAAACTACGTACTTATCTTGTCTGTGTCTAACAAACTACCCACTGGATTGTCCTGTAAATTTCTGATGAAATTTTCTCTTCAATTCGTCAATTCAGATTTGAAACTACCTGTCAGGAATACACCTAACAGTGCACACATTAAAACCAACTGATCTGTAACAATGTGTATGTAGTTTTTAATGTTCACACGAATGTCCAGATCCAGGGTTTCCCTGCAGAACATTACCCAGAGGTTCACACTCCCTCCACCAGCTTGTCTTTTCCCATAGTGCAAGCTGGTGCCACAACTTCTCCAGGTAAACGGTGCACACGCATCCGGCCATCCACGTGGTGGAAAAGGCAACAGATCTTATCGGACCACAGCGCTTTAAGGTCCAGTCGTGTTCCCACTGTAGGTGATTACAGTCGACAGGACTCACTGAACTCTGACTTTATCCGGCAACCATATACTCAGCAGGAATGCACTGTATGTTGTGACACATTCCTCTTGTAACAGCATTGAAAAAATCTGTGATATGTACCACATCTACACAGATAGGATAGGATTTGTGTCCCTCACACATAGGAGAGACTTGGGTAAGAATGCACTCTCGCCGGATTGTGGTTTGTCCCTCCTAGGACCAGCAGCAAATTGAGCATACTGTTACATTTTTAGATTGATCTAATATACACCCATTATAGTTTATTTTATATTACATATAATATAAGGTAACTTGGGTGGTGCAGCTGTCTGATATGCTAGCCCACCACTGCAGGAACATGGGTTCGATTCCCACCGGCGCCTTTCGGTCAAATATCACTGAAGGAAGAGAGGTTAGCAGTGTTGCCTCACAACTCTGGTTTCCGCACACATTCTAAAGACATACATTAGGTCAATTGCCATTTTCAGTGTCCCAGTGTGATTCTGTGTGCGTGTGTGTGTGAGTGTGGGTACCTGTGTGTGTGTGGGTGGGTGGGTGGTTGTGAGGGTTGGTGCGTGTGTGTACATGCGTCCTGCAATGGAATGCCATTTGTCCAGGGTTGATTCCTGCCTTGCAGCCTGTGCTGACAGATAGCCCCCGGCCCCATGCAACACTGAACGGAATTGTAAGTTATAATGTGCAGTACAAAACCTCGAAAGAGACTCCACAAATCCAGAGACAGACAGATTGTGTACAAATTAAGGAATTACATTGTTACTTGGTAGACCAACAAAGATCACTCTAAGAGGAGGGTGCTAATAGACTGTGAGGTCACACAGAAGCACAAGGTGAATTCTAAGAAACTAAAGGCCTCTCTCATATTGTTTAATGTTATGTTCATGAGTCTACCATGATGAGAACACTGAACAATATCATGACGTGCATGTTAGGATTGCAATGAGAAAGCCATTGCTATCCAAAAATGACATTGCTGCCCAGGCTAATGGAAAAACATTTTGTGAATGGGTGAGAATAAATAGAGCTTTTTTGGTATAAATGAGAAGCTTATGTCTGGAGAAAGAAAGATGCTGCATTGCAGCATAAGAACCTTATCAGATCTGTGAAACACGGTGATAGCAGTTTAATGGTTTTCGCCTGTTTTGCTGCATCTGGCACAGGAGAACTTGCCACCATTGATGGAACAATGAATTCTGAATTATACCTGCAAATTCTAAAGGAAAATTTACAGATATCTGTCTGTGAGCTGAATCTCAACAGACAATGATCTTAAACACACCAAAACTGTTAAAGACTAAAGTTAATATTTTGGAATGGCCAAGTCAAAGTCCTGACCTTAATACAATAGAAATGTTGTGAAAAAAAGTACATGTGAGGAAATCAGAGTTTAATTGGTTCTGTATATAGGACTGGGCTAAAATTGCTCTAAGACAATGTGCAGGACTAATCAACAGGTGTGGCCCAAAGGTGTCACACCAGATACTCTTAAGCAAATATTCACATACTTTTTCCACTCACAGGTATGAAATAATGTATCATTTTCCTCAATAAATAAATCAACACGTATAATATGTGTCTCATTTGCTCAGTTGGGTTCTTTTTTATCTACTAGAAATTATGTAGCGTTCACAAACTTTCAAGCACCACTGTAACTGTGGAGAAATATGTGTTGACAGATAGATAAATATTCAGACAGTCACCCATCTATTGATGCCCTCCTCCCTTGGATCTCCTCTGCTCCCCTCTGCTCTCTGATGCTTTTTAGAGGAAAAAGCTTAGCTGTGATCCTCCTACAGGGCAACACAAACCTTATATTGAGCAACAGGAGCAGCTCGTTCCCTCTCTCTCCTCTGCTCTGTACACTACAGGACAGCCGTATCTGAGCAGTGCAGTGGGTGCATGTAAAGCTCACATGGCGCTGGATTTGTGTAAACACACTGATCATACAATGTGGCGGGTCTGCTGCTGTTTGTGCGGTTGTGTTCTGCTGCTTATGAACAATATCTACGCTCAGCCACAACGGAGGTGAGTTCCACTCTTCGATGTATAAACCAGTCATATTAGGGTTTTAACTAACCGTGACATTTCGGAAATCAGTGCATGAGTAGAGCTCAGGGGACTTTGGTACATGTAAAAACCAACATACAGAGAGCGTCATTAATATAAGCAGTGGGATTTTACTGGACCACGAGTCAGTCCGTGACTGACATTCTAAATGACTTCGATTGGGAACACGCATGCGCGATTGGTTAGGGTGACTGTTATACTAACTGTTACAGTATTATCGTTTGTTATTACTACTGTTATATTTAGTAGTGATAGTAGTAGTTAATTAATGATGATTGGTATATTAATGAATCCCCACTTGACCTAGTCAGGTTTGTGAGAGTCCGATGCCTATCCCAGAGAGCACAGACGTAAATACTTATGTCTGCAACCTGTATTCTCTGGGATAGACTCCGGATCATAGATTGTATATACAGTCTGTGCTGTGGAGTAATACAACACCTGTAAATACAACTGACCAGGTAAAAACAATAAAATAAATAAAACACAACCCCAAATCAGAAAAAGTTGGGACTGTTTGGAAAATGTAAAAGACAGTTCAGTGTTCCTTACATTTACTTTGACTGTTATTTCATTGCAGACAGTATTAAACCAAGATATTTCAGGTTTTGTCTGGTCACCTTCATTTAACCTGTTAATAAAAATCTATTCCTGCATGTCAGGCCTGCAACACATTCCAAAAAAAGTTGGGAATGCACGAATTAGAGCTAGTGATGTACAAAAAATAAATAAATAAATAAAACTAAATAATGATGTGATTTCAAACAGGTGATTATAATCATGATTTGGTACAAAATCAGTATCCACAAAAGGCTTAGTCTCTGATGAGCAAAGAAGGGCAGGTGATCTCCAGTTTGTCAACAAATGTGTGAGAAAGTTATTGAAATGTTTAAAAACAATGTTCCACAAAGAAATATTGGATGCGATTTGCATATTTATCTCTCTGCAGTGCATAATATTATTAAACGATTCAAGGAATCTGGAAGAATTTTAGCGTGTAAAGGGCAAGGGTGCAAGCCTAAACCTTAGATGGCACTGCATCAAGAACTGTCATGGGCAAGGGATTACTTAATAAAACCTTTATCAAGCACTACAATACAGAATTACATTATCAAATGCTACTTAAAACCTTACTGTGAAAAAAGAACCTTATGTTAACAATGTCCAGAAGTGGAATCAACTTCTCTGGGCTCTGAGGCATCTGGGATGGACCTTCAAACAGTGGAAATGTGTACTGTGGAAAAAATACACACTGTGTGTTCCGGACAAAAGGCAAAAAGGACCATCCAGACTGTTATCAGCTACAAATCCAAATCCAGGCTCTGTCATGATATGGGGTTGTGTTAGTTCCCTTGGCAAAGGTCATTTTCAGTTCTGTTATGGCAGCATTGATGCAGAAAAGTAAACTGAGATTTTAGAGCAACTAAATCTCAAAGCAATTAATTTTCCAGGGATATCCATGCATTTGTCAACAAGACCATGCAAAACAAGTCAAATCAGAAAAAGTTAGGACTGAAATATGAAAATCCCTTTCAGTCTTTCTTTGAAGAAGATTGTTTCAACAGTTTTCTCACACATTAGTTGACCACTGAAGATCCTCTGCTCATCTTTGCTCCTCAAAGACTCAGCTTTTGTGGATACTGCTTTTGTACCAAATCATGATTATAATCAGCTGTTGATATCATCTGTTTGAAATCACATCATAAATTGAGTTTTTACCGGATTACTAGCCATAAATTGTCCCTGTCGCAACTTTTGGAATGCGTTGCAGGCCCGAAGTGCAGGAATGGATGTTTAATAACAAATAAAATTAAGCTGATCAGACAAAACATGAAATATCTTGGGTTCATACTGTCTGCAATGACATGGAGTCAAAGTGCATGTAAGGAACACTGCATTTGTTTATATTTGCATTTTCCATACAGTCCCAACTTTTTCTGATTTGGGTTTGTAGGGTGCTTATGTAGTGGACGGGTTGCAGGGTAGCCCACCACTGCAGGGATCTGTCCCTCAGAAACAGCAAATCCTGCATGCATATGACACCTGGTCAGCAGAAATGCACTGCCATGACTCGAAACCATGCACCATATATCACCCTATTATTATTATTATAATTATTATTATTATTATTATTATTATTATTATTAATAGTAGTAGTAGTAGTAGTAGTAGTAGTAGTAGTAGTAATAGTATTAAGGTAGGACCCCTTTAATTCTGAGAACAGCCTAGATCCTTTATAACAAGTGCTGCAACAATGACCCCTGCCAGCCCTGCATTGCACTAGTGTCCCATCTTGAACATGCTTACGTCCGGAACACGCATGTCTAGCATAGCTAGGTTTGTTTATACATAAACATTTGCAGCTAATTTATCTAGTACCTTATGGGATGTTAGTAAGCTACATATTAGATTTAGAAACTTTCTGAATAACTATGAACTAAAACAACATCAGATTTTCACAAAAGTTAATAAATAGAACAAATGAGAAAATATTATCCTTGGTCATTTATTTATTGAGGAATTTGATCAATATTACTTATTTGTGTGGAAAAGTATGTGAACCTCCAGGATTAGTGGAAGATGAAGATGAAATTGTTAATTTGAAGATTAAATGATAGATAGTGGTGTTTTCAATAAATGGGATGACCATCAGGTGTGAGTGGGCACAGGGACAACAACAGGGATCTATCGAGGTCTGATCTTCTGGAAGTGTATTGCAGCATGAATAAAAGATTTCTGAGTAAACTTTTGGTTTTGGATGTGCAGCTACATAACGTTGGAACACAACATAGACATTTAGTTTTATTCTGTTACATCCATTGACCCATTTAGCCATGTCAGTCATGGCCGAAATTACACTTTTACAAGCCTTTATAAAACCATCTCAGAAACATCACTGTATGTGCTTCAGTTTGCTCAGTATGATTTACATTTTCAGACAGGTCAAACTTGAACATGCTGAAATAATTCAAGGTAAATTTGACTACTTTCACTTTTAATATCCATCAAACCATGATTTCTTTTTTCAACCTGTAGACAGCCCTTTCCATGTGGAGGCAATATAACAGCAGATTCAGGAGTTATTGGTAGCCAGGGGTATCCAGGAGTGTATCCTCCAAACACCAAATGTGTGTGGAGAATCACAGTAAGTATATTCACTGCACATGCAAACAACATCATCTTCTTGGTGGTTTAATTTAGTCATAAGGAAATAATCCAAGTAATGCCAGAACGGCATTAAAATGTATCCCAGCAATATTGGTGCAACTGGTGTGTAGTATTTGGCTTTTGGCCAGAGTGTAGTAAGCTGCTAGTGTGTGTTTAGCAGTTTAATATTACAGTAGTAACCTTTTAGGAACACAAGTAAACGCAAATGAGTTTCCATGAGAGGAAACCTGGCTGATTATGTGATATTAAAATAATTTAAATAACTGATGATTACTAAAGACTGTTTAAATAAGGTTATGTGGCATTACTGAGAAAGTGGAACATCTTCATCACACCTTTGGTTTTACACAAGTGGTGAGTCAGAAACATTACAGCGTTATAGATCCTACATGTTTCTAGTGACAAACCCAGTTGCAGCAACAGATTTGTTGTGCTTTTACTGAATGTCATCAATGTCTGGCAGGTCCTGGTTCATAATGATCTTGACTGTTGCACTGAGGTGAAAACACAAACAAGGATCTCATTGAGGAATGGCATAGCTTTTTTTCTGGAGAGTTGAGTATGGAGTTTGTAAAGACTTTCTTTTAGGTTTTGGAAGCACTGATGTTGAACAATAAGTCTTGGCTACAGTTGGCACACCAGTTCATTTCTGTGTATTGTTGGGGAGGTGGAAACCTTTGAACCCCACTGAGAGTCAATGAGATGTTAAGTATAATCCACTGCTTGTCTATATGCTTCATATTATGAGTGTTGCTGAAATAAACTAAACAAGCTAGAAAGGGTATCTACATATCACCTCATGGTTTCTACACTCATTGGCCATATCACCAGTTCTACTTACCATATAGAAGCACTGTGTAGTTCTGCAGACTCTGTAATTCTCTACATACTAGTCCAGTTAGTCCAATTTACTCTGTTCTCTAATGGTCAGGACCCCCAGAGGACCACCACAGATAGTACTCAGCACCTCAGGTACTGTTTGGGTGGTGGATCATTCTCAGCACTGCAGTGATACTGATGTGGTGGTGGTGTGTTAGTGTATGTTGTACTGGTATGAGTGGAACAGACACAGCAGTGCTGCTGGAGTTTTTAAACTCTGTGTTCACTCACTGTCTACTCTATTTGGCATATCTATCTTATTGCTCCACCTTGCAGATGTAAAGTCAGAGACAGTAGCTCCTCCTTGCACAGTTTGTGTTAGTCATCCTCTAATCCTTCATCAGTGCTCACAGGATGCTTGTGGCTGGACATTTTGGGCTGGTGGACTATTTTCAGTCCAGCAGTGACATTGAGGTGTTTAAAAACTATAGCAGCACTACTGTGTCTGATCCACTCATACCAGCACAACACACACTAAAACACCACCATCACATCAGTGTCACTGCAGTGCTAAGAATGATCCACCACACAAATAGTGCCTGATCTGTGGTGGTCCTGTGGAGGTCCTAACCATTCGAGAACAGAGTAAAGGGAACTAACAATGTACAGTGGTGCTTGAAAGTTTGTGAACCTTTTAGAATTTTCTGTATTTCTGTGTGAATTTGTCCTAAAACATCAACAGATTTTCACGTAAGTCCTGAATGTAGATAAAGAGAGACCAGTTAAACAAATGAGACAAAAAATATTATACTTGATCATTTATTTATTGAGGAAAATGATCCAATGTTACATATTAGTGAGTGGCAAAAGTATGTAAACCTTTTCTTTCAGTATCTGGTGCAGCAATAACTGCAACTAAACGATTCCTATAACTGTTGATCAGTTCTGGCTTGGGGGAATTTTAACCCATTCCTCTGTACAGAACAGCTTCAACTCTGGAATGTTGGTGGGTTTCCTCACATTAACTGCTCACTTCAGGTCCTTCCACAGAGTTCCGATTGGATTAAGGTCAGGACTTTGATTTGGCCATTCCAAAACATTAACTTTATTCTTCTTTAACCATTCTTTGTTAGAACGACTTGTGTGCTTAGGGTCGTTGTCTTGCTGCATGACCCACCTTCTTTTGACATTCAGTTCATGGACAGATGTCCTGACATTTTAATTCAGAATTCTCTCATATAATTCAGAATTCATTGTTTCATCAATGATGGCAAGCCGTCCTGACCCAGATGCAGCAATACAGGCCCAAACCATGATACTACCACCACCATATTTCACAGATGGGATAAGGTTCTTATGCTGGAATGCAGTGTTTTCCTTTCTAAAAACATAACACTTTTCTTTTAAACCAGAAAGTTCTGTTTTTTGTCTCATCCATCCACAAAACATTCTTCAAACAGCCTTCTGGCTTGTCCACGTGATCTGTAGCAAACTGCAGATGAGCTGCAGTGTTCTTTTGAGAGCAGTGGCTTTCTCCTTGCAACCCTGCCATGCACACCATTGTTGTTCAGTGTTCTTCTGATGGTGGACTCATGAACATTAACATTAGCCAATGTGAGAGAGGCCTTCAGTTACTTAGAAATTACCCTGGGGTCCTTTGTGACTTTGCCAACTAGTACACGCCTGGCTCTTGGAGTGATCTTTGTTGGTCTTGAATGGTCTTGAATGTCCTCCATTTGTACACAATCTGTCTCTTTAGAGATGATTTTGTAACCTTTTTCAGCCTGATGAACATCAACAAGTCTTTTTCTGAGGTCCTCAGAAATCTCCTTTGTTTGTGCCATGATACACTTCCACAAACATGTTGTGAAGGGCTGATTTTGATAGATCCCTGTTCTTTAAATAAAGCAGGGTGCCCACTCACACCTGATTGTCATCCTGTTGATTGAAAACTCCTGACTATAATTTCACTTTCCAATTAACTGCTAATCCTAGAGATTCACATACTTTTGCCAAGCACTAATATGTAATATTGGATCATTTTCCTCATTTAATAAATGACCAAGTACAATATTTTTATCTCATTTGTTTAACTGGGTTCTCTTTATTTACATTTTTAGGACCTGTGTGAAAATCTTGTGTCATATTTATGCAGAAATATAGAGAATTCTAAAGGCTTCACAAACTTTCAAGCACCACTGTTTGTAGAAAAAAATGTGGACTACAGTATGTAATTGTAGAACTACAAAATGCTTCTATATGATAAGAAATGATGAAATGGATAATGAGTGTAGAAACAAGGAGGTGGTCATAATAATGTAATTTGTTACACCATAGACCTGGAGACTATGGCAGTTTGTGGTAGTTTGTTCTGTTTATGTGTGAATGTGGACAGAATAACCATAGACTCAATCTTGCAGGTATCACAGGGCAAAGTGGTGGTCCTCAACTTCCGTTTCCTCGATCTAGAAAATGACAACCTGTGCCGTTACGACCACGTGGATGTTTATAGTGCACATGCTAATGGGCAGCGCCTGGGTCGCTTCTGTGGGACCTTTAGGCCAGGTGCTCTCGTCTCCACAGGAAACAAAATGCTCATTCAGATGGTATCCGATGCCAACACTGCTGGCAGTGGCTTCATGGCGGTGTTCTCAGCTGCCAACCCTCATGAACGAGGTGAGCAAGACAAACAGCTTTATGAATTAAACATTATGATGTAATGAACATGACTTTACCAGCATGTTAAAACCCATTAAATCAGATTTTTGTTCCTGTATGGGCAGATAAATTGTACTCAGTAAATAATTCCGTTTCATTTAAATAACTACATGGCACAGAAAAATGAAGCAAAGATATGATTTTTGTTAATTGAAAAATTGATTAAAATCAAAGCACAAATTTGGTTGTGACTGATATGATCAAATCGATCAGGGATGTAACAGAATAAAGGTTAATGTCTTATTGCATTCCACCTTTATTTAGCTGAACATCCCAAATCCAAGAGGTTACTCATGAAATCCGAGAATTTGAGGCAGTAACCTTTAATTGGTAGTTGTTTCTGGACAGTTTAAAAGCAAGTCTCTGTAAATAGAAAGTCCTGAAATGTTTAAAAATAAACTACATTTCCTATTCATTAGAACGCTACAGATTTATTTGGATTTCTAAAATAGACAGACAGTGAAAGTTGGCTTAGCTCATTCTCTGGGATCTTTTTCCCTTTTTTTGGACTCCACAGGAAGATGTAGAATTTCTCACATTTTTTTTGTTCAGCATTTCAGAGGCAGGTCAGACCTGAAGAGTTCTTCTCAATTATTTAAAGTAAAAAGTTGTCTACTAACTAACTACATGACTGCTGGAATTTAATGTTTGGGTTTTGCCCCTGCATCTGATTTAACAGCTGGCAGCTGCAGTGACGCTAGGCTGTTAGTTACAGTTTATGTGAGGGAGAAACCAAGGTCTGTGTAAACATATCATTAGCTGTAACTGAGTGCAAAAGTTTGCATGTCCTTAAAGCAACATGAAGAAGACACAAAGAAATGGCATACCAGCAGACATCTATACCAAAAAGCAGACACTTGGGGGCTACCAACTGAATGTAAAACCATTATGTTGGTATCTATACAAGTCAAGACACACGCATAAACACTAACTGTGCATTGAAAGTGTTACCATTCATTCATTCCCATATTTCTTAATCAATTTCCAGGTTCATGGGAGCCAGGTTCTAACAAGAAGCACATTGTGCATATCAGAATCTAGCCTGTACATAAAGCAAGGTCCATAATAAAATGGTTTGGTTGAGGAATATGACAGAGCCCCGACATCAAACCCATACAGTGGTGCTTGAGAGTTTGTGAAACCTTTAGAATTTTCTATATTTCTGTATAAATATGGCCTAAAACATATTTTCACACAAGTCGTAAAAGTGGATTTTAGAGAACCCAGTTGCCATGCTCTTGGCAAGGAAGGACGTGGGAGGCAGACGTAAACGCAAGTGACGAGGATTTATTGACATAGAACATAATAAATAATATATTAAGACCAAACAAAACTAATACAAAGAACAGAACTAATAAAGTAAAGCTAACAAGCAACATACAAGAGAACACACAAGGCTAATGCTGACAAAGGGCTAACAAAAGGAATGCTAACATGTGACAAACAAGTTATGCCAAAAAAGGACAAACATGCTAAGGCTAACAGAAGTAAACAATGAAACAAAGCTTAACTTACTAAACAGTGACCAAGGAGACAAGGACATGGAACAGAGACTACAAGGACAAAGGTAAGTAGACAAACCAAGAATCAAGCTAGGAGCAGACAAGAGCCAAGGCAACCAATGAGTGAAGAAGCCAGACAAAGGAAGTGTACAGGAAGAGGGGGTATTTATAGGACCAGAACCAGCAGGTGACTGCAGCCCCACCTGCTGTGGAGGAAGAAGAAGGCAGGGGGAGTTAAACAAGATGGATGCAAGCTGGAGGGCTGCATCATCGTTACACCAGCTAAACAATGAGACAAAAACATATTATACTTGGTCATTTATTTACTGAGGAAATGATCCAATATTACATATTAGTGAGTGGCAAAAGTATGTGATCTTTGCTTTCAGTATCTGGTGTGACCCCCCTGTGCAGCAATAACTGCAATTAAACGTTTCCTGTAACTGTTGATCAGTCCTGCACACCGGCTTGGAGGAATTTTAGCCCATTCCTCCGTACAGAACAGCTTCAGCTCTGGGATGCTGGTGGGTTTCCTCACATTAACTGCTCACTTCAGGTCCTTCCACAACATTTCGATTTTATTAAGGTCAGGACTTTGACTTGGTCATTCCAAAACATTAACTTTATTCTTCTTTAGCCATTGTTTGGTAGAACGACTTGTGTGCTTAGGGTCGTTGTCTTGCTGCATGACCAACCTTCTCTTGAGATTCAGTTCATGGACAGATGTCCTGATGTTTTCCTTTAGAATTCTCTCATATAATTCAGAATTCATTGTTCCATCAATTCAGCAAAACAGGCCCAAACCATGATACTACCCATTGATTGAAAACACTTGACTCTAATTTCACCTTCAAATTAACTGCTAATCCTAGAGGTTCACATACTTTTGCCACTCACTAATATGTAATATTGGATCATTTTCCTCAATAAATAAATGAACAAGTATAATATTTTTGTCTCATTTGTTTAACTGGGTTCTCTTTACCTACTTTTAGGACTTGTGTGAAAATCTGATGATGTTTTTGATCATATTTATGCAGAAAAATAGAAAATTCTAAAGGGTTCACAAACTTTAAAGCACCACTGTAGAATGATTTGGAATGCCAGCTGCAGACAGGCCTTACCACCCAGCTTCAGAGCTCAGCCTCAGGAACGTTTTTATACCTACATGTTCCTCACTTTTAAGGACCAACTCCATAGTAATGAGATGTTCAACAAGGGGACAGTTATTACATGCCTGGTGTACACATACTTTTGGCCAGACAAATTTCTCTTGAACCACAGCGCACATGTAGGGTCATGTCTTTGGCTGCAAAATTAGAGTCTGTTAATCGATATCAGATGTATACTAATAATATATATTATTAATGGCTGTGTTCCTTAAGGGTCTAAAGTTTATATTTAGTATCTTATGCCTTACACTTTAGTTACCCTACTGCGTACAGCCATTAACACATTTCTCTGGGCTTACAGTATGTACCTAATGGATGATGTAATCTTGTTTCCCAAACATTTTTAACATCTTTTTCCCCTAACCAGTGAAATAAATCAGTTCTTCTTAGTAAAGTCAGCACTAAGCATCAGCTCTTGTGCTCTGTGGGAGGAGTTGTGGTTCTCTAAACAGAAATTGCAACCTATTCCTGTACATGAGGTCCTATAAATGAAGCCGTTCTGAGATCAGTCTTTTAACGTGTGTGGTTTCAGTCTTCATGCCCCTCTGATGTTTAATTACATCTCCTGTCTGAGGTTGCCTTTCAACAGCACGTAGCAGAAGATCGCCACATGCATATGTTCTTGTCCTTAAGTCACTGTTTTTCTGACTGCACGGGAAGTGCTAATTAGGGCCTGCAAGTCGTAGGCTCATAATTATGAACATCAACCCTTTTAATCAGAAAACAGCGACTTGTGTTTTATGTTTGTTGATGTGGCTGAGATTACAGAATCTGATGTAATTTTGTTTGTATGCTTCTGTGCAGGGGATCAGTATTGTGGGGGTCGATTGGTGAAGCCATCAGGAACCTTCAAGACCCCCAACTGGCCAGAGAAAGACTATCCAGCAGGAGTCACATGTTCCTGGCACATAGTCGCTCCTAACAACCAGGTGAAGCTGTTGCATAATTCATTAAATCAAAGCTATTGAGTTAGTTCAGAGATTCAACTTTTGTCTAACAAAAGTGCTTATTTTAATCATCCTGTTGTGCACAAATTAGTGTTCCATCCTTGATGTTGGCAATCAGATTTGGCCAGGCAACGTAAAACATTTTAAAACCATTTGGTATTACAGACAGTTCTATTACTCCTTTAAAGCAACACATTTCCTACACATTATCTATATTAGTGTTATATATTAAATGTCTTGTGCTTCCTTTTAATTGTCATTCATTTTCTATGGCCAGATCTAAACAGTCAGACCTGAAATGTCAGTTCTGATCTGTCACAAGATTTCCATTAATTTTCTATGACTAGTCAGATCTGCCCAGAACACCACATATGTTACAAATTTGAACAAACTGCCTGAAGGTCAATACCTAGGACTGTGTGTATTTATGTGCACTGTCTGAACATAGTTATGAAGAAGTACTGAACCAGATAAAATTGACAACAACTCAACAAGACGGTTTGGGTAGAGAAACCGAACTGCACTGCTCAAAAAAATAAAGGGAACACTTAAACAACACAATATAACTCCAAGTAAATCAAACTTCTGTGAAATCAAACTGTCCACTTGGGAAGCAACACTGATTGACAATCAATTTCACATGCTGTTGTGCAAATGGAATAGACAACAGGTGGAAGTTATTGCCAATTAGCAATACACACTCAATAAAGGAGTGGTTCTGCAGGTGGGTACCACAGACCACTTCTCAGTACCTATGCTTTCTGGCTGATGTTTTGGTCACTTTTGAATGTTGGTGGTGCTTTCACACTTGTGGTGGCATGAGACGGACTCTACAACCCACACAAGTGGCTCAGGTAGTGCAGCTCATCCATGATGGCACATCAATACGAGCTGTGGCAAGAAGGTTTGCTGTGTCTGTCCAGAGGCTGGAGGCGCTACCAGGAGACAGGCCAGTACACCAGGAGACATGGAGGAGGCCGTAGGAGGGCAACAACCCTGCAGCAGGACCGCTACCTCCACCTTTGTGCAAGGAGAAACAGGAGGAGCACTGCCAGAGCCCTGCAAAATGACCTCCAGCAGGCCACAAAGGTGCATGTGACTGCACAAACGGTTAGAAACCGACTCCATGAGTATAGTATGAGGGCCCGACGTCCACAGATGGGGGTTGTGCTCACAGCCCAAAACCGTGCAGGACGCTTGGCAATTGCCAGAGAGCACCAGGATTGGCAAATTCACCACTGGCGCCCTGTGCTCTTCACAGATGAAAGCAGGTTCACACTGAGCACATGTGACAGAGTCTGGAGACGTCGTGGAGAGCGATCTGCTGCCTGCAACATCCTTCAGCATGACCTTTTTGTGGCAGTGGGTCAGTAATGGTGTGGGGTGGCATTTCTTTGGAGGGCCGCACAGCCCTCCATGTGCTCGCCAGAGGTAGCCTGACTGCCATTAGGTACCGAGATGTGATCCTCAGACCCCTTGTGAGACCATATGCTGGTGCGGTTGGCCCTGGGTTCCTTCTAATGCAGGACAGTGCTAGACCTCATGTGGCTGGAGTGTGTCAGCAGTTCCTGCAAGATTAAGGCATTGAAGCTATGGACTGGCCCGCCCGTTCCCCAGACCTGAATCCGATTGAGCACATCTGGGAGATCATGTCTCACTCCATCCACCAACGTCACGTTGCACCACAGACTGTCCAGGAGTTGACGGATGCTTTAGTCCAGGTCTGGGAGGAGATCCCTCAGGAGACCATCCGCCACCTTATCAGGAGCATGCCCAGGCATTGTAGGGAGATCATACAGGAACGTGGAGGCCACACACACAATACTGAGCCTCATTTTGACTTGTTTTAAAGACATTAAATCAAAGTTGGATCATCCTGTAGTGTGTTTTTCTACTTTACGTTTGTGTGTGACTCCAAATCCAGGCCTCCATTGGTTAATAAATTTGATTTCCATTGATGATTTTTGTGTGATTTTGTTGTCAGCACATTCAACTTTGTATAGAACAAAGTATTCAATGAGAATATTTCATTCATTCAGATCTAGGTTGTGTTATTTTTTTTTTGAGCAGTGTATATTTCCAAACTGTACCCTGCTAAAAACAGCAAGTGTTGAGTTTTGGATGTTGGTATGCTGGCCAGTTAGTATGACCATACAAGTTACAAGTTCCATTTTGGTTACAGAGTCCAAGTTGGTTTATGAGCATTAGTGCTGGTCTGGTGGTGGTTTAACTGGTGAACACAAATGTTTTGCTGGCCTTGCTATTAAAGCTGGTAAAGTGTCAATGTCAGTGTCAGAATGTCAGTGTCTAAAACACAACATGTGGTGGTATTTTTTAGCAGGGAAGCTAATGGTAGTGTGCACATAACTTTCCTGTAAATGCTGGATAGGTAAACCTGACACTAAGATTAGTGTACTTAACGTTAAACACTAACAGATGTCCATGTTACAGGCCAAAAAAGTCTAAGCCACTTTAAAAGTGATTTTTGCACCTGCTGTAGTGCCAAAACACCTCATCAGACCTGGGTAGCTTTTGTTAGCCCAGCTTTCTCAGTTAGCAGCACAGCCTTGGTTAGCTCAGCCAAGTCAGTGTGTATGGAACAAACTCTGTGAATGTTAAATCAGTAAGCGATTTTGGGTAATGGTTCTTTTCCCTTTCCAGATTATAGAGGTGAAATTTGAGAAGTTTGATGTTGAAAGAGACAACTACTGCCGCTATGACTACGTAGCCATCTTTAATGGAGCCGAAATCAATGATGCCAAGAGGATTGGGAAATACTGTGGCGACAGCCCACCTGCGTAAGAGAGCAATACATATACCCAGAAACCAGACAGTTACATTTTACAAAATCTTTATGACTAAATTATTTCAGTTAAACAGTTCTTCAGATGTTTGGCTGAATTACTTGACAAAATACAAGATCATATCATATATTCCAGTGTCAGTAAACATGGGCCATGCAACAAAATATACAAAATAGTATCTGGATTTCGATATGGATAAATTTCTCACTCCGATCTTAGATTAGAATCAAATAACCATAATGTAGCTCATAGTGGTGCATGATAGTATGATTTATTTTCACTTTTTATTAATGAACTGAAGATGCTCTGTTTTTGCTTATAAATCATGAGGTTTCCTCTCTTACTGTCGATAGAAGCTTCACTCTGTTTGTGTGTGTGTGTGTGTTTGTTTGTGTTTCCAGACCAGTGTTATCCGAAGGCAATGAACTTCTTATCCAGTTCTTCTCAGACCTCAGCCTAACAGCAGATGGCTTTATAGGCCATTACAAATTCAGAAACAAAAAGATTATCACCACAACCGTTCCACCGACCACGACCACCCAGCCTCCGACCACCAGAGCTATATGTAAGTGCTATCTAGTCCTACTTAGTACCAGTTGTTTTTATCTGTACATGACATACGACATACGACATACTTCAAGAAGCATCCTGCATCATTTAGAAAATGGCTACATGAAAGGCATGCCACGTTTGCTAAATTTTGAATGTCAGTGTAGTTTCACATCTGCTTCACACACCTCGGTTTGGCCTCATGATCATGTGGAAGGCAAGATATAAGAGTTCACTCTAGAGTCAGTGTGCTGACAGGACCCATAATAGAGAGAGAGAGAGAGAGAGAGAGAGAGAGAGAGAGAGAGAGAGAGAGAGAGAGAGAGAGAGAGAGAGAGAGAGAGAGAGAGAGAGAGAGAGAGAGAGAGAGAGAGAGAGTATACGATAGAGAGATCACTATCATCTCTTCTATCTGCTCTCCTACTCTATCTCTCTCTCTTTCTTTCTTTGAGTGAGTGAGTGAGAGAGAGAGTGTGCAGGAATGACAGAAATGAGAGATCTGGCCTGAAAAAGCACCCGGCTAGTAGGCCTGAACACTATCACGTCAGCTTTGACATTGCATATTATGTTGCAATAGAGCAATAGAGAGATTGGGTCGAACAATCATTATTATTGTCTCAACATGCTTGATTGTCATCAGTTACCCTGGAATAAACCTAATTGATGTTAATCAGCAAATGAAGATTTATTCTAATTAGATTTTTTAGAAAAGAACAAATACAGAGTGTTTTGCACAGTGTAATATACAGTCAATCTTTCTGTGTTATGTGTTTGGCTTTTGTGAAATCTGAACTCTTCACTGTATGGAAGAAGTGATTTTTCATTGTGTATCACTGATTACATTTATCTTTACAGTGGGGCAAAAAAGTATTTAGTCAGCCACTGATTGTGCAAGTTCTCTTACTTAGAAAGATGGGAGAGGTCTGTCATTTTCATCATAGGTACACTTCAACTATGAGAGACAAAATGAGAAAAAAAATCCAGGAAATCACATTGTAGGATTTTTAAAGAATTGAATTGTAAATCATGGTGGAAAATAAGTATTTGGTCACCCACAAACAAGCAAGATTTCTGGCTCTCACAGACCTGTAACTTCTTCTTTAAGAAGCTCTTCTGTCCTACACTCGTTACCTGTATTAATGGCACCTGTTTGACCTCGTTATCTGTATAAAAGACACCTGTCTCAAATAGTCAGACTCCAAACTCAACCATGGCCAAGACCAAAGAGCTGTCAAAGGGCACCAGGAAGAAAATTGTAGACCTGCACTGGGCTGAGAAGAGTGAATCTACAATAGGCAAGCAGGTTGGTGTGAATAAATCAACTGTGGGAGCAATTATAAGAAAATGGAAGACATACAAGACCATTGATAATCTCTCTGGATCTGGGGCCCCATGCAAGATCTCATCCCGTGGGGTCAAAATTATCATAAGAACTGTGAGCAAAAATCCTAGAACTACATGGAGGAACCTGATGAATGACCTGCAGAGAGCTGGGACCAAAGTAACAAAGGCTACCATCAGTAACACAATACACCGAGAGGGACTCCTGCAGTGCCAGGTGTGTCCCCCTGCTTAAGCCAGTACATGTCCAGGTCCGTCTGAAGTTTGCCAGAGAGCATACGGATGATCCAGAAGAGGATTGGGAGAATATCATGTGGCTTTATGGTAAAAACCCAACTCCTCTTGTTTGGAGGAAGAAGAATGCGGAGTTGCATCCCACAACACCATACCTACTGTGAATCATGGGGGTGGAAACATTATGGGGCTGTTTTTCTACAAAGGAGACAGGACGACTGATCCGTGTTAAGGGAAGAATGAATGGGGCCATGTATCATAAGATTTTAAGACAAAACTCCTTCCATCAGCGAGAGCATTGAAGTTGGAACGTGGCTGGGTCTTCCAGCATGACAATGATCCAAAAAAACACACCAGTCGGGATCATTGTGGCTCTGTAAAAAACATTTCAAGGTCTTGGAGTGGCCTAGCCAGTCTCCAGACCTCAACCTCATAGAAAATTTGTGGAGGGAGTTGAAAGTCCGTGTTGCCCCAAAACATCACTGCTCTTGAGGTGATCTGCATGGAGAAATGGGCCAAAATACCAGCTACAGTGTGTGCAAACCTGGTGAAGACGTTTGATCACTGTCATTGCCAACAAAGGTTATGTTACAAAGTATTGAGTTGAACTCTTGTTATTGACCAAATACTTATTTTCCATCATACTTTACAATTAACTTATTTAAAAATCCTACAATGTGATTTCCTGGATTTTTTTTATCATTTTGTCTCCCGTAGTTGAAGTGTAGCTGTGATGAAAATTACAGACCTCTCTCATCTTTCTAAGTAGTAGAAACTGCACAATCAGTGGCTGACTAAATACTTTTTTGCCCCACTGTATGTTGTGTGTCTTTGTTGCCTCATAAACCTCTAAAGTATTTGCATCTATCAGAACAACACAGTTTCCTGATTTTAAAAGCTTCAAATAAAGTGCCAATTTGCAGTTTAATTTGCAATCACTAAAATAATCTATATGTGTACAAATGGTTGTATAATTAGCATTCTGTCCCATAACAAGTTTCCACTTCCCGCAAATGCAGTCAACCTAACAGGACATGTTTGATGTCTGACATTTGCTTGTTTGATTTTGTACTGGAGCTACCAGCAAGTCTGAGCCTAAAATCTGGATGTGGTTTCTTGTGTGTGGGATGTATTTACAGAAATAATTCTGGGTATAAATTCAGGTTCACAGAGGGCCTGTCTTGCAGCGCAGGGTGCAAAGTGGGAACCAGCTTAAGACGGGATGCCAGTCTGTTGCAGCGCATGTTCTCACACTCATTTGCTCATGCTGGGACAGTGAGATGCCAGATAATGCAAGGCATGTCTTTGCAAGGTGGGAGGAAACAGGAGTATGTGGAGGAAACCCACACAAGTATGGGGAGAACATGCAAACACCACACAGGCAGTGGCTGGACTGGGACTTGAATCTAGTTCTCCGGAGCTGTGAGGCGAGAATGCAAACCACTGTGTGACTAGAGCTGTGTTAAAAAATCAATACAGCAATATATCACAATATTTATTTTTGCAATATACTACATCGATTTTCAGCTTAAAATATCGATTTGTTTGTAGGAAGAAAAGGCACATTTTAAATGGGGTGTAAACTACAATCTTCACTTCTGTAGTACAGGGTTTTGACTCAGTTTCTCTGCTGAATTCTAAGTGTGATGTGTTAAGACGTCTCAGATTGTATGCCGTTACTTGTATTTCAGCTATCTTTATATCTTCAGTGAACTATTTGGATTAACTCAATATACATTGTATCGCAATTTATAGTGATATAATTGTATATCATTGACCCAAGTATCGTGATGCGTATCATATTGTGAAGCCCTTTTCAATACCCACCTCTATGTGTGACCATGCCACCCTTTGGCCAATAAATAATCTTTTTCCAGTTTTATCCCCCTTTTCATGGTTGTGGTTGTTGGGGCAGGTGCGCACATACCTTGTAGGATACACCTGTCCATTGAAGCCCTGGCAAGTTTGCTGTTTGGAAATGATAACAGTGAACAATAACTAATGTTGACGTGGTTTGGAACTGATTCCAAAATTTGTGGGGCGAACATTTACTCCACTAGTTATTGACTCAGTGTTTGGAAGGGGTGTTTGTTCCAGCACTAGGGGATGCTCCCACATCTGGGCTCCCTTCTCTCAACCAATTATGTGTCTGTGTGACGCTTGACCTGACCGTAAGGGACCTCCAAAGTACTCACAACTGGTTCACCATGGTGGAGGACTAATAAATTTCCACTGCTCAACATCAGCATCTAACATGGCAGATGGCGATAGTGTTTTTGGGGTGGGATAGAATTGCATTACTTGTTGAGTATTTGGACAAAATCAGAGTCATATTTGTACCATGAGACAGAACAAGGCTCCTAACAAGCCTGTAAATTATGTTGTCATAATTTATCTAAAGAACGTAATGTAAAATGCATTTAATTTACTCAGCATATTTGATATTAGGTGGGAGAATTATCACATTGTGAATAGTTTAATATTACAGCTGTGTGGGGGAAAAAAGGGAAAAGTTGCTGAATCCTTGCTGAACAAAGAGGCGAAACTGATGCTATTTCTGTTCTGCCTCTTCAGCTTTGAAGTATTCTGCAGCACTGTGTCAACAAAAATGCCAGCGAATGGGAAGCCCTGAAAGCCATTTCTGCTCCAGCAACTTTGGTGAGTGAGCAGCTCTCTCTCTCTCTCTCTTTCTCTCTCACTCACACACACACACACAAATGTGTTTTTCTATCATTGTTGGTATTTTCCATTTCCAATTTTTGCTACCTGTACGCATAACCCTAACCTTAAACCTCAGTAACGTAAAGCTAATTTCCTGCTTTTTTGTTTTTTCAATGAAAGTTGCATTTTTTAAATAAAAAGCAGTTTCCCTTGTGGACAGCAACAAAATGTCTCAACAAGGACATTTTACATAAACCTGACCCACACAATTGCATTTGCTGGGATTTTCTATTAGCCCTTGGACTGGTGATTACATGGGAAAATAGAAAATGTTTCCCAGAAGCAAAGACCTCTGACATGCATATGCACTATCCTGAGTCTCCTGGTTTGTTTCAGTGACTGAAAGCATCGTTGAGAGGTTGTTTTTTTACCTCACTGTGCTGCACAGTAGGATTTGTGTGTGGCGAACACAGTTCTCTCAGTGCTAGCCTGCTGCACTTCACCAAAAGTAAACTAGTTGTGAATGAACGTGTTGATTCACTGTGGCCTCCCTCTAAAATGTCTCCATCCAGGATGTGTTTACATGGCTAGGCTGATATTTCATTATGATATTCCATGGAGTTTACTGGGATTTGCATATGGAAAACTTGTGGGAGGTCTGACCAGTGTGGTGGAAATTTTTTACTAACTGTATTTTTAGTTTATAAAGTGATACATAGTGGGGCAAAAAAGTATTTAGTCAGCCACTGATTGTGCAGTTTCTCCTACTTAGAATGATGAGAGAGGTCTGTAATTTTCATCATAGGTACACTTCAACTATGATAGACAAAATGAGGAAAAAAAAAATCCAGGAAATCCCATTGTAGGATTTTAAAGAATTTAATTGTAAATGATGGTGGAAAATAAGTATTTGATCAGTAACAAAAGTTCAACTCAATACTTTGTAACATAACCTTTGTTGGCAATGACAGAGGTCAAATATTTCCTGTGAGTCTTCACCAGGTTTGCACACACTGTAGCTGGTATTTTGGCCCATTCCTCCATGCAGATCTCCTCTAGAGCAGTGATGTTTTGGGGCAACACGGACTTTCAACTCCCTCCACAACTTTTCTATGGGCTGAGGTCTGGAGACTGGCTAGGCCACTCTAGAATCTTGAAATGCTTTTTACGGAGCCACTCCTTCGTTGCCCGAGCGGTGTGTTTGGGATCATTGTCATGCTGGAAGACCCAGCCACGTTCCATCTTCAATGCTCTCACTGATGGAAGGAGGTTTTGGCTTAAAATCTCACAATACATGGCCCCGTTCATTCTTCCCTGACCACGGATCAGTCGTCCTGTCCCATTTGCAGAAAAACAACAGCCCCCATGATGTTTCCACCCCCCCCCCTCTTCCCCCCCCTCCCCCCCACGAAAAAGGAAGGGGGAAAGAAAAGAACAAGAAAAAAAAGCCCTTTTCCCCTTTTCCTCCCTTCCTCTTCGGTGTTCCCCGTTTTCCCCTGCCCCCCCCCCCGTCCTCCCCTTCCTCCCCACCCCATCTCCCAGTCGCGGGACGGGCAGCGGGCGACCCCCCATCCCTACCTCAAATGTTTTTCCCTGCTGCTCGGCGCCCGGACGGCCGCGCGACCCCCTCATCCCATGATTTTTCCACCCCCATGCTTCACATTAGGTATGGTTGTTTCTTGGGATGCAACTCCATTCTTCTTCCTCCAAACACGACGATTTTGAGGTTTACCAAAAGTTCTATTTTGTTTTCATCAGACCCAGATTATTCTCCAATCCCTCTTCTGGATCATCCGTTATGTTCTCTGGAAACTTCCGTATGGGCCTGGACATGTACTGGCTTAAGCAGGAGGGGGACAGCCCTGGCACTGCAGGATCCCTCTCCACCGTATTGGTTACTGATGGTAGCCTTTTTTACTTTGGGTGTTCCCAGCTCTCTGCAGGTCATTCATCAGGTTCCTCTGTGTAGTCATTCTGGATTTTTGCTCACCGATCTCATGATCATTTTGAACCCCACGGGATGAGATCTTGCATGAGGCCCCCAGATCGAGTAAGATTATCAATGGGTCTTGTATGTCTTCCATTTTCTTACAATTGCTCCCACAGTTGATTTATTCACACCAACCTGCTTGCCTATTGCAGATTCACTTTTCCCCAGCCTGGTACAGGTCTACAATTTTCTTCCAGGTGTCCATCAACAGCTCTTTGGTCTTGGCCATGGTTGAGTTTGGAGTCTGACTGTTTGAGGCTGTGGACAGGTGTCTTTTATACAGATAACAAGGTCAAACGGGTGCCATTAATACAGGTTACAAGTGGAGGACGGAAGAGCTTCTTAAAGAAGTTGTTACAGGTGTGAGAGCCAGAAATCTTGCTTGTCTGTGGGTGACCAAATACTTATGTTCCACCATGATTTACAATTAAATTATTTTAAAATCCTACAATGTCATTTCCTGGATTTTGTTTCTCATTTTGTCTCTAATAGTTGAAGTGTACCTATGATGAAAATTACAGACCTCTCTCATCTTTCTAGTAGGAGAACCTTGCACAGTCAGTGGCTGACCTAAACACTTTTTTTCCCCACTGTCCCCATAAATGGAGGAAAATGATCCAATATTACATATTAGATGAGTGGCAAAAGCATGTGAGTCTCTAGGATTAGCAGTTAATTTGAAGGTGAAATTAGAGTCAGGTGTTTACAATTAGTGGGATGACAATCAGGTGTGAGTGGGCACCATGTTTTATTTAAAGAAGAGGGATCTATTAAAGTCTGCTGCTCTTCACAAACACACATGTTTGTGGAAGTTGTATCATGTCACGAACAAAGGAGATTTCTGAGGACCTCAGAAAAAGAGTTGTTGATGCTCATCAGGCAGGAAAAGGTTACAAAACCCTCTCTAAAGAGTTTGACTCCACCAATCCACAGTCAGACAGATTGAGTACAAATGGAGGAAATCAGCAGGACCATGTTACCCTCCCCAGGAGCGCTCTATCATCAAAGACTCATTCCAAGAGCAAGGCGTGTATGTAATAGTTGGTGAAGTCACAAAGGACCCCAGGGTAACTTCTAAGAAAACTGAAGGCCTCTCTCACATTGGATAATGTTATGTTTCATAAGTCCACCCATCAGAAGAACACTGAGCAACAATGGTGTGCATGGGCAGAGGGTTGCAAAGGAGAAAGTCCACTGCTCTCCAAAAAGAACATTGCTTCTTGTCTGGCAGTTTGCCCTAAAGATCAGGTGGACAATGCGAGAAGGCTATTGGAAGAATGTTTTGTGGACTTTTTGGTTTAAAGTAAAAGCGTTATGTTTGGAGAAAAGAAAGCACTGCATTCCAGCATAAGAACCGTTACCAACTGTTGTGAAAACATGGTGGTGGTAGTATCATGGTTTGGGCCTGTTTTGCTGCATCTGGGCCATTCATTGATGGAACAAAATGAATTCTGAATTATATCAGGAATTCTAAAGGAAAATGTCAGGACATCTGTCCATGAACTGAATCTCAGAGAGAAGGTGGGTCATGCAGCAAGACAACGACCCTAAGCACACAAGTCCGTTTCTACCAAAGAATGGTTAAAAGAAGAATAAAGTTAATGTTTGAGTGGAATGGCCAAGTCAAAGTCCTGACCTTAATCCAATCGGAATTCTGTGGAAGGACCTGAAGTGAGCAGTTAATGTGAATGTGAGGAAAACCCACCAACATCCCAGAGTTGAAAGCTGTTCTGTATGGAGGAGGAATGGGTTAAAATTCCTCCCAGCCAGTGTGCAGGACTGATCAACAGTTACAGGAAATGTTTAGTTGCAGTTATTGCTGCACAGGGGGGATCACACCAGATACTGAAAGCAAAGGTTCACATACTTTTGAAACTCAGTAATATGTAATATTGGATAATTTTGCTCAATAAATAAATATATTTACAAAAATTTTTTGTCTCATTTGTTTAACTGGTTTCTCTTTATGTACATTTAGGACTTGTGTGAAAATCTGATGATATTTTAGGTTATATTTATGCAGAAATATAGAAAATTCCAAAGGGTTCACAAACTTTCAACCATCACTGTAGGCTTATTTATATGTTGACTTTTTAACTTTTATCTTAGTCATCACAGGTACGATTATCACAGCGGTGGCACGTGCGGGAAGCTTGCACACCACAATCTCCATCATTAACATCTATAAAGAGGGTAACCTCGCCATTCAGCAAGCTGGCAAAAACATGAGCACCAAAATCATCATCCTGTGCAAGAAATGTCCTTCTGTCCGGCGAGGTAAGTCTGCCAGCCACACCAAAGGCTTGTAGGTACACATTTTACAAATTAAACTTAGTCAGCAGACTATGTGACTGTCTCCCAGACAACCACAGATAAGCATTTATAAACCATGCTTTTCCATAGACGTCATGTGGTTTTGGACTGGTAACTCTTTGGTCAGCCTTAAATGTAGTGTTTACCATTTCTATTTCTGTTGTAATGGTGACTGAATGATAAATGTTATCATCTTGAAATATTTTATAAACAAAATTAGATTTAACCAGCAGGTTTTATAGCATGCTAAGGATATGTTTTAGAGTTTGGCTTAAAACCACTACGGCATCAAAGCTTGATGAGAGCATAAGGTAAGCAGCACAATGCACTCTCAGAAAGTAGCTTCTAAAAATAGCTTGGGTTCCTAAGTGGCACAACAGGACAGCATTGACTCTGTCAACAAGAGAGAATTCTAATCCTATCGCTACCATATGGAGCCAAATAACATCTGCTGGCACTTAATTCTGCTGTTCTAACAAAACATAACTTAACAATCTTTTAGCCAGTAAGCTGGGCAGCTAATAATAGTACAATTCTAATATTTATTGCATACCTAATTACATGATTACAAACAGGATAGTTTGTTGACACAACAGATAGTGTTGCTTTAATATCTGCATGCAAAAACTTGCTAGGAGGTGGATTAGTTTCACTAAATTGGAGTGGGTGAGGCTCTGTAAACTTTGTGTCCAGGGTTTACATGATAGGCTTTGGACCCAGAGCATCACTGATCAGAATAAAGCATTTACTGAAGATGAGTAAATGAAAGAATGGCTATTTATGGAATAATATATAATGGAAGCTAATTTACAAAAACCATGCTAAATGTTCTGCTCCTAGCTAAATGACATTCAGTATTTCTTTCAGTCATTTTAGTAAATGCTTCATGCTGATCAGGGTTGGGTAGCAAAATCATACCTATGAATCGGAAGCCAAGTACTGTGTAACTGTTGTGGTTGTAAAAAATTGATTTTCGATTCAAATCTGTTGATTCATATAAATCGAAGACTGATCTGATTAGCCTATTTTTACTGTGTATGTGCAAATCTTTATTCCCCTTTAATCTCCATTTAATGACCAGCCATTGTTTTTTCACACACTGAGATCTAGCCTGCATCGGTTAAACATGGCTGGAGCTCAACTGAAGGTGCCCCAGACAACACCCTGATATTCAAAAAATGCCAGACTCCAAACAACCTCTGCTAGAGAAGGCATTTGCATTGAAATTACCTGCAAGATCTCCCCGTGCCAAAACGTAACTGAGACTCTGGTAACTTTTATATGTAGAGATATATGTTTTAATAATGGTAGTTTGAGTGTTCTTTGTACAATTACAAAATTAGTTCTCTGAAAATCTATTCTCGTATCCAAACAAACCCTGGTATTGTAACTGAAATATCCCTAACTGAATCGTTATTGAATTGAATCGAATCAAATTGAATTGGGAACCAGCCCTACCGTGTACCGCCAAAAGATTCAGTGGCTATACGCAGTACCAGAAAGACGGGAGAGCAGCTGCCACATTCAAAACAAGTCACGGTTGGAAAAGAGTAGACGCAACACAATAATACAATAAGATACTTCAACAAGATACAGAGAAATGCATGAAACTGCACAACAAATTTCAGTCTGTTGCTTGAGAAGAGACTATCGGCCCTGTCTCCAATTACATATATTCCCTACTTGGAGCACTACTTAGAAACCCAACATTTCAATTAACAGCCATTGAATGTTAAATAAGGAGTTATCCAAACAATTCCCGAGTATAAATGCCTTATATTAATCAATAATTGGGTGGTGGTTGTGCTATTTCATGTCCAACATAGTGCACTACATAGGGCAGAGGAAGTAATTTGAGACTGTCCCATGAGTCCCCGCTCCTCAGAAAAAGTAAACTCTGTCTTGGCAACTGTTTGTAAAACAGAATTGAGAATGCAGTAGGCTTATTTTTCTTAAACAACTGTGAAAGGTAAGGTTTTACTTTTAGCAGTGTCTAGAAGTTAAAAAAATAGAACCATTTAGGAAAATCCTTGTTTAATGAGTATTGAAGAGTTTTTAATTGTGTGTAATCATGGAAAAAACTTTAGTGATCCCAAGGGAAAGTGCAGAAAAGGTACTTTGCTTTTAATATGGTTATTCTGATTAACGTCAATGGTAAGATTCAGTAGAGGAAAACTCTAAATAGAAAACATATTTTACCTTTTAGCATCTAACATTTTTCATATCTTAGTCAGGTTCAGTCAAATAAAACATAATTGAATCTCGAAGAAGAAAATGACAGTCTGGGCTAAGGGGGGGACAGTACAAGGGTATCATATATATAATATATGTACTGCACTGGAGTTGGCAGACAAAAAAATATATAGCCAAATGTTGAGGCGTCATTAAGGATGAAGACTATAAAATAAATTGTGTCTGGCTTCAGTGCTACCAAAACTGGTAGCTGTTGTACATTGGAGTGAGACATAACTCAACAGACTGGAATTGGCTACAAATTGGGCAAAAACAAATCAATCAATTAATAAAATGAGCAGCAGATTTTCAGTTGGTTACTGTGAGGAATATGTAACCCCATATGCTTATATCACCATGTATAAGCATATGGAACGGCCATTTTTGAGGCGCTGATGAACATCCTCCCTGAATGTCTCTGCCGTTCCGCCACTGCATTCAGGTTTTCTTTGTGTGCTGTCACTAGGCTTAAACTACATCTTCATGGGCCAGACTGATGATGAGGGTCGCGGCCTAATCGGACCACAGCAGTTCGTCATGGCCTTTAAAGCCAAGAACCAGAGAGTATTTAATACACTGAAGAACAAGAGATGCTGAAATCTATCCATTCGGAAACTTCCACTTTCATTTGTGCGATGGCAACCTGGATTCTCCTCTATCATTAAGATTTTTATTTGGACCAGTCAGAATCTAATGGACTGTTGGAGGATATTTAGGTAAATGACAAGAAATCAGACATAACATCATTTACAGTGATGAAAGTCCACTGGCAACATCTCCATTGTCGAGTTGGAAGCATCTGGACAGACTGAATTCAAGGTAATAAAGTGATTTGTCTTCTTCCTCTAACAGAGACCACATCCTAAATGCTCATACATGAGGGTTTGGTTTAGAAAAACTCATAGAAACTCTAAGCTTTTATCAAGTACTTACTCGTCAACTCATCAAGTTGCATTAGTTTTACTTTTGGTTTATGTAAAATTATATTTGAAGACACAATATTTATTCACCATATATGTTTTTTTAAACATACACTATGTGGTCAAAAGTTTGTGGACATCCCTTCTAATGAGTGATCTATTATTACAGTCACATTCTCTGCTAATAGGTTGTAGTCAAACACCTCAGTAACTTTCAGTATGGTTTCGATCTCCTCAACAAATCAGTTCATCAACCTTGTGCCCTGCCCACCTAAAGCAAAGTCTGTAAATAACTGTTTCGCCAACTGCGATGGATATATGGCTGGCTTGCATAAAGCCCTGACTTTAACTCCATCAGACACAGCTGAGTTCAATTGGATGCCAAGAGTGCCATATCAGTGCCCAACCTCACAGTCAAGTTCTGAAATCTAGTGGAATGCCTTTTCAGAAGTGTGAAGGCTGTTATTGCAGGAAACGGGGACACACATTATACTAATTGTCATGTTACGGAATGTATCTTTTGGGTATCCACAAATCTTTGGCTATATCTATATATATATATATATATATATATATATGTGTATGTGTATGTGTATACAGTGGGGCAAAAAAGTAGTCAACCACTGATTGTGCACGTTTTCCTACTTAGAAAGATGAGAGAGGTCTGTAATTTTCATCATAGGTACACTTCAACTATGAGAGACAAAATGAGAAAAAAAATCCAGGAAATCACATTGTAGGATTTTTAAAGAATTGAATTGTAAATCATGGTGGAAAATAAGTATTTGGTCACCCACAAACAAGCAAGATTTCTGGCTCTCGCAGACGTGTAACTATTTCTTTAAGAAGCTCTTCTGTCCTCCACTTGTTACCTGTATTAATGGCACCTGTCTGACCTCGTTATCTGTATAAAAGACACCTGTCCACAGCCTCAAACAGTCAGACTCCAAACTCAACCATGGCAAAGACCAAAGAGCTGTCGAAGGACACCAGGAAGAAAAACTTGTAGACCTGCACCAGGCTGGGAAAAGTGAATCTACAATAGGCAAGCAGGTTGGTGTGAATAAATCAACTGTGGGAGCAATTGTAAGAAAATGGAAGACATACAAGACCATCAATAATCTCCCTCGATCTGGGGCTCCATGCAAGATCTCATCCCGTGGGGTCAAAATGATCATGAGATCAGTGAGCAAAAATCCCAGAAACTACACAGAGGGTCCTGATGAATGACCTGCAGAGAGCTGGGACCAAAGTAACAAAGGCTACCATCAGTAACACACTACACCGAGATGGACTCAGATCCTGCAGTGCCAGGCGTGTCTCCCTTCTTAAGCCAGTACATGTCCAGGTGCGTCTGAAGTTTGCCAGAGAGCATATGGATCATCCAGAAGAGATTGGGGAGAATATCATGTGTGGTCAGATGAAATCAAAATAGAACTTTGGACGACTGATCTGTGTTAAGGGGAGAATGAACGGGGCCATGTATTGTGATATTTTAAGCCAAAACCTCCTTCCATCAGTGAGAGCATTGAAGATGGAACGTGGCTGGGTCTTCCAGCATGACAATGATCCCCAAACACACTGCTCGGCAACGAAGGAGTGTCTCCGTAAACAGCATTTCAAGGTCCTGGAGTGGACTAGCCAGTGTCCAGCCCTCAACCCCATAAAAAATTTGTGGAGGGAGTTGAAAGTCCATGTTGCCGAGCGACAGCCCCAAAACATCACTGCTCTAGAGGAGATCTGCATGGAGGAATGGGCCAAAATACCAGCTACAGTATGTGCAACCCTGGTGAACACTTACAGGAAACGTTTGACCTCTGTCGTTGCCAACAAAGGTTATGTTACAAAGTATGGAGTTGAACTTTTGTTACTGACTAAATACTTATTTTCCACCATAATTTACAATTAAAGTCTTTAAAAATCCTACAATGTGATTTCCTGGATTTTTTTTTCTCATTTTGTCTCTCTCAGTTGAAGTGTACCTATGATAAATTACAGACCTCTCTCATCTTTCTATGTCGGAGAACTTGCAGAATCAGTGGCTGACTAAATACTTTTTTGCCCCACTGCATAGTAAGTGAACCTGTTTAGATTTTCTATAGTTCCCTAGAACATTAAAACATAGTTTTGCTTTGTTCTACATCTTTATTTTGTGAGGATTCTGGGAAAATAACAAAAGCACGAAATTTGCTGGAAACAAGAAAAAAAAATCAGACTGGAGTTATGAATAAGACTGGTGACTTATTATGATGAGAAGACTCTACAATCCAATTTCAAAGTTAAAACCTCTGTATGCAAGAAATGATGCAACATTTTCTATGCTGCACCTTCTCACTACCTGTTTTGGAACCATCTTCATTATCAGAACATGAGATATGCAACAATGTCGCAACAACTAAGTCACAAAATCAAAGAAGCATCTTATGTGGTGACAAAAGTGCAATAAATAGCATAATTTTCACTTTGGTGTCATGCTGGACTTTTCATTTTAGTTCTGAATGGTCTTTGTAACAATGTATAGCTCAAACCTCAAACCAGGCCTCACACGCGGACACAATTGGCAGTGTTTGAAGGAGGGGAGGCTGGTCGGGGGCTTCATTACAATTAAAACAGGTTTTTATTATCATGTATCACTGTAAAACAGAATCAACTTTAAACATGAGAAATGATATACACTTACCAACAAATGTAAAACAAATGTACTTCTTTAAATGTTATGTTGTAACTTAGATTTTCTGTTTATGGGTGAGAGAATTGAAAATTGAAACCTTGATTTTATGTTACCTCCTTCAAATACAGTCTTCATAGTTAACTGTGTGAGTTCATTTGTGTGTAGGAGAGTATTTGTTTTCTCTTATGGCTATGTGTGTAAATACATGTTTGCTTGTGTGCATGAGTGCTTATGGCTGTATGGGTGTGGCCACATTTATGGGTGTTCTTTATATGCTATATAAACAGGACACCATCTGTCCACATTTCAGGCACTCGACAAGTTTAAAATTTTGTAATAATATTGAAGAAGTCCTTTTAATTTAATAAATTAAGGTAAAAGGTGTGTCTTTTTTATTAAATGCCTTGAACATGACACATAACACCCCTTTCCCACAAGTTTACATAGCTCTATGGGACCTTAAATAAATCTGTACAATGCTTTTTTCAAAATACCAGAATGATCCAGCACCAGAGCACAGTTCTCACCCTGCCTAAAAATGTATTTTTAGTACAGTCAGTTTTGAGTGCGCGGTCCTTTAAGTGATAATGAACTATTTGCTCACCCCTCCACAGCTCACAAATAAAACAAGCAGCAAGAAACACTAGGGAAATATTACAGTTTCATTTTGTCCTACAGACATTCAACTAACAAACAAACAGTGTTAATGTTACTGTACATCCTGCAGCAAATGACAGTAGTAACTTGTACTGTATAATATATGACCTCAGATGTCAACACAAGCTAATGGTAAATGGTTAAAGAAACACATTTGCATATTTATTTTCAAATACATTTCCTTTTAGTGGAGTTTTGGCATAGACACTTAATTGAGACCTCTTTTATAAAAAGTGCTGTTTCCAGTCCTGTATTCTAAAATTACCTAGGTTGGAAAAGACTGTGGTAAAGCTATATCTGCCCCCAAATCACAGGTGTGTGAATACTACACATTATACATGTTATAGTTCACTAAGTGAATCAGGGGGTTTTAGGGCCCCCTTTAAATTTTTCGTGAATCAACAAAGCTTGGGCATGCGCAATGGCGGTAAACCTGGCTTGCAAAACACAAATGGAAAGCACTGACGAGAAATACAGCACTTGCAAGGTGGCGAACGGGAAACCAAAGCAAGAACCCAATTGCCAGAGTAAGCTCACAAATACTGAGCAAGTCTATCAATGAAAGCTTAGTAGAAATGAGGCGGAAGCCTGCATCATCGTGGCGACAAAGCTGAACAGGAGTCCGACGGAGCTGAATGATGTCACTTAACAGGAGAAACAAAAGAACAGTGCTGATCATGGCACAATAGTACCATACCCGAAGTACCATACCCGATCACTAATATTATCTCATGATTACAAAGTATAATCAATGGCTGTTGAACGGATGTAAATGGAGGCTCATGTCACTACAGCGACCAAGCTGACATTGCTAGGTAGGTTGGAGGATCAAAGCGTGCCAACAACAAAGAGCCAGTCGCACCGGAATCTGACCCCAACAATATTAATCTATAACCTATTTCACCTCGAGTCTTGTGACTCTACCACACCTTTTCTCTACAAAGACAGAGTGTTTACTGTTTATCCCTAGCCAAAGCAACCGGTACGAAGTAGAGAGCAAGGGTGCGACAAGAGACACTGCTCAAGAACGGCCTTAAATACCTGAACGAGCAGGTGTCCCTTGTCAGGTGTAATCAGCACCTATTCTAATCAGCACATGTGTGCTAGGGATTGATGTGCCAATCCCACCATGTCTACCACGCTGTCTCCACCCTCTAGGGTCGGGCCACGGAATTGCGTGGTTCCTAATAATACAGTAGTATGTTAAACTGCATTATATGCTATCTCTTCATGTTACCAAACTGAATTACATAATATATCTCCCAGTCCAATTTGGAATGACTCTACTGCACCTGTATTCACACTACATGCAAATCACTTCTATAGTGAGATTTTTGTGTGATGCAGTTTAACACACTACCATGTATTGTGTAATATTCATGCACTTTGTGATTTTCGGGCAGTTATTGCTGACTGTAGCGAGGTTGATGGGTCAACAAAAATAAACTATATCCTCTGAGGCTGGGGGCTGATTTGTGCTGGTCTGTGCAGCATACAGTAGCAGATCCTGTGCTTAGCCCTTAGCTTCCACATAATACTAGTGGATCCAGTGCTTGCAAGAACAAAATAGTGTCTTTGCAAATGTAGTTGTTAAACCATAGTTGGAGTTACTGAGACGATTACATGACTCCAATGTTTTAAGAACTAGGAATCAAACAAAAATGCCTTGTCTGATTTCATGGTTTACAGGTTGGTAGGCAATCCAGATACTCAAATGTATATGCAGAAGCACCGAAAAAGTGAGTTTCACATTGTGTGTTCCTTTTAATATTGGCTGTAAAGACAGTGATCATGAACTATTTAGTCTTTATGATATTTCTTTTATTATTATATCAACTTGTATATAATTTAAAATAAAGTACTCTGACAATTATCATGCAATTTTACCTACTAGCTTCTTAAAAAGTAAAAGCCATAATCATCGTCCTCACTGTGCATTTATGTCCTTTTCCAGGCAGGTTTACTACAGTTCTAATTGTTTCAACCTTATTAGTCAACCACTAGATATGGACACTACTGTTATAATCAAGGCTAACACAATTTCATTTAATTTCCACAATTATTTCATTTGTGTATTCTTAGTGGCAATGAATGTCTAAGGAAATGCTGTGTCACTTCACATTATACCCCAGTGCTATGATGATGAGTCCCTGAACACTTGGTTGAACAAAAATAGTTAAATGTAAATGCTAACATGCTCCATTATGTTTTGTTCATAAGAATATCTAGGGGTGCCAAATATTTGTGACACATATGGTTTTGTTAAGAAACAATTATTTACAGTATACTAGCAATTAGAAATTGGAAAATCCACAGTCTAAGACTTACCATGCAGTTTTACCTGCATGTCTCCAATGAACGCAATGCCATGCCCTAGCAACCTCTGTCCAAACAAATCATTTAAAAATGTCAAGTAAATGTGTTAACAGTAGGAAAAATTAGCAATGGCTATAAAAATGTAAAGCGCTGGGATGCTGCAACCTCAGTTGCCCCATTTTACCTCTCTTAAGTTTCTTAACTTCACCATGTCCCAGTGTCTTCGAAATCAGGGCAAGAGAAACTCTTCCAAGCATGCGAAATCAGAATTTTTCATGGCATTGCTCAGCTTCTGGGGTAAAACATGGCGTATTTGGATGTACGAAAGCCGAGCAAGTCTCTCATCTCGTTGCGGAACTTGGAGAGGTCCTGGCGTAGGTCGTTGAGGTTCTCCACCGTGGCCTGGTCTGTGCTCTGCATCTTCTGCCGTGTGGATGTCAGGTAGCGATGCACCAGACAGCACATGATCTTTTGATAGTTCTCATCCCTCTTCTGCTTCAGGTTCCTCCACTCCTGAAAAGCACAACCTCCTCATCAGGTCAGGAAATCATATCAGGCCTGCAAATTAACATCGACCAAATGCGGGTAACATTTCGCACATGTAGGTAACACTGTGGAGGCTTAGTTGGTAAGGTACTGGACAATGGAGTACAATGTCCAGGCTTCAATTCCCAGCTCTGCCAAGCTGCCACTGGTGGGTCCTTGAGCAAGATCCTTAACCCACAATTCCTTAGATTGTAAGACCGTAACAGTTGTAAGTCGTTCTGGATAACATCACACTAAATCACATAAATGTAAATGTAGCAATGTGTAGTTGCCAGACGTGTTTACACAATCATACAATAATTCATTCATTCATTCACTTTCTTATCTAAAAGACCTACAGTGCTTGTGAACCCTTTAGAATTTTCTATATTTCTGCATAAATATGTCCTAAAACATCATCAGATTTTCACACAAGTCTTAAAAGTAGATAAATCCAGTTAAACAAATGAGACAAAAATATTATACTTGGTCATTTATTTATTGAGGAAAATGATCCAATATTACATATTAGTGAGTGGCAAAAGTATGTGAAACTCTAGGATTAGCAGTTAATTTGAAGTTGAAATTATAGTCATGTGTTTTCAATCAATGGGATGACAATCAGGTGTGAGTGGGCACCCTGTTTTATGTAAAGAACAGGGATCTATCAAAGTCTGCTCTTCACAACACATGTTTGTAAGTGTATCATGGCACGAACAAAGAGGATTTCTGAGGACCTCAGAAAAAGAGTTGCTGGTGCTTATCAGGCTGGAAAAGGTTACAAAACCATCTCTAAAGAGTTTGGGGATTCGGTTATTTTCTGTGTAATTATCCTACTGTTTGCTTATTGTCAAAAGGCTTTATTTTTGTCTTATCTGATCGTAGAATTGGATTCCAGTCAAGGTTTTTGTACTGGCCAGCAAACTCCAGGCACTTTAGCTGTGCTTAGATTAAAGAAAAGGCTTTTTATGGCCCACTTGCAAATAGTTTAACAGAATATTTCTACAATACCTTTAGTAAACAGCACATAAAGTCACTGAGACTAGAATGCATGCCGATTTCATACACCCCGTTTATAAGTAATAAGGGCAGTTAGTGATGTAGGTAATAACATTTATGTAAAAAAGTACTTTCCTTGATCTCTTAAATTATATCTAAAGAGGTATTTGCAACTGGTATTGTAAATGTCTATAATTTGTCCATTTTGTCCAGGATGGCACTAATTTGTGAGGGATAAATTTCTCATTATACTTCATTAACATTAAGGCATTGTGTGGGTGTTACCTTATATGGGCACCCCAGATCTATTTCCTCCTGCTTGGTGTCACTAACTGAAGCTGAGATAGACAACCAGAACCAAGTGATCAAATTAATCCCACCAGCTGTGTGATTGCGTAAAGCTGTCAGAACTGTTTTGATCACGGATATGAGGAAGTCAAGGGACACTCTGGTGAAGTTCCATCTTTTTGTTATAAGTTCAAGTGAGCTGAAAAAATACATTTCTAGGTATAACTAACTGAGAATGTTTATGTAATACAGTACTTGAAACAACACAGTGGTGCTATAATTACTCTTAATAAGGCAAATAGTATATTATACTAAATGTATAAGTGTAATTTTCATGTCTTGACTTCAGTAAACACAATGACCTATCATTTTCAGTTTGGGCTTAATAAGGTCACTGCTGTGAGCTGACAGTGACTGACCTTGAGGCTGTTTTGTCTCTTCATCTTTCCTGTGGACGTGTGAGAGCAGATCCACTTGCTCAGACTGGTTACTATGTAGCAGAGTGTCTTTGGAGACGGGAGGATGTTAAACGGTGGAGGCAACGTGCACTTATCGTCAAAGTAGCTGAGCCAGAGCTTGGCCCGGGCAAACTTCCACTCCTTATCCTCATGGTTCTGTAATCAAAACAGTGCTGTTAGTAAGTACATTTACAACCCCAATTCTGAAAAGGTTGGGACAGTATGTAAAATGCAATAAATCCAACTACAACAAAAAACTCAAATATTACATATATTATAATGAAACATTACCAAATTAGTTAAGTTCTGAGATTGTACAAACCACTGCTGGATTACATGGAACTGCGGTGCCTCAGTGATGGTACAAGACTGTGGACCAATTGTTCCAGGTTTCACAGCCCAGCACAGCCAAGCAGCAACTTTTGGGCCCTTTGGCATGGCACTTAGCCCACAATTACTAAATGTATATGTCTGCTAAATGGCTGATTGTTATCTGGCAGAATGTCCCAAATTTTCCACACAACAAATTGGTTGAATTGCTCCATTCTTTTACATTTTAGTGCAAAATATTATGTGTAGAAATATTTTCCAATAATACTCCTATCAGTTGTAACATTAATACCACCTGCCTTTTTTGTTTTTTCTATTTAGAAAGTCAGCAGAACTTGACAGTTTTTGCCTAAGACTGTTTACACCAGTGTAGAAGCCATTAAAAAAATCTTAATGTGTGAATTCTCTTTGTAATTCTTTAAAATTAGGTTTAAACTTTTCCAAAACCTATTGGATATTTTCAGTCTAGAAAATAATTCCATTTGTATGATGACTTGTGTATAAAAAGATTTCCAGGACTTTGGAAATCCAGTTCCAAGGAGAAAATATTCACTTGGCAGCTGATCTCAGTGACATGCTGAAATTGATTTATACCTAGATTAGGAAAGTGAATTTAAAACAGATTATGATTACGGGCTGGATAAGGCTGAACTGGCCTGACAACATGCAAGAAAGGTTCCAGCCCTAAGTCACACAAAAGAACAATATTTATCCTGAATCATGTGACTTAATTCACTCACAGCAATCTGTCTGAAGCTCTTATGCAGCATGGCCACCAGCAGCTTGGTGAGAACGATCACAACCACAATGTTGTATGTTCCAATAATGAGGGCTCCCACAAAGGAACGCAGTTCCTCAGTGTAGCTGATCCGCGTCACGAAGAGTGCCACATGTGCCAGAGAAAAGATGTACCAGAACAGGGCATAACACGTCCCCATAAACCTTTAGGAAAGACAATACAATGTAATAGGTTTCTGAGATTTTCTTTCATTTTATATGACTACATGCAAAACCAACTGATTTCATCCTGTTTTTGGTTATCTGACATATAAACACGACAGATGTGGACAATCTGGTTGCAGGAATAACATGTACACTGTTTTCTGGAGTTCTCCAGTCTTAACCAGTTAAGTACATACAACCAAAAATCAGTTCAGAACCCTATTAGAACAGGCTGCAAGCTTGAAATGTTTGATGTAAGCAATTGTAAAAGAAGAACTGAAAGGTACGTGTGGAAGGTGTCATTGCTTTGCTGTTGGCAGAAGATGCCTTCGCAGTCCTTGCTGTTGTCCTTGCTCTTGGACGGGTCTTTCTGGTCTTTTCCATAGAGTTGTGTAAGGCCAATGGTGAATGAGAAGAGCACCAGCAGAAACAGACCAAGGAACTTTCCAAACTCCTGCAGCATCTGTCCCATCGAGATCTGCAGCCAAATAAGTACATGTTAAATTTTTATTTGTTTTATTTAATTCCATCACATAGTTTGTTTTCACAAATTACTGTGATTCTATGAAAGTCTCAGTTTTCAATTGAAATTTAGATAGATGCTACACGTGGCATCAGTGACTGTTAATAGACACTGTGCTCTTAATCAATAACTAATTGCATTTACTGTTTTCTCTCCGAGCTGTGTTCTGGGACCAGTTCCTGCACCACACATGATGTTCATCCGCTTTAGCTTCACTCAAGCTACTTCCGTCATCAGCTCTAGTCCACACCAGAGGACAGTAACCCTCACCCTTCTCCGGTTGGCTGGGGTCGAAGTGCCGCCAACGACTTTCCTGCTTAGACTCAGGATCCTTGAGTGACTGTATCGGACTACTTAATGCCGATGTGCATATTTTACATTTTATTTGAACTATGACTCCATGACTTTAGTTTTGTTCTTAGATTTATCATCTACGCCGCCCAAGGAGGTTGGGTCCCTTTTTGAGTCTTGGTCCTCCCAAGGTTTCTTCCTCATAACACTTAGGGAGTTTTTCCTTGCCACTGTCGCCCTAGGCTTGCTCAGTTTGGGATTGGACGTAGATATTAGGAGATAATCTAAAATTGTAAAGTCGCTTTGAGACAATGCTCCATTGTAAAAAGTGCAAGATAAATAAATCTGACTTGAGTTTACTTGACTTGAGATAGAGTGATTTTGCTGACCAATTTGTCACACATTCAGACGACTCCTATGAGGGGTGTAGTTTTGCTGATATTTCTGACTACACTGCTCCTCACATACTCCACAGCACCATCTGCTGTTTATTAGACCAGCTTAGGGCATACTGTGCATATCCAAATCCACAGGCAATAGGTACAAATTCAAGGAATCGTAAGCAATCAGACAAAAGGCAAAAACCAAATGCAGTCCTAAACAGGAAATGGTCAGTAATCACAGTAATCGCATTGAGACTTTGCAAGGGTAAATGGTTCAAGCAAGTCCTTAAATATTGTGCATGTGCTAAAAAAATTGTTCAAGCTGCAGATAAGTGTTTAAGATTCAGCAGATCTTTTTTACAGTAATAATAATGTTATGACAATAATTATATTAATTCAATATGTTAAGTAAACAGGGTGGCACAGTGGTTAGTGCTGTTGCCTCGCAGTTCTAGAGATCCTGGATCCTAGAGTTCTGGTTCAATTCCTGAGCTGCATTTCATCTGTGTGGAGTTTGCATGTACTCCCCAAGTCTGCATGCTTTTCCTCAGGGTAATCCAGTTTCTTCTCCACATTCCAAATACATGCCTAAGGTCAAGTGGTTCTCTAAAAGTGTCCCAGATTGGCACCCTGTCTAGTGTTGGTTCCCACCTTGGGTCCTGCGCTGCTGGAGAACTATCACCTACTGTATTTCTAGACCTCCTCTGCTGTAACTGCGCAGGCACACATCACCCTAGCCTCAGACAGAAGAATGAGGAGAATTATGTTTCTGTTTTTAATGTTTATTTGAGAGTTCTTCTATTTTTTAATTGTGTAAACTTTGCCTCCTTATGATCTAATTAAAGTAGATATGATTGAAGAGCTGTTTAATTAGGTTTGAATTTGCTTATTTTGGGAGACTCCAACTTAATGTGTTGAGTAACTAATGGTTGAAAAAGTAAATATTTACAAGGAGCCTCATTTTGCTGCAAAGTATGATTAAATAACCTCTTGTGTCTAGTATAAAACCTTCACCCGCACTAAACTGTGTGCACTGCTGCTAAGGCTAAATCCAGTAGTACAGATAAGATTGCAGAAGTGATATCACACACAAGTAAGTATAAATAAGTGGGCTCTTTGACGTTTCTCGCTGGTCCAGTATAAAACACTACTGTGTTGGGAACAGTTTTTGTCAGTTGTGTGGTGAGATTTGTCACAAATGATGGTAGAAGGGGACTACCACACAAAACCTTCACAAGTTACAGTATGTGATTTTAATACAGCCAGTAGGAGCATACAGTATTGTCAAAATAATTCTGCAAATAATATCTGGTCAGTGGTGGTCCCATGGTGGTCCTTGCCAAAGGAAGGCTTACAAATTCATGATCTGTATATTGCTAAAGTAAATAACTGTGAACCTATACACACAGGCTCTTCAGAGTGCATAGAGGATGAACAAAATTAACACTAATTCTTGAATAAAACAGTTGCAAGTAACACTACACAATTTTTATTACACCGCTGTTACATTTTAAAGAGTACCATATTTAACAGGACTGGATAGCTATATGGAGTTATTATAGGAAATTATTTTTTAATAAGTGTATTGTTTAGCTATTGTTTTACGTTTCAGCAAATTTAGAAAGTAAACTGAGCAATATGTTCCCTCGGGAGAAATGAATGAAACCACCACTGGTTTATTTGACTCATTCTCCTGCCACGCTAATTGAGGAGTTTCCATGTTAAATGTGTTGTCCTGTAGATCTCTGACTTAGCAGCAGGTTCTGGGAGTGTCATAATAAACATCACACACTATTCTGATAGATGTACTGTGCAGTAGTACAAGGGTGAAAAGACAGCACTTGCACTAAAACACACTATGCAGACAGGAATTGGCTATATAAACACTCCATCCCACTCACTCAACGATAAAGCAGCCAGTGTTTCATTTCTGACGTCTGACACATACTGGAAGCTATTGGGAGATGATGCTCAGAGGAACTGAATGGTTTACTTATGATGACTTACATTTTCCAGAATAATTTTGCCCACTGTTCAACCAGACAGACATGACCAAGCACTGGGGGCGGACAGACACACAGTCCAAATATTTTTTAAAAGTCTGAAAGGTTACAGAATCAACATCTATTGGTGGGTTTTGAGCAAAAGAAAATGTATGAAGTTATAACAACACTACATCAACAAAGTAGTAATGCATTACATTTACGTAAATAAAAAAAAAATATATATATTTTTTAATGGAGACTGCACTGTTTGAACCACATTCTGACTCTGGTCTCTTGTGTGATACGCTACACATTGGTTCGTCATTTCGGAACAGTACGAAACAGCCAACCAGAACCAGTAGTGTATCACACTTGACTTCCAGATGTCTAAAGAGCCAATTTATGCCCCTCCGGGATCGCTCTCGTCTCTCCAGATGACTGTGCATGCACAAGGGACCCCACTGGCATGACATGAGCAGCAACTAAAACAACTACTGGACTAGAATAGGAAATTATTTTTTAATAAGTGTATTGTTTATGTATTGGATCATCACGGGAACCCGTGAACATGTCTTTGACGTGCGGCAGCTGCTCACACGCTTCCTTAAGAATTGTGTGAGTTCCACCGACACACCGTCACCTTCCTTGGATATATCATTGAGCCTGGCAGGATTCTGGAGGACCCGACCAAAGGACAAGCAGTAGTTGAGTGGCCAACTCCCTCATGTTGCAAGGACCTGCAACGGTTCCATGTGTTTCCTAACTTTTACAGGTGATTCATTTCCAACTATAGCAGGATTGTAATGGCTCTCACCCGCCTTACCTCGCCTAATGTGCCCTTTACATGGTCCGCAGAAGCCGCCACCGCTTTCCAGCGAGTTAAGGACCTCTTCTCCTCAGCCCCCTTCCTGATTCAGCCGACGCGACCCAACAATTCGATGTGTCCGACTCCGAAGTGGGCGCCGTGCTCTCCCAAAGGTCAGGACCCAAGAACAGACTACACCTTTGTGCCTTCTTCTGATGCCTGTCCCTGGCCGAAGCCAACTACGACATGGAGAACCGCGAACTCCTGGCTGTCAAGTTGGCCTTGGAAGAGTGGAGACACTGGCTGGAAGGGGCCTCACAGCCGTTTGTACTCTGAACTGATCATAAGAACCTTTGCCGACCTTCTGCAACCCCTGCCAATCCCTGGGAGACCCTGGTCCCACATTGCGGTGGACTTCGTCATGGGCCTCCCTGACTCAAGTGGAATGACAACTATCTTAATGATTGTGGACCACTTCTCTAAGGCTATCCGCCTAATTGCCATCCCCAAGCTCCCTACCGCCTTCAAGACCGCTACCATTATCATAGAAAACGTCTTCCGGATCCATGGCATCCCATCAGACATCATATCCGACAGAGGCCCCCAGTTCACGTCCCAGGTATGGCAGGGTGTTTGTAAAGCGTTGGGGGCCACCGGCAGCCTTTCTTCCGGATTCCACCCACAGATGGGCAAGTTGAGCGATCGAACCAAGCCCCCGAGGCCGCTATCCGCTGCATCATAGCAGGACATCAACGATCATGGAGCTCGCACCTTGTCTGGGTCGATTATGCACACAACACCTTGGTATCCTCCGCCACTAGACTACCCCCGTACGAAGCAACACAGGCTTACCAACCTCCCCTATTCCCTGAACAGGAAGTTGACCTGGCCATCCCTTCAGTGCAGGATCATATCAGCGGCTGCCGGACAATCAGTCTGGCTCTCCACCCAGAATGTAAGACTGAGGGCTGAGTCCAGGAAGCTCGGCACAGGGTTTATTTGGCCCTATAAGATCGAGAAAGTGATCAGCCCTACTTCTGTGTGCCTCAAGCTTCCCTGCCATATGAAAATGTATCCCCCCTTCCATGTCTCCCAGGTTAAACCCGTCTCCGCATCCAACTTCATTTGTAGTTCCTTCTCTTTGTTGTGTCAAATGCGAGTTTTGATTTCGTTCTCACCTCAGCCTGCCGCTGTGTTGGAGCTCACCATGACCGAGACGATCAGCCTTCTCTCTCTGTGGAATATAATACAGCTCAGGCTCAACTCCTGCCGACGCCTGGACCAGAATTGCTGCCACACCGCCAGTTGCCACGCGCACAGCACTGAACACGAACAACCCTGCACCTACACTTTCAACTGTAAATAAACGGCACTGTTTGAACCACATCCTGACTCTGGTCCCTTGAGTGATACGCTACAAACTGGTTCGTCATTTCAGAAGCTCAGCTTCCAGGTACCGTAACAAAAGAAACCTTTTTCACACCGTTTAAAATTAAAGTAAAATAAAGAACCCTTTAGCTTATTATAGCAACCTCTCCTTGTGCATTACTTGAATACCAGTTTTGCCTATTACCCAGTGTACAACTAACCTTTATTTTCATGACTTAGATCCAACAGACCAATACGCGTTTTTGTTTGGGTACTTATGATAAGTGGACAAAAAAATATTTGTCCAATGCTTTGTTTAACATAATTAGCAATCTTTCACTCCAGAATTTTTATTTTTGTGATAAACTGTGCCGTATGTGCCATGTGGTTGTGCCAAATTATTAAAAGAGGACAAACGATGTATTTGGAGCCAGGCAGTCTATATTAAACCCCAAGCTCCCTACCAAAAACAGCCCCAAAGTATGATGTTTCAACCCCCATGCTTCACAGTAGGTATGGTGTTCTTGAGATGCAACTTAGCATTCTCCTTCCTCCAAACACAACAAGTTGGGTTTTTACCAAAAAGTTCTATTTTGGTTTCATCTGACCACATGATATTCTCTCAATCCTCTTCTGGATCATCCATATGCTCTCTGGCAAACTTCAGACGGGCCTGGACATGTATTGGCTTAAGCAGGCGGAGAGTCCCTCTCGGCGTAGTGTGTTACTGATGGTAGCCTTGTTACTTTGGTCCCAGCTCTCTGCAGGTCATTCATCAAGTCCCTCTGTGTAGTTCTGGGCTTTTTGCTCACCGTTCTCATGATCATTTGACCCCACGGGATGAGATCTTTGGGAGATTATCATTGGTCTTGTATGTCTTCCATTTTCTTACAATTGCTCCCACAATTGATTTATTCACACCAACCTGCTTGTCTATTGTAGATTCACTCTTCCTAGCCTGGTGCAGGTCTACAATTTTCTTCCTGGTGTCCTTTGACAGCTTTGGTCTTGGCCATGGTTGAGTTTGGAGTCTGACTGTTTGAGGCTGTGGACAGGTGTCTTTTATACAGATAATGAGGTCAAACAGGTGCCATTAATACAGGTAATGAGTGAAGAAGAGCTTAAAGAAATTACAGGTCTGTGAGAGCCAGAAATCTTGCTTGTTTGTGGGTGACCAAATACTTATTTTCCACCATAATTTACAATTTAATTCTTTAAAAATCCTACAATGTGATTTCCTAGATTTTTTTCTCATTTTGTCTCTCATAGTTGAAGTGTACCTATAATGAAAATGACAGGCCTCTCTCATCTTTCTAAGTAGGAGAACTTGCACAATCAGTGACTGACTAAATACTTTTTGGCCCCACTGTATGTCAACAGACAGAAACAGGAATGATAAAACTCACCACAAAGATACAGGGAAATGTTAATAATCAGGGCTTTGCTAAAAAATTGATACAGCAATATATAGCAATCTTTATTTTCGATTATCATCTCAAATATTTATATTTTTGAAGGAAGAAAAAACATCCTGTAGATGTCACAAGTACAGTGTTTTGACTCAATTTGTCCCCTGAATTATCAATGTAATGTGACGTATTAAGACGACTCAGATTGTACACCATAACTTGCATTTTAGCTTTTTTACATTTTCCGTGAACTATGTAGAATGTCACAATATATCATAATATGAATCATATCGCAATGTATCATGATATAACCGTATCGTGACCCATGTATCGTGATGTGTATCTTATCGTGAAGTCTTTGCCAATACCCACCCCTACTACTAATCTAATGAAGCTCTCTAACATATAGAACTAAGCACAAGTACAAATCATAAAGTACAAAGCACAAGCACAAAGCTTGAAGTATAAAGCAGAGAGCACAAAGTAATCCAATGCAGCTGCCAATATTCTGGTGCGGCAAAGTACATTTAAAGCTCCAGGGCAGAACCCAGTGTTGGAGACAAGGAAGGCACAATGATAGATTATTATTGTGATTGTAGTTGTTTCCAAATTACTATAACAGAGTTAAAACTATTATGTATTGCCAAAAGACTAAAACTAAATCAAAATGAGCTGACACATTAGTCTGCAATAACGCTAACTGTTAATTAGCCTTGCCTCAGAACTTGCAGATATTGAATGCTATCTATACATGATGTTTTTTTTTTTAAATAGACAACCCAATGTAACTTGCTTTTATGATGTGAGATGTGATAATACAAGAGTGTTACATGATAATCATCACGTTTGGAATTCAAATGTACATCTTAACTGGTCAAGTCAAGTCAAGTCAGATCTATTTATATAGCGCTTTTTACAATGGAGCATTGTCTCAGAGCAACTTTACAAGTTTAGAGTATCTCCTAATAACTACGTCCAATCTCAAACTGAGCAAGCCTAGGGCGACAGTGGCAAGGAAAAACTCCCTGAGTGTTATAGGAAGAAACCTTGGGAGGACCAAGACTCAAAAAGGGACCCAACCTCCTCCCTCCTCCCAACTGGTATAAAATGACACCTTTTACTCCACTACTTCTTAATCTTAATAGTAATTTTATGGGTGTCTAATCCTACTTTCAAATGACTTATTTTACTGCTACTACTACTTCAACTGTTTTAACCCTGCTTTTCGTGGTCAGGGTTGCAGTGGATTCCAGGGCTTATTCTGGAAAACACAGGGTGCAGGTGTAAGCATGACTTAGATGGATGGCCGTCCATCACAGAGCCAGCAGGGGTCGATGCCGTCTGACCAGGCTTCTTTCCCTCACACATAGCCACTGATGTCTGTATGATGCCTGACTGGGCTAGAAGGTAAAGCCAGGATTCAAACAGTAGTCAATGCCATGCACAAGTAAATTTTGTGGGTTATGAGGTGTGCGAACAGCTGTTCATAAACTGGAATCATTGAACTCTCAATATGTTTGTTTTGTTTTTTTAATGTCGCTATCAGCATCAATGGCCATTTCAGCGACACACACAAGATTACATCAATACACAAGTTTACATCAAGGCTAGTCATATATACACTCGGGACAATTTAGTGTAAACAATTAACCTCATGCACGTCTTGGACTGTGGGAAGAAAACTGGAGTACCCGAAGTAAACCCACGTGGACATGGGAAGGACATGCAGACCCCACACGGACAAGGACCCAGGCTGCTCTACCTGGGATCGAACCCAGCTGTAAGGCGATGATGCTACGCACCAAACCACCCCTCTCAACATATAAATAAGCAAGAATGTGTGTGAGAGATTCCTTGCATAGTTCTAAGTGATTTTCCATGCCTCTGAGCCAAGCAGTGATGTCAGTGTTATAGTACATGCAGGAGAACAGAGAAGTATCAATTATCTAAATGTAATGAGTGCAGACATAATTACACTCCTAAAACCCTATAATGAATCAGGCACTCTGCTATTTTACAGTAATGTGCCATCCAAAAGCAGCATGGTGCCAAAATCAGTCCTGACAGGAGATGAACTCGTATAAACAACTGCATAAAAGGTTAATGTAACAGATTTTCTGTTGTTCCAGAGATACAGACTAATACCTGGAATGTTCTAAAGAGCACTTGCCAGCCTGTTACAAAACACTGAAATAAAGCAAAACTCAAGTCCCAAGGATGGTGTGATATTTTCTATTTGACTATGAGAAACAGATGAAGATCAGACAGAGAACTGGCAGAGAAAAAGCATGAAAGAGACTCCTGGAAAGTAGGGAAAAAGCATTGATTCCACTACATGAGTCAGAAAGAGTCGTCTTTATAATCCAGTTAGATGTCCCTAACAGTTAGATGTTAGATGTCCAGGTCCATAAAAGCAGATTTTTTAGACCAGCTATAGCACAGGACAAAGATTTTGCTTCTTGAACACTTGTGACTTTGGGTCGGTGATCACAAAAATCACCTTAAAATACTCCTAACAAATGCTTGTAGCATGTTGAGTCAGGTTAGATGCTGGCAGAGAGGCTATAAAAGCTGGTCACATTTACGCATACTGTTTGGACGCATGTTGACACATGTTCTTTAGGTAATAGCATAGTGAGTATATTTAAGAATGGGGTGGGCAATATAATGATATTTTATCGTATCGTGATAGATTTTGTTATCGTCATAGGAAATATGCTATTCTGAGCCAATCAAGGATATTGTGAGTGCTTAAAGAACACCGACTAACTACATGTTTCATTATAAAGAGTGTAATTAGTCCTGTTTATTTGGATGAAGTGCAGCACAATTTGAATATAAATCACTTAGTATAAATCTTTTTTGAATATTACAGTAAAGATAATATTTTTGTGATAAATATCACGAATCATGAAAATGTCTGTAAATATTGTGATAGAATATTTTTACCATGTCGCCCACCCCTACTTACCAATATGATGCACTACCTTCAGGAAGATTAAGGCTGCAGAAACATCTCATCAATGTCTCCACAGCTGCAGTACATTCTGTTACATCTGTGGCAAGTATAAGCTTAAGGCTCAAACACACCATGACTGCACTGCACTAAGGAAGCCTATGAGGTCTGCTTTGGATGTCAAATTAGTGACCAAAACACATCCTGGGCTCCTCACATTTGCTGTGCAACATGTGTTGTTAACCTGAGATGTTGTTAACTTTGGCTCAGAGGTACTCAGTGCCATTTGCCATCCCAATGATATGGTAAGTAATGAAGTATCACGTGATGAACTGTTACTTCTGTGTGATCTATATATTTGACTTCTCTAGCTAAAATAAGAAATCTGTTGAATAACCCAAACTGCCTTCAGCCACGACACCAGTGCCACATGATGAGTTTTAGCCAGTACAGAATACATCAAAGACAGGGGGCTTAGATGAGGCAAGTGAAGATTCTACAACGTGATAGATATGGAAATTTCCAGATATGGAAATCAACGCTGATCAAGATTTTCAACCCTTTATGGCTAGTTATCCTCATCTGATAACAAAGCTATATTTAAATTACCTTGCCAGGCAATTAGATTTGTCAAAAACTAAAGCAGATTAATGAACTGATGTCATTAAACTCAATAAATGCATGTTAATGTTTCTCCAAATTCCTGTGATACAGCATATCGGTTCTTTGTTTTCATGCAAGCAAAACTTGTTGTCCAGTGATTAGCTGACTTGGTTTACAGGCATTATCAGAAACTGTTCTTATTAGAGTATGGAACATCAAAACAGCATAACATTTTAAGAGAGAAAGCTGCATATCAGGGGGTCGGTAATTACCTACACATAAAGACACCTCATACTGGGTATCTGTTCACAGGGCCATGTGTGTAAACCTGTACAGGAATAGTAATGCATATTCTCACCTGCAAAGGGCCGAGGATGGAGCTAGTGGTGTACATGAAGAAGAGACGCAGGTAGCTTAATACGTTAGCGAAGGCGAATAGTCCCTCTGCTACCAGAATGGGATGAGAAGCTTCCCAGTCTTTTCTCTCATGTTCAGACACTTCATTCTTACACTGAACCAAAAACATACAAGTATGGTTACAATCAAGCATAACTTATAACCTACTTAAGCAATGATTTACACTATCACAAAAACATTCTTCAGAGTTCTAAATATATATTTCTATACAGAATACTGTAAAGTTTCTCTTACTTATTAAGGACATAAATAGGACTTAACTCCACTTCAGACACCATGCACACATTTTAAAGGGTATACTAATATCAAAATTCCTACCATTCTTTCAGTATTAGTAATGTAAATGTTTAAAGTAAATGTTTTCTAATGATTTCCAACCTTGCTATGCGCCACCACTTTAAGCGCAAAGGTGGCAAGGTAGAGCGAGTTCATAACAAAACTCAGCTGGTTCCTTGATTCCTCCAGGAAGTCTTCCAGGCCCTCATACCATAGCCTTTTCACATCTGACCACACCATTCCTGTAGTAACAGCAATAGAGGGATTCAATGTCAGCATATGCGTGCACACAGCAAGTGAAAACTGTGACAAGCTCTCCGGGATACTTAATAAAACAAACAAGCAAACAAACAAAAGATAACAAAAAAACCAAAGACATGTTTCTCCACTTTCTCTCAATGCACCGCTGTGTTTCTAAGAGCATAGATACAATTAAAAGACTGATCAAAGTCAAAAGTCAATAAGTCAAAGTCAGACATATTTATATCGCATGTACATACTATAACACATGCTCTGTTATTCATGTCCGAATCAGATAATCAGTGGGAGTGCACACATGCACCCTTGCGACACCTGGTGACAGAAAATAGACTCGCAGTTTAAATAACATGGCCAGACGCGAGTATGGCAGGGGGTCATGTCAACAGGAGCTAAACAGCTTGGAACTAAGTTGTACTGACATGATTTTCAAAATTTAAACATCCCAAACCGGCACGGTGCTTCTAGTAAGACATGGCAGTGGTCAAATGACCGGCAGTTGGCGCTTCTAGTTTAACATCAAAGCATTGTCTCAAATCATCTTTATAACGATCTAGTCCCACAGCCCATATTGAGAAAGCCTACAGCTATTACTGCAAGGAAAACTCCTTAAATGTGACGAGGAAGAAACTTTGGGTGAACAAAAAAAGACTCCACCTACTTGTGCAGCCTAGATGTTATATTATTTTTTTTATTATTATTTAATTAATATTTAATTAATTTGGACACTTAAGAACTAAAGGTAAACACCACAGTCTTTCTCTGTTCACAACATTTCATCTTTGAACTGCTGTATTTTTCTGTGAGTAGATGATCATTCAGTAGCCTCACATTACAAAGATAATAAAATGTAAGGTATGTAGTTTGGACAAATAAATATAGTTTGCAGTGGTATTAATTAATTAACTGAACAATAAGTCCACAAGCAGTACAATGAATTTATGTTACACCACCAATTAAATTATGTATTTCATCTCAGCCACCCCTTAAACATTATATCACATAAACAAAAAAATGTATTCTAATTTCAGTGCATGTCCAATGCCTTTATCTCCTAAACTTGCCTACATGTGACGTTCTCTTCAGAGGACGAGTGATACATTAAAAAAAGGAAAATGTTTTTTTGTGTGTTTATAGGTTTCTTAGGAGTAAAGCAATTATCTGTCCTCTGAATATCTATGCTTATTGTTTCCCTCTCTCCCTGTGTGTGTGTGTGTGTGTGTGTGTCTGTGTGTGTGCACATGTCCTTGATTATATTACATAGTGGGGACCAAATATCCCCACAAGGTTAGAAAAATATGATATTTTTGACACTGTGAGAACCTTTAGCTGGTCCCCATGAGGTTAACTGCTTTTGTTTTTACAGAAATTGTAGCTTTCTTTTGAAAAACCAAAATAGTCAAAATATTTGCTTTAAGTTACTGAGGGTAAGGTTAGGAGTAGGTGTAGTTGTAGTAGTAATTACCTGCAGCAATCATTATGTCAGTGGGAGGTCCCCACAAAGATAGTGAGACATGGTGTGTGTGTGTGTGTGTGTGTGTGTGTGTGTGTGTGTGTGTGTGTGTGTAACAGTGAAATTAGCCTGGAATCTGCATTCTGTTTGGTCAAAAAGATTTACTGGATTTACTACCCAGTCAACCATATGAAACACACACATGCACACACATACTTGTTTTTCTATCATTGCTAGGATTTTCCACTGACAAAACATTACTGTAGCTAATTAATGCTATAGAACCTAAACCTTACCTTAACCTCAGTAACCTAAAGCCATTTTTTTGAATCTTTGGGGTTTTCAGTAGAAAGTTACAGGTTTTTTTTTTTTTGTAAACAGGCAAATTTCTTTGTGAGGATCAGCAAAATGTCCACACAAGATAAAACATGTCTCTTGTAGACAGACCTTTCTGTCCTTCTGGTGACATCAGGTCCTCACAATCATATATAAACATGACACCACTCACACACCCAACCTCCTCCTCACCCCACCGCCCACACAAACACATGCACACTTTCCGTCCTACAAAATACGAGCTTCTGTCTGGGTCGTAAATGAATCATAATAAGTCAGTGGAGAAACAGTCAGCACTGTAACATCCAGCTGCTCACACACATCTGCACCATGTGCACACTGAGTACACTTCTACATTATGGATATGTTATTCAGTCACCAGATCTTGAAAATATATTCGGTTCATTTATAGGAAAAGAAGAAGAAAAGATGCCACTGAATAGTGCAACCTCTCAGAAAGATATTCTTCTGTAAATAAGCCTCCTGTAAGCCTTTCAAGGAGAAAACAGGGCCCAGGTGTAAGCAGCTTTTAATGGGATGCCACTAATTAGAGCGGGAAGGGTCATTGTTTCAGCAACGGGAGAAACGCTTCTGCGCAGCCCACCGCAGACATGTTATAAACCTCACAAAGAAATATTCAAGCAAGATCAACATCATCCACACTGACTGCTGTTAGAATCTGGTTTTATTAATTAATTAAGTTAAAAAATAGTGTATTGATCTTTGGATTCATGTTATTTATTGTATGCTGTAGAGATAGGATCACAACCAATTAAATTTTCTGCCATTTTATATTAGTAAACTGACCCAAACGGCGTATATTGGTACATAATGATCTCCTCCCTCTAGTGGACTATGATGACACAGCAATTAACTTACTGTGCTACTGACCAGAAGGTCCACGGTTCAAGTCCCCAGCACTGCCGAATAACCCAACTTGCTTGGTAACTTGCAAGACTGTATCATTTGCAAGTTGCTTGATTAAGAGTGTCTGCTAAATGCTGTACACACACCTGGAACTAATTCATTTCCAGACTGGTCATTCCTGCCTCATGAATTTATCCAAACTAAATTACTAACCATTTCATAATTTGTCTATTTTCCACTCCACACCTGTTGTACTGAGAAAAATGAACTGTAATGTGGTTTATGAATGTATTGTATAAATACTGTAAATATAAAATTTACAGACAAACACAATGGCTTCAATGTACAATTAACAATTAACAAATTATTTTTATATAAGTAATTACATATAATTGACTCTGGCAATGTGAATTTCATTAATACAGTGGGGCAAAAAAAGTATTTGGTCAGTCACTGATTGTGCAAGTTCTCTAACTTAGAAAGATGAGAGAGGTCTGTAATTTTCATTACAGGTACACTTCAACTATGAGAGACAAAATGATAAAAAAAATCCAAAAAAATCACATTGTAGAATTTTTTAATAATTTAATTGTAAATCATGGTGGAAAATAAGTATTTGGTCACCCACAAACAAGCAAGATTTCTGGCCCCTCACAGTCCTGTAACTTCTTCTTTAATAAGCTCTTCTTCTGTCCCCACTTCGTTACCACCTGTATTAAATGGCTCTGTTTGACCTCGTTTATCTGCTAAAAGACACTTTCCACAGCCTCAAACCGTCAGATCCCCAAACTCAACTATTTCCAAGACACCATTCCCAGAGCTGTTGAAGGACACCAGGAAGAAACTGGTAGACTTCACCAGGCTGGGAGATAACCAACGGAGGGACCTGATAAATTAACCTGCAAGAGCTGGGACCAAAGTAACAAAGCTACCATCAGTAACACACTACATCGAGAGGGACTCAGATCCTGCAGTGCCAGGTGTGCCCCCCTGCTTAAGCCAGTACATGTCCAGGCCCATCTGAAGTTTGCCAGAGAGCATATGGATGATCCAGAAGAAGATTGGGAGAATATCATGTGGTCAGATGAAACCAAAATAGAACTTTTTGGTAAAAACTCAACTCGCCGTGTTTGGAGGAAGAAGAATTCTGAGTTGCGCCATACCTACTGTGAAGTATGGGGGTGGAAACATCATGCTTTGAGGCTGTTTTTCTGCAGAAGGGACAGGACGACTGATCCGTGTTAAGGGAAGAATGAACGGGGCCATATATCGTGAGATTTTAAGCCAAAACCTCCTTCCATCAGTGAGAGCATTGAAGATGGAACGTGGCTGGGTCTTCCAGCATGACAATGATCCCAAACACACCGCTCGAACAACAAACAAGTGGCTCCGTAAAAACCATTTCAAGGTCCTGGAGTGGACTAACCAGTCTCCAGACCTCAACCACATAGAAAATTTGTGGAGGGAGTTCAAAGTCCGTGTTGCCCCAAAACATCATTGCTCTAGAGGAGATCTGCATGGAGGAATGTGCCAAAATACCAGCTACAGTGTGCGCAAACCTGGTGAAGACTTACAGGAAACGTTTGACCTCTGTCATTGTCAACAAAGGTTATGTTACAAAGTATTGAGTTGAACCAAATTTACTGACCAAATACTTATTTTCCACCATAATTTACAATTACATTCTTTAAAATTCCTACAATGTGATTTTCTGGATTTTTGTTTCTCATTTTGTCTCACATAGTTGAAGTGTACCTATGATGAAAATTACGTAACTCTCTCATCTTTCTAAGTAGGAGAACTTGCCCAATCAGTGGCTGACCAAATACTTTTTTGCCCCACTGTATTAATTAAAGTATGTAGGTATCATTAGATATTTGTTGAATCCAGTGCATAAACTCACAAGCTCCTTATTACTGTTTTAATTGTTGGTTTATTTATTTAGAGTGCAATTGTGTTTATATACAACATTTAAATTATTAATGCTCTCTGTGACTAATATGACTTAAGTACTTGTCCCAGTACAACACAGGGTAATATTATAAGAGCCAATAATGGCCAAGGCTGAATATTGACCTGTTTTCTGAACTGATCCACTAATGTACAACACTGTGCAGTCTTAGCACATGCTGTTGTTAAATATATTTGTATATATTATATATGGTAAATATATTTGTTTACATTAAGATATCATTTATTTACATCGTCTTAATTAGTGTGTCAGTAGAATTCACCAAAAATGTAAAAATTATGCTGCTAAAGACGAGCTCTTTTTCAAGCTCTAGTTTATCAAGCAACCTACCTAGCAATTTAAAAATGCATAAGAAATGAAATTTAAAAGTATATATTGTGAAGACAAGTATAATTTTTAAAGGATTTTTCCAACTTTTACTATCCATCATAGTATACTTATATTTTGAAAATTTCCTTTAATTTTCCTAAAACTTACAGTTTTTACCATATTTATAATACAGTAATACAACAATGATGTAAGCATCTGAACATCAGAAACAATAGCAAATCAAATATTTTGATGATCAAGAGAAATGCTTAACTCAAAGTTCTCTTAAAGTTCATAAAGGAAAAACTGCCTAGTTTTGCTTTGATGATGGTATTGCAAACTCTTGGCATCTTTTTGACCAGCTTCCAGAGGTAGCCACATGGAATGCTTCTCCAACAGTCCTGAAGGAGTTCGCACAAGTTCTGAGCACAAGTTGGCAGGCTTGCCCTTACTGTTCGGTAAAGCTCACCAAAGCTCTGTAGGGTTCGATTGGGGAGATTTGATGACTAGGTCATCTATCGTAGCACTCCCTCACTTTCTTATAGAAATCTCCAACAGTATCATCAAAACACCTACACATCATTACAGCACCTCCCCCATGTTTCACAGTTAGGCCCACACATTCTGGTATCATCCATTCACCTTCTCTGCATCTCACAAAACACAAAAGCTAGTGCCAAAAGTGTCAAAATCTGAACAAATAAAAGATTTCCAGTGTTCTAGGATCCACTGGTTGTGTCATGTTGACGTCCCTCAGAAGAGGGTTCTTTGCAGGCATTCTGCCATAAAGACCTGATTCACATAATCTCCTCTTAATGGTTGCTGTCGAAATGTTGGCTGCTAGCGTTCCGTGAAGCATTTAATTCAGCTTGAATCTGTGGTGGTATTAACTGGTGATTTCTTAGTCTAACAACTATCTAATGTGCTTGTCATCTGCAGCAGACTTATCACATGGCCTTCTTTCCTGCGGCGATCTCAATAATAGCTGTTTTCATTGTAGTGTTTGATTGTTTTGGCCACTGTACTTTCAGAACTTTTGCTATTTTCCTAAATGACTGGTCATCATTCCTGAAAGTAATTATGGACTTATATTTCTGTTTGCTCAGGTAAACCTTTTTTGCAGTATTATTTATTAACATAAAATGATTACACAAAAATGAACGAGTTCTTCCAAAGGGGTTCCTTGGTGTCCACTTTACACACAATAAATGATAATATCACATATTAAGACCAAGAAAGAGGGTTTTGAGGATAACATGTAGTACTTTGAAATCATTCTTGCACACTCTTGGACACCTGCATTCACTTAGCAATTTTTCTGTTTTTTACTACAAAATTGGGATGTTGGCTTAATAACACTGGTTTTCTTAAATAAATAAATTAATGAATTAAAAAAAAAAAACTTTGGATAACCTCTTTATATGGACAAACTTGACTATATTGGCTATACAATTGAGAAATATATGATTTTCAATAGGTGTGTCTAAACTGTTGATATATAAGGCTGATGAGCACTTACCTATGATCCATAGGATGAGCAGGTAGTCGATCATCTCCAGCGCTGGGCCCATGTTGTGCTTCTTGTTTTCATTGTAGACCAGTGAGTAAAGGTTGAGTAGGAGCAGGAAGGTGAGGTACGAGGCGCTGTGGATGATGAATTTCACGAAGGGCGTGTGGATGATCTGGCCAACTCGTGAGCGCGGACCGAGTAGGTAACACACAGAAAGTAGAGGCCACAGCAGAGCCACAGTCATCACCGTTAGCAGCTTCAGACCCGTGTGTTTGCGCCGATAACTTGCCAACTCACCAAACCACACAGTGTTCAAGAACTGCTGACAGTTGGACTGTGCCACAAACTGAATGTAACCAAGAATCAAAACTATTTATGAACACAAGTTTTCAGACGTTGAATGTTTACAAGGCTTATTCTGTGATAATGCATTCATTGAGATAATAAGCTAAATATATACAAAATCATTATTTATAGGGTGTTTGCTATTGGGTGCATGGAATGAGGCTCAATCTGTGGACTTCAACTCTTGTGAAACACAAAGAGTTGAAGTCCACAGGTTGAGCCTCATTTTAGCCACTCACTTGAATTTAAGAGGATGTGAGACTGCACCCCTGGTTTTCATGGTTGCATAGTTAGTAGGAAGCTACTATTGTTCTGAAGTTAATGTGTCCCAAAGGCATAAAATCAGAATGTAACATTGAAAATGTTACTATCAAACACAGTTTTTGCAATTAAGAAGAAAAACATTTCAAAAACAGTACGAATACGAACAATGATAGGAAACCTTACATATAGTATACTATACATACATACATACATACTATACAGACAAAATGAGAAAAAAACAATCCAGTAAATCACATTGTAGGATTTTTAAAGAATTTACTTGTAAATCATGGTGAGAAATAAGTATTTGGTCAATAAATTTGTTTCAACTCAATACTTAACATAACCTTTGTTGGCAATGACAGACGTCAAACGTTTCCTGTAAGTCTTCACCAGGTTTGCACACACTGTAGCTGGTATTTTGGCCCATTCCTCCATGCAGATCTCCTCTAGAGCAGCGATGTTTTGGGGCTACATGGACTTTCAACTCCCTCCACAAATTTTCTATGGGGCTGAGGTCTGGAGACAGGCTAGGCCACTCCAAGACCTTGAAATGCTTCCATCGTTGCATGAGCAGTGTGTTTGAGCCACGTTCCATCTTCAATGCTCTCACTGATGGAAGGAGGTTTTGGCTTAAAATCTCATGATACATGGCCCCATTCATTCTTCCCTTAACACAGATCAGTCGTCCTGTCCCCTTTGCAGAAAAACAACCCCAAAGCATGATGTTTCCACCCCCATGCTTTACATTAGGTATAGCACATCTCAGAATTCTTCTTCCTCCAAACACGGCGATCTCCAATCTTCTTCTGGATCATCCATATGCTCTCTGGCAAACTTCAGATGGGCCTGGACATGTACTGGCTTAAGCAGGGGGGCACGCCTGGCACTGCAGGAGTCCCTCTTGGCGTAGTGTGTTACTGATGGTAGCTTTGTTACTTTGGTCCCAGCTCTCTGCAGGTCATTCATCAGGTCGCTCCGTGTAGTTCTAGGATTTTTGCTCACCGTTCTCATGATCATTTTGACCAGATCAAGGGAGATTATCAATGGTCTTGTATGTCTTACAATTGCTCTCACAGTTGATTTATTCACACCAACCTGCTTGCCTATTGTAGATTCACTCTTCCTAGCCTGGTGCAGGTCTACAATTTTCTTCCTGGTGTCCTTCAACAGCTCTTTGGTCTTGGCCATGGTTGAGTTTGGAGTCTGACTGTTTGAGGCTGTGGACAGGTGTTTTTTTATATAGATAACGAGGTCAAACAGGTGCCATTAATACAGGTAATGAGTGGAGGACAGAAGAGCTTCTTAAAGAAGAAGTTACAGGTCTGTGAGAGCCAGAAATCTTGCTTGTTTGTGGGTGACCAAATACTTAATTTCCACCATGATTTACAACTAAATTCTTTAAAAATCCTACAATGTGATTTTCCTGGGTTTCTTTTCTCGTTGTATCTCTCATAGTGTACCTATGATGAAAATTACAGACCTATCTCATCTTTCTAAGTAGGGGAACTTGCACAATCATTGACTGATTAAATACTTTTTTGTCCCACTGTATAAACAAAGATTTAGGAAACAAAGATTTAGGCATACAAAGTTCAAAAATGTTTTCAGCAAAATATTTATTGAACCAGTTCAGTAGACTGGTCCATATAACAGTGCAACAGAAATAGACAAAAGGGCACACAATTACATGGACTGTAAACCAGTAGTTAGCATGAGCACACCACTGGTGTTGCACTTATCTTTAGCTTTACTAAGAACATCTGCTAAACTTTCTTACCTCCTTTTGGTTGTATTTGATGGCCAATTTTAGGCGGCTGAGGTTCATGCGCTCCTCCAGGAGTCCTCTCTTATCAACATGATCCTCGCTGCTTGTGTGGTTCAGGATGACTTCAAGCTCACGCGAATTGCGCGCTTGGGCCAGCAAGTCTTTGGCAAACATCTTGCACTGTTTGGCTAGCTCTTCGTAATCAGTCCTTTTGGCAGACGAAGGGAGAAATAAAGCAATGTCATCTATTAAAGTACTGATAACTCTGATTAAAAACTGCTTTTTCTACAGTTGTTTGTATGCTATTAACAAATTCATAAAATTGGGGTAGCAGCTGAAGGAATACTGTTGACTTTCTTAACAAACAGAATTTGTTAAAACAGTTTTAAAGCAAGTTTTGAAATAATCATGAGTCCACTATCATTATCACTATCACCACTATCATTTCCTTTACCTACAGTAACTCAACACTACATTGACTTAGAGCAATGACATACCTAGTGCAATATTTTGTTTAATCACAGGTACATAATTTACACTTAAACATATTTCAGGAGCTGTGATCAGCAGGAATTTTGGCCCATTCCTCCAAACAGATGGTCTGGATTGTCCATGTGCATCATTATGTGTAGCAATGGTATTCTTGCAGAACAAAGGCTTTCTCCTTCCATACTTGCCATGTACACCATTGTTGTTCAGTGCTCTCCTGATGGTGAATGAATGTTGTTAATTCATGAATATCAGTTAACTTTAGCCAATGTGAGAGAAACCTTTAGTTGCTTAGAAGTTACCTGGGTTCCTTTAAGACCTTTTACATGGCATACTTTTGGAGTGATCTTTGTTGGCTGAACGAGTAACAGTGGTCTTGAATTTGTACATAGTCTACCTGTGGATTGGTGGAGTGTAAAAACTTTTGTACTCGCAGATCTTCTTTGTTCGTGCCATGATACACTTCCACAAACGTGTTTGAATAGCAGATTGTGATGGATCCAAGTTCTTTAAATATAACATGAACCTGGGTGTCAACCCATTGATTGAAAACAACTAAGTCTAACTTTACATTCAGCTCAACTGCTAATCCTAGAGGTTCATATAATTTTGCCATTCATTTTTCTCAAAAAATTTATAACCAAGTACAAAATGTTGTCTCATTTATTAGTTGGGTTCTCTAACTGCTTTTAGGGCTTGTGTGAAAATCTGGTGACATTTTAGATCATGCAGAAATTTAGAAAGTTCTAAAGGGTCCACAAACCTTCAAATACCACTGTACTCCTGTCAGTCATCCTTTCTCTTGCTCTGCCTGACTCTCTGCCTGTCAGTTTGCCTGTCCCTCGTTCTATTTCAGTTTCTCTCTCTGTTACACTTTGTCTCTTTGAATTTCTCTGTCTTGTCTTTCTATCTGTCTCTCTTTATCTCTTTCTCCCACTCCCTCTTTCACTGTCTGTCTTTGTCTGTATATCAATACCTGAACTCCACCTCAACCAGGCTGAGCTCCTTGAGGTCAGCACTCAGTTCGAACGCTCTCAGTATGGGATCTTCCTCTGTCAGCATGATAAGCGATGGGCTCGCCAGGCAGCGGTAGATATCCAGCCGAAATCTGCAGGGCAGAAAATGGGGAGAACAAAGAGCTTATGACATGAATTACAGAAACTGTATTTTAAAACCAGGGCAAAGAAAAACAAAACAGTATCTTTAATCCTCATTTTCTGGTCACTCTTTAACAAGGAAATAGCCCAGGCAATAGAAATGCTACATTATAATATACGTAAAACATTTTCAGCTTGGTTATAAACCAGATGTGCAGGGACCCTAATGCTAGGTATGTGTACATAGGTGAGAGTGTAAGAGACCTAAAATGGGAGAGCTATACAGATCATATGTTGCACAAGAAAAAGGATATAATACAGATAATTTCATATATATTAAAAATATTTTTCATGTTCATAGATGAAATTGAGACAAACAGGTTGTTTGAGGTATTTTGATCTAATCTTGCCTACATTCATTCATTCATGAAGTATTTATTTAAAACACATTACAGTGAGGCAAAAAAGTATTTAGTCAGCCACTTATTGTGCAAGTTCTCCTACTTAGATGAGAGAGGTCTGTAATTTTCATCATAGGTGCACTTCAACTATGAGAGACAAAATGAGAAAAAAAAATCTAGGAAATCACATTGTAGGACTTTTATAATTTAATTGTAATTTATAGTGGAAAATAAGTATTCGGTCAATAACAAAAGTTCATCTCAGTATTTTGTAACATAACCTTTGTTGGCAAAGACAGAGGTCAAACGTTTCATGTAAGTCTTCACCAGGTTGGCACACACTGTAGCTGGTATTTTGACCAGTTCCTCCATGTAGATCTCCTCTAGAGCAGTGATGTTTTGGGGCTGTCGCTGGCCAACACGGACTTTCAACTCCCTCCACAAATTTTCTATGGGGTTGAGGTCTGGAGACCTGCTAGGCCACTCCTGGACCTTGAAATGCTTTTTACGGAGCCACTCCCATCTGACCACATGATATGCTCCCAATCTTCTTCTGGATCATCCATATGCTCTCTGGCAAACTTCAGATGGGCCTGGACATGTACTGGCTTAAGCAGGGGGACACACTTGGCACTGCAGGATCTGAGTCCCTCTCGCCGTAGTGTGTTACTGATGGTAGCTTTGATCCTTTGGTCCCAGCTCTCTGCAGATCATTCATCAGGTCCCTCCGTGTAGTTCTGGGATTTTTGCTCACCGTTCTCATGATCATTTTGACCCCACGGGATGAGATCTTGCGTGGCGCCCCAGATCGAGGGAGATTTTCAATGGTCTTGTATGTCTTGCATTTTCTTACAATTGCTCCCACAGTTGATTATTCACACCAACCTGCTTGCCTATTGTAGATTCACTCTTCCCAGCCTGGTGCAAGTCTACAATTTTCTTCCTGGTGTCCTTCGGCAGCTTTCCTTTCCTGGATTTTTTTTCACATCTTGTCTCTCATAGTTGAGGTGTAAGTATGATGAAAATTACAGACCTCTCTCGTCTTTCTAAGTAGGAGAACTTACACAATCAGTGGCTGACTAAATACTTTTTTACCCCACTGTATCTTAAAGTATTTAGTTTTTGCTGTAGTTTTTCACCATTTACACCTACAGTAAAACTGTCAAATAGTAAATTTACTACATTTTTGCAATATGATGGCATATCTATTTTTGACAATAGTCAACTTGTAACGAATGAAATGTACATTAAAACACATCGGTTTTCAGGAACATCCCCCAGCATGGAAAGGACTTTTGGGGTTCCATTTGATTAACACTGTTTAAACATTATAATAACTTATACAAAGTAAGATATTTGTAAATTACTTAAGGTGCCTGGGTTAATGAGGTTATTGTTAAATGCTGTCAGAACATGCTGTTATGAATGGGATAAGACTCTACTTGCCTCGAGTGACGGAGACTGTCTTTCTTGTTCTTGGCCAAACAGAGGGTGCACTCACAGCCCACAGCATGCGGCCGTGGCAATGAGATATCCTGCTTCAGAAGCATGGTCAGGATCTCATAATTGTTCCTGTGAGCAGCCAAGATGACAGGGGCCACATCCATGGTAGTGGAATACTCTGGGTTTTGGATGCGCTGCATTAGTTTCTGGGACAGACAAATTTACATTTATTCACTTCACTGATGCTAATATCCAGAGTGATTTACAACTGATCCTATCATACAATGCACTATCTAAGCAATTGTTGGTTAAGGGTCCGTGTCAAGAATACAACATCTGCAGCTTGGCACTTCTTGGGCATGGACCCTGGTCCTTTTGTCACAATCTAGTGCCATCACAGTACCAAAAACTAAATAACTAAATTAAATCTACGCAATTAAATTTAATATTTTTGTGTTTCTTCATGCTGGATCTGACTTGTGTGATAGCCTAAGTAAGTAGTGTTATGACTATGCTAATGTTGAGTAACACTGAATGAGATACTCTAACAGGACAGCCTCTGGCAAATTTCTGCGGTTGCCAGATAATTTAAGTGGTCATGTAAACATCAAAATAAGACATTCTTATTTACATTACAGCATTTATAACATATTCATTTAGTTGCCGCATCAGATTCATCCATATACGTAACGTGATGGTACAATGCTAAATATTTAATGGTGTTGGTTTACTTGTTATGCTTCCATACCTGCTCAATAAAACAAATGAAATACTTGATTTTATAAATTGATATCACTAAAATTTCAATAAAACTCAAGTGAACTGAAAGAAAAACTTAAATAATAATGGAAACATACATCACTTACATTTTGTTCATAAGAATTTCTACAGGTTTTGTTAAAAAAATTATTTGGATGAAGGATTTAAATGCCTCGTGAATATAATACTTAAATTAAGGGTGAATTTATGATATAATGTCAGACATTAGACATTTAGACATTTTCCTAACCTTTTTTTACCCATCTTTACCAAGGGTAAAAAACTGACCGCAATCGAGGGTTTGGAGGATCGTCTGGGTCGATGGTTGAGAAGAATATCCACAGCTCCCACCACCTCAGAGTCAATTGCCACCAAGAGCGCATCTGTTGCCTAGCCACACACAGAAATACACAAATAAACATAAAACCATATGTACATGTGTATATATAAGAATTTAAAAAGAATACTTAATTTATTTTATTTTTTATGGAAAAACATTTCTATTCATATATAAAGTGGCAGCCAAAAGTTTGAGACCATTAATGAAAATGCTTGTTTTTATCCCCCAAAGATTCAACTTTTCACACAAATTGTTATATTGATTAGTATGTTTTGTAATGAAAAATTTTGTATTAACTCAGGAAAAAATGAAAAATAAAAATAATTTCACTAGTAGTCTCAGACTTTTGATTCAAACGTTTCAGTGTGGAAAGCACATCATGTATAGACATGCACCAGTGTCCACAACATTCAAACACGGACTGCGTTAATAGCCCTAGAATATGAGAGTCAATACTTTCTGGTCCATCAGCTTTTACCATGGGATTCAATCAACATTAGTGGTTTTTCAGTAAGTTCTTATTCTTTTTTTAAGCTCCAAAGACAATTATGGAGCTAATTATGTATGCATTAGCTGCAATACATAATGCAATACAAAGTGACGGAGCACATATTTAACCGAAAGACAAATAGTTGTCACTTTACCTGGCAGCCATGTTCCAGGAGGAGCTGCAAGATGTCTAGGTTCTCATTCTCAATAGCGATGGTCACGGCATCTCTCCCCAACACGTCCACACAGTTGATGTTCAGCTCACCATGGCGTTTCTCCTCCAGCAGTTTCTTCACCATGTAGTAATCACCTTAATCACACCAGCATTTCTCTCTGATAATTAACCCATTCATTTCTCATTCAGTAATGTAAACAAAAGTTTTGTGTGTATATGAGAGCCAGTCCTAGCCATGACACAGTCCAGAACTTGTGTTTGAATAAACACAAAGGCATCAAAGGGAGAAACTGAGTTGTGTACAGCTTTCCTTAATATGGTAAAGAATATATCTGACTCTCCCCCTGCAGTATAATATCAGGTTTACAGTGCACTCAGAGAATAAATCAAAATGGTACGGTTATTTTATAGATACGCTTGGATGTGTAGCTAAGCTTCTGTAATTGTACCTCAAGAAATGGTCTTAAAAACCATCCATTCAGCCAACGAGTGAACACCCACTTATGTATGGCATAATACTGGATTGATGTTGTATGTACATCAGTCCATTGTTTTGTCCTTTTATCTTTTTCCTTATATACTGGACTTAGACAGGACACTCTGTTATTGGTGAATAACATGGGTACCAATCTGATAATAGACCTGTTAGGGTCAAGTAGAGGTTACGTGGTCTTCTTAGTGGTAGCAGGGTCAAGTGGAGGTTATGTGGTTTCCTTAAGGTCACAATGCAGAACAAAGTTCCTCTTTTAGCAGCTTCTAACATAACTATAACAGACGTCATGTCTATCTGTTATACGAAACTGCACATAGTCAGGTTAAATCAGATAACTTCTCCACATTTGCGGTTTACAGGTCTGCTTACCCCGACGATTGTTTTTTCGAGCTATGGTATACAAGCTGTTTAATGTAATAAGAAACTTTGGAAGACTATGCAACTCTGTGTTTCTTCTCCAAGTGTGCTTGTAAGAGCACTGAGGATTCATCTGACCTTTTGCTTCTTAGACATAGTATATCCTTACCTACCAATACCAATATCAAAACTGTTCTCTGAAGTACGTCTAACACAAGAAACACATTCACCATTAGTTAACTGAGCTGATTCTCTGCAAGTGTTACAGAGAGTGCTTGTTTTATGTAAATGTGAATCATCTATCAGGTCCTTCACCATCACTTATGTAATAAAACACAGTAAACAGTCAGTACAATTAATGTAAAAATTTCCAGGCCAAGCCAGTACTGAGCAAATATTTAAGCTAAAACAGACCCTGATAGCAAAGTTCAGTATCAGATCATCACTGTAAAACATAACGTTTTGAGCAGCCATCCAGAAAAGAAGTCAGATTGCAGGAGCAGGATTGAGAAACACTGCTTAAAGGTTCTAATGTCATGTTGCTTACTCCTGACCAGACAACATGCCATGAATACATTTTGAAAAGCAAAAAGCAATTTTCCGAAACAAATTATGACGTTCATGTCACAACAAAGACAATCAAAATAATCATTTAAAAATAGCAACCACACAAGTCAATATAAGATGTCATGTTGTTAATGTGTTAAAAATATAAGACGTTGAGAGCAGATGAACATGTTCATAATCTTCCAATAATTTCTGATATTTGTTGTTTTATACTATCATAATAAATGATGAATACATGATACAAATAATAAACAATAATGTTAACAATGAATATATAATAATGTTTGAAGCACTGAAAGAGTGCTCCAGTCAGCCAGCTGTGACGCTCACAGACATTTTCAAACTCTCCCTGAAGTCCACAGTCTACTGTTCCAACATGACCCATGACCCATACACTTTCTTGTCGTACAGCTAACATTTGTATCACCATGTGATTGTGAGTTTATACACTCTTTCAGTGTCTTTTGAATGACTGATATAATGACTTCTATAAAGAACCCATTAATACTGCATTTCAAATATTTGTTTACATGTCTTCTAGATATAGGCTACATTATCATCGCCAAAATGTGTTTAACCCACAAAGTTACACAAAGAATACAGCATCACAATGAAAATTTGTTTGACTGAATATACCCTGTGAGACACCAGATTACAAGCCCAACCACTGTGGGGACCAGAAATGTATGCAATAAACAAAATCACATGACATAGTGGGGGCTGTGTGTTAATCTCACCATTATGTCGCCATTGAAATAGCTACTTGGACATTTCACATACACAGCATTAAGCAGACACCCTCAACCACATAGATTTGCAACAAAACAGAACAACTGATTGAGGGGTTTGCTAATGGCCCAACAGTGACAACAGTGTCAAGTAAAGTTTATATATCACAGTGAGGTCCAAATGTCCCCACGACTAAAATGTTTAACCTTTTCTGGACACGTTGCCTGCCTCCATAGGGAAATTTGCTTTTTCACAAAACTGCAACTTTCTTTTGAAAAACCAAAAGACCCAACATATTTGGTTTACTTCACTGAGGTTAAGGTTACGATTCGATGTAGGCCAGGTGTAGAATTAATTAGCTACAGTAATATCACGCCAAGGAAAGGATCTTAGAATGACAGAAAGACAAACCTGTGCATGTCTGTATGCAAGCGGAACACTCACCTTTCTCGCAGGCCAGTAGGAAGAGCTTCTCATCCAGAGTGGTTTCCTCTTGAACCTCCCTGACGTCCTTCAGGGCCAGATGGGCCCTGGGAGAGGCCGCGGGTGGACCCCGGTAAAGCGCAGCCATCAGCACGGGGAGACCGAGCCGCATCCCACCGGCGACCGAGCGCCTGAAGCCCCCCAGAGCGCCGGGAAAAGAAGAAGAGAAATCCAGCCCACCAGCCTCGATCCTCCTTTAACCGAGCCCGAGAAGAACCGCGGAACTAGCGCGAGCTCTATAAGTGCTCGGATCAGCCACCCGGATTAATACACTGCTAATCGTCGTTCAGAGCGCCCAGTGATTCGAATCGATAAGGGCATTGTTTGACTCGCTTTTATTTTACTCTTCAACGACAAACGCATGCAAGCTGTTCCTGCTTCTGATGCTCAGCGCTGTTGGTGCTGATGGTGTTGACGCTCTGTGATGCGCATGCGCAAAATAAGACCACCTGAGTATCTGACACGAGCAGGATTACTCCGCCGCGACCCAGAATTGGATTAATAATGAATGAATTAAAGCAATATATTGTATTTACGTTTACCGTCAAAAAGGTATTCTTCTGTATAATAAAAACAACAGCGACGACAACAACAACAACAATAATAATATTAGAAGGAATAGCAGTAAAATGCACCTCCACGATTCATGTAATTTTATTGTATTATATATATTTTTTTACATTTATTCATATAAAATAAAACAAAATATTAAAATAAAATATTTAAACACACACACATTTCAAATCTTGATAAATTGCCTTTTAAACCCGTGGTTTATCTGTTCGTTATTAAGCCCTGATTTTTGTTTCTTATTCATCATGTTCGCAATAATTTCACTTTTGTACAAATTCTATCAAAAGTGTCCCAGAACAGCTACTACAAGTTTAAAATTGTGATAATGTCACTTTAATTCGTTAGTATGTGTATGGCATTTATTTCATGCAACAATATAACATGGATTGTTTCCTTAATTTCAGCCTAATATAGTAATCCACTGACTATTTTGATGTTTCATTAAGATTTCTCACATACAGATGTATAATAATGTGCAGTCCAGCAATATTGGTAACATGTCTACCTCATAATAGTCATAATAATATTATTTAAGAGATATAGATTTGTGAAACCCAGACCTGGTTAACCATCCTTTTCCCATTTTAACATGTTGACAGATGACTGATATAAGTACATGACAAACTGATTCAGGCACTTGGAACAACAAACCACACAGATGTATTTAGGTATGTAATCAGGAACACCAGTAATAAGACAGGCCTAAATATTCAGTCTTTTTATTAACATCGCCACGTCTTTATTAGCATATAAACCAGTTGAGAGAAAGACCCATCTAGTCACAGGGCAAAATGTTTGCTAACTCTCTTTGTCAAAGTTTAGTATTTTATTTCTGAAGCACATCTATCTCAGTTTATCATCTTTGCAGTGTATTTGATTTTTTAAACAGGATAATATAATAAGGAGCTTTGCTCAAATCTGAGTTTTGATGTAAAAAGAATCAGCCAAAAATGTAACATTTTTAAACACCAAATTAATGCTATTTTCATCATGTACTATTTTGTTAGCATTTTCTCTCCATATCAATGTGAGTTTCCCCCATGTACTCTTGCTTCCTCCCACATTCCAAAGACATGTGTTAGGTCAAATGATGTCTCTAAAAGTGTCAGTGTGAGTGAGTGATCGACGACTACTATATGATTCTCTTTACACAGCTGAGGGCATATTCTATTCAATTTTTTTTTCTAATTGTAAGTCATTTTTAGCTTCTGCTTGAATGACAACTACCCTATGAAAATATCCTCTTATTTATTATTACTGTTACTATGTTGCCTAGTAATACTACTAGTAAAAAGAGACTGTGGTGATGCAGCAATTACAAGGTACTGGATAAGAATTCATAAAGTTGTGGATTCAAGATGCAGTTCTGCCAAGCTGCCACTGTTTGGCTCTTGAGTAAGACCCGGGATCCTTAATCACTTAGATTGTATCTTGAAAGATGGTGTTAGTCTTTCAAGTTTACTTAAAACTCTATTTAAGTTACTGTAGATGAGGGTGTCTTCTAAATGGAATGAATAGTAGTTTTAAATAAGTTTTAAATAGATTTTCATCAGTAGATGGCAGGATATAATAACACATGTTAAATCACTAGTTTCAACACTTTTTTAATTGCAATTGCAAAACAGGGCCATATGATTAATAATCTAGGTCTGTACTAAAGTGTGGCAAAAAGAGATATGCCATCATATTGCAATAATGTAGTACATTTACTATTTGACACTTTTACTGTAGGTGTAAATGGTGAAAAACTACAGCAAAAACGAAATACTTTAAGATACTGTATGTAGCTCTATATATTATTGTATACTGCTGGTTATTTTCGTAGCTCTATTAAAAGAAATATATGCAACCTAAACTACTGTATTAATCACTCACCCACTCACTCACCCACGATACTTATTTAATCCATTTCAGTGCTATGAGGAGTAGGGATCTAAGGTCACCAGGTGGGAACTAACCCTGGACAAAGTGCTAGTCCATTGCTCGGGCACATGCACACTCACACTGGGACACTTTAGAGACACCAGTTGACCTAACGCATGTCATACAAACTGTACACACGTGATGGCCAGGCTGGTACTCCAAACTGGGTCTGTGGTGCTGTGAGGTGACAGTATTCTCTGTTGCACCACTGTACAGCCCTTGCTTTAATCAGCATTTATAAAAAAAAACACATTATACATATGATAAAAATACCATTAACATCTAATAGAGTATAAAATATTTTGTATTTTAGGTTAGTAGTTCACCATGATTCACTCTTTGTGTTGCATCTATGTTCTGATGAGGTTATTATAATCTAACAATGTAATTTAACTTAATTGCTCATATTAAAGCCCATAGTGAGCTAATTCAAGGAAAATACTAAAATTCAGAACTGAAAATGATTGCTTTAGGACATCTTTAGGACATACCTCACTTCAGGTCCTTCCACAACATTTTGATTGGATTAAGGTCAGGACTTTGACTTGGCCATACCAAAACATTAACTTTATTCTTCCTTTAACCATTCTTTGGTAGAACGTCTTGTGTGCTTAGGGTCGTTGTCTTGCTGCATGAAACACCTTCTCTTGAGATTCAGTTCATGGACAGATGTCCTGACCCTTTCCTTTAGAATGTTCTGATATAATTCAAAATTCATTGTTCCATCAATTAGAAATTAGAAGATACTATAAAATGGTAAAGCTGCTTTGAGACAATGCTCCATTTAAAAAGCGCTATATAAATAAATCGGACTTGACTTGACTTGACACTGCAGTGATACTGACGTGGTGGCGATTTGTTAGTGTGTATTGCACTGGTATGAGTAGTGCTGCTAGTGTAGTGCTTTTAAAACACTTCAGTGTCACTGCTAGACTGAAAATAGTCCACCAACCAAAAATGTCCAGCCACCAGCATCCTGTGGACACTGATGAAGTATTAGAGAATGACTAACACAAACTGTGGAACAAGAGATGAGCTACAGTTTCAGACTTTACATGTACAAAGTGGAGCAATATATTAGATGTGTTTGACAGAGTGCACTGTGAGTGAAAGCAGTGTTTAACAACTCCAGCAGCACTGCTGTGTCTGATCCAATCATACTAGCAAAACGCACACTAATACACCACCACCACATCAGTGTTACTGCAGTGTTACCGAGAATCGTCCACCACTCAAATAGAACAGGAATGAGCAGGAACATGAACAAAGAGCTGGCATTCCAAAATGTCATCTACACACAATGAAAAACACAGTGGCATCCCTGCTTCAGTATCAGGAAATAAAGGAAACAAACCAACAAACTGGAGCTGAGACAAGACAATGCCTGCCAAACTCAAACAAAAGTTTGTTTAATGTTTACATTTTTTCTTCTAACAACTAGAAACGTAATGCTTTCTTTGTTTCTTAATTCAGTTTCTTTCCTGTTGTAAGGGTTCTTCCTTCAATATAAACATAATTTCTTACACATTAATTTGTTTCTTTTCCAGTTTTCTGTTTTGTGCTTTATTCTTAACCTTAATATTCCACAGCTTAGATCTCTTAAAACTCTGAACAGCTACTTAACCCTCTTCATAAGCCCTTAGAGTTTATTTATTTATAATACATTTATGCACATATGTTGAACTCACTGTTATAATTATTCCTTTATAGTTTATGGGCATCACCAAAGGTGCAGGGGACAGACAACGTCTGGACTTGTGAGGCAGGAACTTCTTTAGAATGGCTTCTTTAGTGCTAGCCTAATTCAGATTCCATCTCCCAGACATCGACTGTCCTGCTGAGGACCTCACCTCATCCTTCACCACAGACACACACACACACACACACACACACACACACACACACACACACACACACACACACACACACACAGACACACACAGACACACACACACACACACACACACGCACAGATGAACTACCACTGAACACTGTATGTGACATCCCTTGCGCAATTGCACCCTGGTACCAAGCCATGGCCTGGATTAGCCTCAGATGTAAAAAGCTGACAGTAATTCGGACTGGCTGTGTTGTGTCCACTCAGGCTGTGGGTCTTCTGAAGCTCTAACTGAGCCTCCGCTCACTAGTGTGCACTGACTGCCCTCTAGCAGCCAGAGCATGCAGATAAGTACACAGAACCAATCCCACAGTGAAGTTATACATTTATATTTAAGATTTAGTGTACTGTGTCATTAAAGTGTTGACATTGAATTTAGTTTAATTTTAGTTTTTTTTATATTTAGTCTTGTCTTGTTAGTGTCAGTTTTTATTTTTTTCACAAGCTGCAAAATATATTTTCATCCATAGATGGCAGTCCATAACAACATCAGGCTGGTTCAGGTTTTACAGTCACTAACAACCTTTTGTCAAATCACATTTGCAAAACTCTAAACACAATCTGCAAAACATCCATTTTTGTGAACTATACCATTAACACAATATTAAAATGATTTCAAAGCCTTAAATACAGTAAAAAAACTAAAAACAAAACAAAAAACAAAACTGCAATAACAGCAGCTGAAAACCTACAGTGGGGTGAAAAAGGGTTTGCCCCCTTTCTGATTTCCTAATTTATTGCATGTTTGTCACACTTAAGTATTTCGGAACGTCAAACCAATTTAAATATTAGTCAAAGACAACACAAGTAAACACAAAATGCAATTTTTAAATGAAGGTGTTTGTTATTAAGGGAGAAAAAAAATCCAAACCTACATGGCTCTGTGTGAAAAAGTGATTGCCCCCTAAACCTAATAACTGGTTGGGCCACCCTTAGCAGCAACAACTGCAACCAATGAGTCTTGAAATGAGTCTTTTACAGCATTGTGGAGGGATTTTCGCCCACTCATCTTTGCAAAATTGTTGTAATTCAGCCACATTAGACGGTTTTTGAGCATGAACTGACTTTTGAAGGGCATGCCACATCATCTCAATTGGATTCAGGTCAGGACTTTGAATAGGCCACTCCAAAGACTTCATTTTGATTTTCTTCAGCCATTCAGAGGTGGACTTGCTGGTGTGTTTTGGATCATTGTCCTGCTGTAGAACCCAAGTTTGTTTCAGCTTGAGGTCACGGACAGATGGCCGGACATTCTCCTTCAGGATTTTTTGGTAGACAGCAGAATTCATAGACCCATTTCTCACAGCAAGTCTTCCAGGCCCTGAAGCAGCAAAACAGCCCCAGACCATCACATTACCACCATCATATTTTACTGTTGGTATAATGTTCTTTTTCTGAAATGCTGTTGTAGTTTTATGCCAGATATAATGGGACACACACCTTCCAAAAAGTTCAACTTTTATCTTGTCAGTCAACAGAATGTTTTCCCAAAAAGTCTTGAGGATCATCAAGTGAGGCCTGCAGTTCTTTGAAGGATGTTTTGGGGTCTTTTGTAATCTCTTGGATTAGCCGTCGCTGCGCTCTTGGGGTAATTTTTGTAGGCCGGCCACTCCTGGAAAGGTTCACCACTGTTCCATGTCCATTTGTAGATAATGGCTCTCACTGTGGTTTGCTGGAGTCCCAAAGCTTTAGAAATGGCTTTCTAACCCTTTCCAGACTGATAGATCTCAATTACTTTCTTTCTCAATTGTTCCTGAATTTCTTTGGATCTTGGCATGATGTGTAGCTTTTAAGGATCTTTTGATGTACTTCACTTTGTCAGGCAGGTCCTATTTAAGGGATGTCCTGACTGAGAACAGGTGTGGCAAAAACATGGACTCATAAAAAGGGGAATTACTAGATTGAGTGTGGTCCATCTGGTTAAACAACAACGCACAGAAGCAGACAGAGAGAGAGATAGATAGAAAAAAAAGAAAATAATGTCTGGACAAAGGAGAGGGAGAGGTAGGCGGTGAGGAGTAAGAATGAGTGGCGGTGTTCAAAGGAGAGTAAAAGCTGTTGTCACTGATGAAATAAGATGTGATAAACACCATGTGATAAACCATGGTCTATCACTGAGATAGGCTGGTGAAATGGGAAATGTCAGCCTGACTACTCTCTGACCAACCACAGAGTTTGAATGAAACAGTTGTACACAGTTCCTTTTGAAAAACATATAAGTATGGTGTCTATCTAATTCATCTGTTATGCCTTCTAGGCTACTATAGTGAGCTATACTACTCCAGATGAAAACATAGGTTAGAGTACCTACAATAGTAAATACTGGGAAGCATGTCCACATACTGTGTTTGATATCCTTCAAAGTGTCATGTAGTTGAAGGCTAATCAGACTCCATTTGATTGTTTTATTTGATTGTTTTGTTTATTTAATGTTGCATCAACATCAGTAGCTGTTCATCACAGGCAAGATTACATTGATACTAGTCGGGACACATTCAAAATGGCCCAGTTTAGAGTGACCAGTTAACCTAATGCATGTCTTTGGAGTGTGGGAGGTAACCGGAGCACCCTTAGTAAACCTGCGTAGACAAATCCCACACAGACGGGGTCGAGACAGGGATTGAACTAAGGATCTCTGGAACTGTGAGGTGACAGTGCTAAGTGCTTGTTTCACTGCTGCCCAAACTCATTTATGTAGATGAGGCAGGGTTTAACTTGGCCAAAACACAGGGATGGGGAAGAAACATCATATGGAAAAGGGATACTGTTGAGGTGCCGGGGTTAGAGAGGAGCAAATATCTCAATGTATGCTGCAACCTCAAGTGCTGGTTTGGTCATGCAGAAATGACAGGTTCGTCAATACAACAATGAGCTCCTTCTTTTGTTTTTGGATGACCTATACTAACAACTGATGCCAGAACCAGAAAGGGAACAAGTGGGAGGAAACATGAGAACATTTGTAATTACATGGGACAGTGTAGCATTCCACAATTCACATGCCATCACAAAGTGGTTTGGAGCCCATCCATGAATGGAGTTGCTATACCCCACACCCCACTCGCCTTTCATCCCCAGTGATGATTTTTTTTTTCAGCCTGGTGGAAGGTGTATAGCCACATGACCAAATGTCCCTCTTGGATGCGATGGATGCCGACTGCAGAGACAACTCAGCTGAAGAATGCCAGGGCTGAGTATGGCATGCCAAGTGTTATCTGTATGACAATTTCCATTAACATCAAATAGAGTATACAATATTGTGTATTAAAACAGTCTTTTAGGCCTGTGGTTCACAGTGGTTCCCTCTTTGTGCTGACTTATGCTTTTGAACAGGTTATAATACTCTAAGAATCTGATTTAACTTATTGACTTATGCTAAAGCCAATTGTGAGCTAATTCAAGGAAAACTCGAAAAACACAGAACTGAAAATGACTGCTGTCGGACTTCTTGAAGTCTGTATCCTGACATATAGCCAGGACTAATGCAATTGTATGTATTTTTAATGAAGCAGAGAAGCCTCATATTTGAATAATATGCTATGTAAAAAAAAAAAACTTATAACACTGTGAAACAGTCCTCAACATTATATGAACCCTTTAATGTGAATTTTAGAGGACTTTCATTTGGAAACCCCTTAATTTCCACTTATTTGCCCCTCCTTTGCTAAAAAAACTTGCAAAGACCAGCATATGTTGCATTTTGGACACTGGCATGCTGATTTGCGTTACCAGCAGTAAGACCATTCGAGTTCACCAGCTACACTATCACCAGAGCAGCACTAACCAGCATCAACCAACTTGTACCAGTATGGACCATGGAATAGAAAAGGTCTGAAAGTTATATAGGCTAAGTGTTCCGACAGTCCAGCAGCAGGGGTCTTGTGCATACTAATGAGTGTTTGGCAACTCTGTCTAGGGAACTGCTGTTTCATTTAGCTTCCTCTACATTCAGTTCTACATTAGATGAAACCCTATGAGTTGCAGTGTTTTAAGTTCTTTTAATAGCTGTTTGTGTTTCTTTTGGTCATTTAATAAAGAGTTCAAGATAAGCAAAAAAACCTGTTGTTTCTGTCTTTACACTGGCATCAGAAATGAGACCGATTATCGCAATGTCAGGATGACATGGCCAGCATGGCTTTTGGGGAGATCTACCAGATGGTGGTTGAGAAAGAGTGGCTCCTGTCCAAGATCAACTGGATAATGGAGAAGGATGCCACTACCACTCAAGCAACAGTGGTGGTGTTGTTCATTGGTAAGCAGGTACTGATCATTGCAACTGCCTGGTCTCTTTCTGATAGACCTAGCAAGCCGTCTTACAGCAGCTGACCCTGGTGTGGCTAGTAATGACACATGGAAGCGGCTCAGTAGCCAAACATGAAGTTGGACCATTGGAGTGTCCGTCTTAAGCACAGTGACAGTTCAGTGCAGTGGTAACTAAACAACAATTGTTTACGGCAACACAGTGACGCACCATGATGGAAGCTGCCCAGTGAGACTTACCATCACAAGGGCTAGAGTGTCTGCTTGGGTATGGTGGCTCACAGGAGCGTTTTGAGGCTGGACTGCAGGCGGTGATGCAACATTGTGGCTGAGCAGCAGCACAATGCAGCTCTCGTCTGTGACTGACACGTAGTGCAGCTTTTGTGCAGCTCTTAAGCCATTTCATATGGACTATAAATGCCATTATTGTACTTGACTGCCGAGTTTGTGGAGGAGCCAGGGTTTGCCCTCACTTGTCATCGTGTGTGGACAGGGCTTTTCTGGCGATACCAGGCATGTTAGACAAAGTAAGTTTTTTTTCTCCTGGTTAAAATGCTACTATTGTATTTTAGTATATGCCTGATAGTGATACAGGCCCTGCATTCCTGTTGGTAAGCGACTAGAAACTTTGAGCCTGTTAATGAGTGTTTAGCAACTCTACCTACCATCCAGGAGACTGCGGTTTCATTTAGCCTACCTCCCCATTCAGTTTCGCATTACAACTAGTACATAGTCATGTTTTGAACTCTTTTAAAGTTATTTGTGTGTCTTGGGACTTTAAAGAAGACTACAAATAAAGTCCTCTGATTCATGTTTTATGAGAATGCTATATGCTAGTCTGGCTTAGGCTGGCTTTTTGTTTGTTTGTTTGTCTTATCACCCAGGAAAAACTTGTACTGTGAAATTTGACAGTAGAACCATGAAGTGGCCAAATTACCACCAAAATTCATAGTACAACTGTGAAATAATTCATGGTCAGTTCATAGTTCACAAAGTTTACAGTTGTAGTATGAAATTTGATAGTAGAACCATGAAGTGGCCAAATTACCATCAATTACCATACATTCATAGTAGAACTGTGAACTTCATAGTCAAACTGTGAAAGTTCACATGAAAACTGTCAAGCAATTGAAAATTCACAGTACATTTTTTCCTGGGCAGTCCTGCACATTACTTTAACCACATTTTTTAATGTCATAAAAGGCAAAAGGTTTTATTCATTTTGCATACTTGTACTGGTTCCTGGCTGCAAAAAACTGGAGCACTTAGTACATCTATTATTATAGACACATGATGCAGCTTAGTTCGCATAGTTTTTACTTTGTTTATTTATATTTTGCTTCAAACTGTGTTGGCGTTTTCATTCCCGAAATCTAGGTATGAAAGTCCTGTAGTTGTTTTACTTTGACACTTAATTAATACGGTGAGTTATGGTAACCATTTTTGGGATAAAACACATATAAGCACGATAATTACATGATTTTACTATGCTACTTTATATGTTCAGTGACATGCTTTTACTATGGTGTATTTAAATAGTTTGCAGACGCTTATTAGCGTAAAAACATCTGACTCAATACCCCTGTTCATTACAAGGTTTAAATCCAAGACGCAGATATTTTAATCTTTGAATTTCGACCAGCGTTAGTCATAACATCCCCACACGTATCCATTAACTTCCACCGACGCATTATAACGGTAAAATAAGCGAAATAATTCTTGATTGGCAGCTCCATGAGCCAATGGCGCTTTGAATAGGGAAAATGAAACCTAAGAACGCTTCAATAGGATGCGAGAGGGGGCGGGCTGTTCATGCGGGGACTCGGACTGAATCATTTCGGCACGACAGTTTGAAAACACATCGGGAGGAGAGGAAGAACGTAGCATGGTCACATATCGATCGTTGTTCATCGGAGGGACATATAATGCCGATGGATTTTTTTTAGTAATGTATTAGTGGTTAACTGAGGCTCCCGATGTCGAACCGCGCCGGTTTTTTTGTCTTAATGCATCGTTCCATTCTTATCCTTTGTCATAGCTGCGGATCTTTCCCGGCAGTCTAAAGGAGCTTCATGGCGCTTGCATGGCTGGAAACGTTCCTTTTTAAGATCTCATGATCTGATACATGGCGCATGGGCCATTTTTCATTAGCGCTCTTACAATATGGAAAATTGTCAATGCTTTTTTCACGGAATGACGGCGAGCCTAATTGCGCAGTGCAGTTAAACGTACATCTAGACTGTTTCGGATGATGATGGTGATGATGCTAATGAGTATTGCGTAAGTGCCACCTAAAACTTTAAATATCTAAATGTACATTTAAGCTGCCTTGCACCACTACACAATACCACCCAACCATACAAGCTGCTCTTCATCGTCGTCATTGTTTACACAACGTGAAGTGGACAGAGTGGTCTGAAGCCACTCTCCGTTCCAGCTACTACAGATGAGAGGCAAACAGTATCAGCAACTCAAGCCGGCTGGACCTCGAGAAACCAACACTGACTATGGGAGAAAACTTAAGACATACCAGAACCCCATGAAAATAATTGACCAGCATAGCATCATGATGAAGGTGCTGAGGAGAAAGCGGATTATTTTATTTGTGGCCTATTTCCTCCTGCTTGTTTTGACAATGCTCAATTTGGCCAACTACAGATGGAGCAAGGTGCCACAGCAATGTAGCCACCAGATGAGGAGCACTGTGTACCAGGGTAGATCTGACATCCGGTTCCTCTACAGTCCCACTCTGGCTAAGAAAAGGCAGCTCATCTACGTCTTGACCACATGGCGCTCAGGGTCGAGCTTTTTTGGTGAGTTGTTCAACCAAAATCCAGAGGTGTTCTTCCTCTATGAGCCCATGTGGCACATTTGGCAGAAACTGTACCCAGGAGATGCTGTGTCACTGCAGGGTGCAGCAAGAGACATGTTGAGCTCACTGTATCGCTGTGACCTCTCTGTGTTCCAGCTCTACAACAGCCCTGGTGGCAAAAACATTACCTCGCTTGGCCTGTTTGGTGCCACATTGAACAAGGTAATCTGCTCATACCCGCTCTGTTCTGCATACAGGAAGGATGTAGTAGGCATGGTGGATGACAAGGTGTGTAAGAAATGCCCATCGCAGAACTTGCGTCTGCTGGAGGAGGAGTGTATGAAATACAACACTATTGTGATTAAGGGGGTTCGCATTCTGGATGTCACTGTTTTAGCACCTCTTATGGAAGACCCGTCATTGGAGCTAAAGGTCATTCACTTGGTGAGGGACCCCAGGGCTGTGGCCAACTCCAGGATCAAGTCTAGGCATGGACTGATCCGAGAAAACCTACAGGTTGTGAGGAGCCGGGATCCAAAACTCAGGCGGCTTCCACTGGTTGATGCTGCTCACAAAACGAGCAAAAAGGACGGGGCCGATTATCACTCGATAGGTGCGATGGAAGTGATATGTGACAGGACTCACAGGACTTTGAAAATGGCTTTGAATCCACCAAACTGGCTAAAGGGAAAATATTTGGCAGTGCGCTATGAGGACTTGGTGGAGAATCCAGTCAAGATCTTGCGTACTGTCTACCGCTTTGCTAACCTCAGTGCCAACCATGATGTGGAGTCTTTTTCCCTCAACATGACCAATGGTGCAAACTCTTCCACAAAGCCATTCATTGTATCAGCCAGAAATGCAACGCTAGCAGCCAGTGCATGGAGGACACTCCTCAGCATCCAGCAAATCAAACAAGTGGAGGATTACTGCCACCAGTCCATGGCTGTGCTGGGGTATGAACGTGTGAGAACAGCCGCAGAGGCAAAAGACTTGAGTAAATCGTTACTGACTCCCTCCAAATTGTGATTCTAACTTCTTGCCAAAGACTTTGCTGACTTGAATGATTTTTTGTTGTAGCTTGGTAGCTGTGGAATACAAGCTTTTCTTTTCAGCGTTTCATGGAGGGATCTGACATGCATCTTAGGAATGTAAATTTTTATATTTTACTTTTAGTTGTGGTAATTTCAGCCTGCCACGGCTGTTATAAGTGGTTTCTGTATGTAACTGAACAACTGCACCATGATTTGAATATGAGATGAGTCTTGATGTTATGTAAATCACTTGTCTTGCATTGACAATACTTAAGAGTTGTTTTGAATGTTTCTGACTCATTTGTTAATTTTGTATTTGTTTCTCACTTTTAAAAAGAAGATAAATGAACAACAATCAATGGCTGAATTTCAAGCTAGTCAAAATGCTCATTCTTAAAGCAGGTGATGCTGTTTAGTTAGTGCAGGATGCTCACAGAGACAATCATTAAAGTGCTCTGTAACGCTTCTCCTGTTTGTGCTGCTTTGGCCTGCATGATTGTTGGCACTAGTCCATTTTCTTGGTTGTTTTCAAACCTGCCTCTTGCTATTATTGCTTAATGGACATTTTTATAGGAATCTTACTATTGTTGGATAATTTCGCTGTTCATTTCAAAGAATAAATACTTACTCATAAAACATATTGTCAGGAAACAGATACCAGCATAATTCTGTTCATCAAGGTACTGACAATGTAAATGCATCTCCAAAGGTACAAAAATGGTTCTTATGTTACAATTGTGTATTTTACTAAAGTTACTAAAGACATATCTGTCAGTACAATCCTAGTAAACAGTAACTGTTCAATAACTATGTTAGTATCGGTAGGACTATAAGTAGCTTTGGTTGAGGCTTTTTGAGTAGGTGTTGACTATCAGATTGGCCAATTCACCATCATTCCCAATTACGTCTTTTACCTTACACTGTCTTGGTCTTGCTCCTATTCCAACTATGTCTGTGTAATAAGATCAAAGCTTTCCATGAAGAATCAGTGTGTGCAATCTGTCCTAAATAAACAGCCAATTTTTTTTTTTTTGAGCACAAAGTCAGTTCTTGTATGCATAGACTTCTCACATAGATCAGAGACTCTGCATTCTCATTTCTAAACAAGATATTGTTCATTGCTACCAATTGCGGGAATGTGTATTGACAATGATTCCTAAGCAAACATTCCTAAGCTATGACTGGATTGAGTGTAAAATATTCGTATACTACAGAAAGATGGCAGATTACGTATCAGTAGAACACAATTCATTATAGTGGTCAAGCAAGGTTCACATACAAGGGATTTGACTTCAATGGGGAATGTATGATTATTATTTGAATACTTTGTTACAGTAGTAATGAAAGTATTAAAAGGTAGAATCTCTCAAAATCTCTAAACTCATTTGAACCATGTGCAGTTTAGAATTTCATTCAAGTGTATGACAGTTGTATTAAAGGAGAAAATATTTAGAAGTGATACTATGATACAGATATTTTATACCCATGATTCCAATGACATTCAGAAAATGAAACATTTCCATACAGCAAACCAGCTTTACATAAAATCGAAGCAAGAGAAATATGGTAAAGGTAAAAACAAACTGTAAACAATGGTAAAATAGAATATCTATCAGGTTTTACAGCACACAGTTAAAGTATTTACATATTGAATAGCAGGCACTGAATAGGGTATTATTTGTTCTTTAAGAAATATATAACTGTGTTTCATTTTTGCTGAAAGCCAGGCTGTAACTATGTTCTATGCATGTCTTTTAAGTGCCTGTAAAATGTCCAGTCCACCAGCACTAACCTGTGAATGAAAATCTAATGCATATCAAACTAGTTTTAGGATAATTAACAACTTTTAAATTGTTTGACTAAACAAGGAAGCACAAAATAGACTTAAAGTTAATTCACATTTATAAAACTGCATACCAATTAATATTTTGCATTTAAGACTGATGCTGTCACACTTTATTAATGGCAAATTAATGATAATGGTAAGCAGGACTGTATTTGCAGCCAGCATGCATATGACCGATATTAACCTCTAACACACAATGACATATGTAAGAGCCAATTCATACTTTGCCACAATTTCATAACATATTCTTCCAAGGGGCCAATCTCTAAGGAATTCTGTAAAATGTATGTAATGTTGAATTTTCTGCAGTTATTATGACTGTTAAAATACTCAATTCGTCACTTATCTTACTTACATAAACCACTTATGTTTCAGGTTTTGAATAGAAAAAAAGGACACAGGCTTTCTGTTGTCATTTAACAAATACTGTGAGCTGTTGCTGAATAACTGAAAATCATTACACTGTGAAATGATCAAGTCACCACCATATGTTTTCCTCTAGGAAACATGAAAACATGCACTTGCTGTGAGACCGGGTTGTCTTTGGCTGGCCTTGTGTTGTGCACAGCTGTCAGTACTCTTGCTTTCGGGGGGGGGTCGCTTTTTTTACTTATAGGAAGGGTATTGTCAGACATAATTAACCCCAAACCAATTCAAGATTCACAAATGTTTAAAAAACATGTATGAGTACATGCATTTGAGTAATTTTGTAAATATATAGAAAAAATATAATGTTACTCAGATAGGCTGTGGCATTTAAAAAATGCTCAGTTGCTATTAAGGTGTCCAAAGTATGCCAAGAAAATATCTCTCACACCATTACACCACCACCACCAGTCTGAACCGTTGATACATGGCAGGATGGATCCATGCTTTCACACTGTTTATGGCAGATTCTGACTAGTGTTGCCAACTCCTCAGTAAGCAAAGTAGCTATTGGCTGTCCTAAAAGTCGCTAGAAGTTGCTAAATGATGTCATCGCCTAATATGCGTAATACATATTTTTTAAGCTGTAAAGGTATAACGTTGTGGGAGAGAAAAAAGTGAGTAAAAAACACCCTAAATATGTTCATGACGTCATGACTTTAATGCTTTGTATAAATCATTTTTATATAAATTACATAAATCAGTTTTTTGCCGTGTTTTTTACTGTGTGCAAATGTTAGCATAAGAGTAGCAGTTAGCAGGAACTGCTATTCTACGTTCAACCCTCCTCCTTAATTTCCTTCTTTTTTTTTTAGCTTTTTTTTTGTTTGTTTTTTAATTTTTTTTTATTTTTTATGTTTTCTTAAGTTTTCTGTAGTTTCAAACCTATTATACACAAATCGGTCTGGCTCACAGAAAGAGTAGGTCATCTTCATTTTGATCTTATATGGCAAGTTCAGCTGAGGGAGCTGACTTAAATGAATAAGCAGCTAATGTGCCAAAAAGCTGCGAAACATTATCAGGCAGCTTGTGCTCAAAGCAAGCCTCACCAGGCAACCTGAGACCATATCGGATATACAGGATTGAGTTAAGGGTCTCCAAGCACATTCGATTTGTTAGTTTGGTTTATACCACACTCTTCTGGCTTACTAAGATGGATGGCACGCCATTGCTGGACAGTCTTGTGTATATCTGCAGGAGAGTAGCCAATGAGCTTGGCTATTTTTTCTATTTTTCCCAGGCCCTTGTTGTGCTTTAGAGTTTCCTCTACATTGAAAACTGACATGTACTGCAATGCTTCAGTGTTGTCTGGCAGTCTCACCCTCAACTCATTAGTGAGGGAGATAGTGAAGCCTACACACCGCTTATGGACATTGTTCTTTTCCTCAGGCGCAAGGTGGAGCTCAGCTGCCTTTGACTCAAAAAGGCAACCAAGGTATGGTTTGGGACTTATGTATCCATCGATTGACTCTTTGAGTACATCAATATTTTCCAGTGGAATCAGCACCATGCTACTTACAGACTTTATCAGACTAACCAAGCTCTCAAGACGTTTAAGAGGATCTACCTGCTCTCCCTAAAAAGTCTTGATGGCCAACTGTACCTCACCCAGCAGTAACTTAAAAAAAGTCAGATACAAGATATTTTGAGCGAGTGTAAAACCTCAGCCATGTAGCAGTGTTCACTGGACTTGGTGAAAGCAAAAATGCAGTTTAAGAGCCTCCCACTGGTCCAATGGAGAGCCAATGTGTGGCACACACCTTGGTTATTTGTAAGGGTTTCTGCCACAAGTTGATGGTCTCGTATGGCCTTGTAGGCCTCCCTGCACTTTGGAGACACTGAAAACCAGTTATAAGTCTCCCGTACCAAGTACTGCACACTACGGGGTATGGTGTCATTAGAAGCATGACTTACAGCAAGCTGCAGAGAGTGACATACACACAACGAATAAGAATCAGATCTTTGAGGCCATATTCCTCCTTCAGCACTTTGTGGACCCCATTATTAATCCATGTCATAACAGAGGCATTGTCAGTCCCTATCCCCAGGAGTTTCTCTTTTTTAAGGCAACACTTCTCCAGGAAAGCCACAACAGCTCTGGCTATAGAGCTTGCATCTCCTCCCTCCAACTCAACAAGCCCCAGAAATGTTGGTGTCACTAACAGGTTTGGTGTCACTAAAGTACCTTATCACAGACCCCAGGTACTTAGAAACACTTGCATCTGTGGACTCATCAAGGAGGAGGCTGAAACTCTGGCCGCCCACACCTGCGACCAACCTTTTTAGAAAGCATGGTGCCAGAACACCATTAATCATTTCTGTGCACTTTGTTCTGTGCATTTTGATGTGAGTAGCAGCACTGGAGTCTGAGAAAACAGCTTTACATGCTGATCACATGCCAGCATGGAGCAGTGTTCAGCAATAGCTAATGCCATGGTGGCTTCAGCTTTTTTTGCAGAGTCAATTTTTTTACTCATAAACAGCAGGTTGCTTTGGACAGAACTGTTATAAGGCTTTGCCTTTTGAGTATGTTTTTGAGTTGTCATGTGTTTTTTTATATCACAAAGTTTGGCATAGAAATCAGTTTTACAATACAGGCAGTATGCCCGTGTATCATCTCCAATAAACAGGCTTTGATTCCCACTCCTTCCTATATTTTTGAGCATACAGTTTAGACTGAGACATGATGAGCTAGCTAGCTAGATGTTTAGCTTTTCACAAAGATGCACACACTGTGGACGAGGTGAGTGACAGGCTACACGGTGAATGAGGTGAGTGACTGAGACTGTGTGAGTTAAATGCAGTGAGTTCTTTTTGTGCCACACTGAAGATGCATTTATAGTTACATCCCGGTCTGTAAATATGGGGCGGGGTCAGTCAGCGGTGGCTTTTGGGCATGCGCATTTCTATTGCAGTGTGGACGTGCAGCGGTGTGGGTCTGCTCTGACTGTTACTGCTCTGACTGCACTGTGAGTATTGTGGGACGGGGCTCACGGCAGCACCCGCTGCTCGCTGAGGACAGTAACTGAAAAGCATGTGTTCATCTCAGAGTCTCCAAAAGTCTTCAATAACCCCACAAACAGTCGCTAGATTTGTCGCTAGTCGCTTAAAAAAAAGAAGTCACTAGAGGGTCTGAAAAGTCGCTAAATATAGCGACAAAGTCGCTAAGCTGGCAACACTGATTCTGACCCCACCATCTACATCAAGACTCATCAGACCAGGCAATGTTTACTTTAATGTTTTTTATTTTTCATATTTATTGTTTCCATTAACCGAAATGGACATTGACCTGTCATTACCATAGTGGCTTTGTCTTTTATGCTTCTGTAACGTACAGTCGTATGAAAAAGTTTGGGCACCCCTGATAATTTTCATGATTTTAGTTTAGAAATCATTGGTTGTTCAGATCAGCAACTTGAGTTAAATATATCATATAGCAGATGAACACAGTGATATTTGAGAAGTGAAATGAAGTTGATAGGATTTACAGAAAGTGTGCAGTAATTATTCAAACAAAATTAGGCAGGTGCATAAATTTGGGCACCCCAACAGAAAAATTACATCAATATTTAGTAGATCCTCCTTTTGTAGAAATAACAGCCGCTAAACGCTTCCTACCAGCTTCTAGTCTGGATTCTGGTTGAAGGTGCTTTGGAACCATTCGTCTTTCAGAAAACTCTCCAGTTTCAGTCAGGTTTGATGGTTTCCCTTTCCGAGCATGGACAGCCCACATTTTCAGTAATATTCAATGTCTGGGGACTGAGATGGCCCCCCGCCATTCCAATAACTTTCCAGTACTGGTTTTCCCCCTCCTCTGCATGAATGCCATTAGTAGATTTTGAGCAGGGTTTGGTGGTCGTTTCGGCCCTCGGTGCTACTTATTGTCAACTGATTCGTGAACATTGTTCGTCAAGATCTGGAGATATTATACATGTGAATCCATTGCGCTAACCTTCTCAACTTTAACAAGATTCCTAGTACCCCTCCTGCCTGGCCACGACAGTCCCACAGCATGATGGAACCGCCATCCCCGGGAAATTTTTACTGTGCGGTAGCAAAGTGTTTTTGTTCCTTGGGATGCTGGTGTTCTTTTTCCGCTCCTTGTTATGTCCCAAATACCTCAATTTTAGTTTCATCATTACACAGCACCCTTATTCCAAAATGAAGCTCGGATTGTCCAAATGTTGCTGTAGCACACCTCAAGTGACTCTGTTTTGTGGCGTGTCTGCAGAACAAGGCTTCTTCTCGCAATTACTCTCCCATACAGCCCTCCTTGTGCAAAAGTGTGCTGTATAGGTTGAACGATGGACAGTGACACCATCTGCAGCAAGATGAGGTTGTTAGTGTCTTTGGGAGGTGGTCCTGTGGCTTGACTATGACGTTTCTTACCATCCTTCGCCTCTGCCTATCTGAGATTTTTCTTGTCTAGGTCCACCACTTCGGGAGTTCCTTAACTAGAACTGTGCCTGTGGTCACTTCCATTGCCTCACTATGTTTCCTCACAGTGGAAACTGACAGCTGAAATCTCTGAGAGAAGAGCTTGTCCCTTTCCCTGAACCATGATGTTGGAACAACCTTTGGTTTTCAGGCCATTTTGAGAGTTGTTTTGAGGCTCCCATGTTGCCACTCCTTCAGAGAAAGATGCACAAAGAGGAGAAAAACTTCCAATTGGCCACCTTAACACACTTTCTCATAGTTGGATTCACTTGTGTGTATGTAGATCAAGGGTCAATGAGCTTACCAAAACAAATTTTGTGTTCCAATAATTATTGCTAAAGGTATTCAAATGACAAGGGTGCCCAAATTTATGCACCTGCCTAATTTTGTTTGAATAATTACTGCACACTTTCTGTAAAACCTATAAACTTAATTTCACTTCTCAAATATCACGGTGTTCATCTGCTATATGATATATTTACTTGAAATTGCTGAGCTGGACAACCAATGATTTATAAAGAAAAATCATGAAAATTATCAGGGGTGCCCAAACTTTTTCATACGACTGTAAACATAACGGGTATTTTTCAGAAGAAAACTGTGTGCAAATGATATGTAAATGCGTCAAGAGATACCGATGAAAGCATGAGTGGAATGCTACCACCTACAGCTTAATGTCACCGCAGTCTTAATTTATGGAAATTCACTGTAATTAAAGAAAATACAGTAATGCACTATTGTAAAGTAATGTAATAATGTAATGTACAATAATTTACTAATGCATAACCCTGTGTATGGGAAAGCTGTAACATTGAAGAGGATGGTTTAATGGACTTGATATTTCAGTTTGACAGAAGGCAAAAATGCATTGATAGACAGTATTATGAACAACACGGACGATCAGCCAGACTCAACAAATGAATGTGAATCAGTTTATATACTTATGGGCGAGAGAAAATATACAGGTAGTGGGGGGACAAACAAAGGAGTACTATTAACAATAGGAAAGGCACATACACCAATGAACATATACAGCTTGTTACAAATAAGTAGCTGAAAAGCATCCACACAAATACGAGTAACTTACACACAAGAAATCTCTAAACACATTAACTGAGTTGGAACACTATTTAGTCCAAATGTGATCTAATGGGCAAGCAAGCACATGACTGGTCAGGTAGTCACACACACACACACACACACACACACACACACACACACACACACACACACACACACACACACAAATACACGAATGATGGACTTCCACTCTTAAACTCTAATTTCTGCCTCTTCTCATGGATATGCAGCATTGATTGGCTGTTGAGGTGACCAGCTGTTTACAGCTGCGTTGTGCTGAGGTTAAGGACAAATTTTTCTTTCATATTTTCATATTTTCATATTTTAAGACCTCATTTTCTGAAATGAATGGACGTTGACTGGATGGATGTTAAACGGCGCATATCTGTAAAACATAGAGATGGCGTTGTGTGAAAATCCCAGAAGATCAGCAGTGTCTGAAATATTCTCTCCAGCACCAACAACCATGCCATAAACAAAATAACTTAAATCACATTTCTTACGCATACTCATGCTTGGATTGAACTTCGGTAGATTGTCTTGATCATGCCAAAATGCCTATATGCATTGAGTTTCTTCTATGTGATTGGCTAATTAGATATTTGTCTTAACAAGAGGTTGAAATGGTGTACCTAATAAAGTGACTGGTGAGTGTATATATGTGCTTCTACTTAAACATATTTTAAAAACCAACAGCTGACACTGGTTGTTACCTAAAAATTATTACCATTATTACCAGATCATCACTGCCCAGTGCCTTCTGTTTCTAAATTAATTTAGTGAATGTTTAGCCTAATATGAAGCTTGCCTTCCCTGTGAGGTGTATACTGAGCAGGTAAATAAAGTAAATTGAAATGCAATGCATCACTGAATGAAGGTAAATGAAAATAAAAACAAATAGTTCAATGAATAAATCAAACAACGATCAAACAAATAATTGACAGAACTTCAAATTGCATGCCTTTATGCTGGTTACTGCTTTAAATGACTCTGTTAATACATTATCCTTGTTGTCCAATAATACTAGTATAACAGATAATGCTGATTATTTCTCTGTTCAGAAACCTGGCTCCAGAATGTTGTGCTGGACATTGCAATTCTGCTAGAAGGGCGAAAGCAATCTGGGCAGACTGAACAGCTGACGTGCTAAAAACAAAGGGAGGTGGACTGTGTGTGTTTGTACACAAAACATGGTGCTGCAACGCAGTAATTATTGACCAGTTCTGCTCGCCTGACCTGGAGTTCTTGATGGTAAGATGCCAACCATTTTATCTGCCAAAGCAATTCACAGTGGTTATTGTTGTGGCCCCCACAATGAGATGCTAAACTAGCGCTAGCAACGTTAGTCACTGCAGACTGCAAACAACAGTCTATCCACTTGGAGGCTGCAATCATTGTCACAGGTGTCTGATCTGACAACAGTCTTCTCCAGATTTCAGCAGTATGTGTTTTGTTCGACCAGAGACAGAATCACACTAGTTCATGTTTACATGAACATACAGGATGCCTAGAGTGCCACTCCGCTCCCTCCCTCTGGGAAAAGTGACCACATCACACTGCTCATGAAACCAACATACTGGCATCTCCTGAAATGGGCTAAAGGCACAGTACAAACAGTGTGTGTGTGGCCAGAAGGAGCAGAGTCAACACTGCATGATTGCTTTGAATGTACAGACTGGGACATGAGCTACCACAGGCTCTGACATCGACATAAATTAATATCCCACATCTGTCTGTGGGTGATGTTGTCCAAACTAAGAACATTCGCACTCTTCCAAAACCAAAAGCCCTGGATGAACAGTGAGGTCTGCACTTTACTGAAGGTACATTATGCAGCCTTTAGATCTGGTAACAGAGAACATCTGAAAGCAGCCAGACAGCTGGCATCAGGGCAGCCAAGTATACATATAGCATGCAAATTCATGCACACTTTCCCAACAGCTCAGACCCTTGGCGCATGAGGCAGAGAATCTAGCCAGTGCCCGACTACAAGAGCAAAGTCTCCTGCCCAACTGAACTCAACTCATTCTGTGCCCACTTAGAGATCAACCAAGCTCAGCTGACCAGTAAACCTCAGGTCCTACAGCAGAAGAAACTGAACACTGACTACAGATGAGGTAAGGAGAGCCCTGTGGAGAAAGTGCACACATGCAAAGCCACCGAACCTGATGGCATCTCAGGACAGGTTCTGAAAGAGTCCTCCACTCAGCCAGCTGTGACCTTCACAGACATTTTCAACCTCTCCCTAAAGTCCACAGTCTACTGTTCCCACCTGCTTGAAATCCCAAACCATCATACCAAAGAAACCTTACATCACATGCCTATTTTTGTTTGTTTTTGACAGAATTTATTTTTTAGCATATTATAATCTGTGATGTGAAAAGCACAGGCATGGAAGTATTTACAATACAGTCTGTGCACTACTAAACATCTGCAAATGCTACCGATGTTAAAACTTCACTACTTGATCACCCAGTTCCTCTCACACCTCCACCAAATTAGTGACACACTCTCTCTCTTTCCGGTTTCTCTCATGCTTCTCCGGTGTGTGTTGGGTTATCAGGTTTTCAGCACGATACACCAACCGCTCATTTTACCAGGTCCCCATTTCTACACTCAAAGTCACATGCCTTCACTTATCACCCAATTGCACTCACACCCATCATAGTGGTTTGAGAGACTGACTCATGTTAAGAACTGCCTTCAAGAACTTTAGATACCGCACCAAACTTTCCACCGAAGATGCACTAATGCAAGTAATGCAAACTGCACTGAACCATTTGGAGGGCAAGAACACCTATGGAAGAATGCTGCTCAGCTCAGCATTTAATGCAGTTATGCCCACTAGACTGATCTCTAAGCTCAAGATCCAAGGAGTCAGTGACACAGTCTGCAGCTGGATTCTGGATTTCCTCAATGGCAGGTCTCAGTCTGTTAAGGTGGCTGGCCACAATTCTCCCACCCTCACTGTCAGCACAGGTTGTCCACAAGACTGTGTCTTTTCACCCATACTCAACACTCTGTACACCTACGATTGCCTCGCCAAGTACAACTCCAACACCACAATCAGTTTGCAGACAATACAAATGTAATGGACCTCAATACAAACAACAACCAGTTGATGAAATAAGCATTCACATCATTGTTTACTGAACACTACTAAAACCAAACCTTTGTACTGAATACTACCTCTGAAAATTGCCACACATATTTTACACATTTGCACATTTTGCACATGCATAGAGACACTCTTATGCAAGTATATTCTGTATTATTGTCTATTGTTTATTTATTGTTTTGTCTATTAACTGTGTATTGCTTACTGCACTCATATCCATGTCTCAATGTTTATGCACCAGAGAAAGAGCTCCAACATGTTACATCATACTGAATAAAGATGAATTGAACTGAATTTTTTATTATTTTAGCTATTTGAGTTAAGTTGACTCTGACTTGTTTGTTTGGGGTCCAGATTGTGTAAAGCTGCATTGAGACAATGGCTATTGTAAACAAATTAATTTAATTAAATGAACAAAAAAACAAATGCTGAGTGATGTTTTCTGAGTAAAACTATAAGACTTGCAATCCCATCCATGTGTATATTCACTTGCATTCCTTCAACTTTGTCATAAAATGTACACAAATTTAATTTACACAGATTTAATTAAAATGCTGTCACTCATACGATTATTTTCTCCCATATAATACCTTTTGGGTAGCAAATAAGCTGCTGTTATGTGATTTCTCTTCATATCTCACTAACTCTCCCATGTACTGTACATAATCTTTGCTCAGGGGTATATGTAATTTTGTTGCCTCACGTGAGTTTTAAGCCATGATTTTAAATCAGGCCAGGTTTTACTGTCAAGGACCAAACAACAAATAAATAAATCATATTAACCAGTTTGTGAATGTCACTTTACATTAACTGAAAAAAACTGCAACTTAAGAGAGGTCAAATTTATTTGTATAGCAAATGTCTGTCAGAGCATTTTTACGAACATCTAGGTCCACAGCCTCAGTGAGCAAGCCTAAGGGAACAGTTAAAATGAAAATGGTGATAAGGTAGAAACCTTGGAATGTCCAGTTGTCGAAACTGAAATACTATCCTCTGATGGTCTAGATGTCCTGGTGGTGCCTTCTGGCTGGGTTTCAGCATTTCATGAAAGCTGTGGGAGGAAAGCCAGTTGGAGGATTATCCCTCTGCACTGAAACAGCGACACTGCTGGCACTGTGATGGACTGGCATTCTGTCCATCAAAGGGGAATGTTTAAATGTCCATTAGTGCAATTGGTGGATGGGGAACCAGTACACATGATCAGAAAGCAGACAAATTGGAATGAGGGAGTAAATGATGTTGCCACCTTCATGCCCCGCAACCAACCCCCACTTTCTCCTTCACTCATCGTGGTGAGTGACCTGCACTACACATCCCACAATCCTATGGCAGGCCACGTGACTCCTGCAACCAATCCGGGACACCTCTCCAGATCATAGTCTCCAGATTGCTAACTCTTTTCACCTGTCAACCGCTGTTTATATACCCGATAGTTTTGCGTTTTTGGCAAGAAGTATTGTCTTGGTTGCGTCCGAGTGTACAGAGCGCTCACCATTCCTTGTGATTTCCCCGGATATCTTCCTTGTTTGCTCTCCATCCGCCAAGTTGTTTACTTGGTTTTCCTGAGCGTACCTAGCGCTCATTACTCCTTGTGATTTCCCCGGATATCTAACTCGTTTGCTCTCTGTTCGCCGTGTTGTTGCCGTGGTTTTTCTGAGCGTTCCCAGTCTCCCCGGGTATTTATCCTGTTTATGCTTTATGGTTTACTTTATGTTTGTTTAGCTTCTGTCACGTTTGCATGTATATTTCATTAATAAATCTCACTTATAATTGTATGTTCATGTTCACAGTGTTCATGCTATTTCAGCTCTTTCCCTCCAGCTCAGATCTTGCCCGTGTGTCTTTTGTGGTTAGACGCCTCTCTGTTGGGGCACATAAATGGGCCGCTGAGGTGTGGCTACAGGCTCAAGCTGCGACCTGTGACCAGTTTTTTGGCACTAGGGTCTGTTTTTGGCCCTCTTCCTGAATAGGTCCAGAGGGACTCCTTAGCTCAGTGTTTCTCAATCCTGGTCCTGGAGGCCCACAGCTCTGCGTGTTTTAGTCTTTTCCTTACTCCCAACACACCTGATATAATTACTAACGAATTACTAACAAAGCCTGTTAGCTAGACCCCAGAGTCAGTCCGGAGGATGTCAGTTCCAGGGTCAGTCAAGATGACATCAGTCTCAGAGTCAGATAAGAGGACATCGGTTCCAGAATCAGTCCAAATGACGTCAGTTCCAGAGTCATTTAAGAGGACGTCCATCCCTGAGTCAGTTAAGATGTCAGTTTGAGGGTTAGTCAAGATAACGTCCGATCCGGAGTCAGTCAAGGTGATGTCCGTCCCAGAGTCAGTATAGAAGACATTCGTCCCAGAGTCAGTCCAGAAGACGTCCATCCCAGAGTCAGACTGGCAGACGTCAGTTCCAGAGTCAGTCTGGAAGACATCAGTTCCAGAGCCAGTCCAGAAGACATCAGTTTCAGAGCCAGTCCAGAAGACATCAGTTTCAGAGTCAATCTGGAAGACATCAGTCCCAGAGACAGTCCGGAAGACATCAGCTCTAGAGCCAGTCCAGGAGACATCAGTTCCAGTGCCAGTCCAGAAGATGTCAGTTTCCGAGTCAGTCCAGAAGACATCAATTCCAGAGTCAGTCTGGAAGATGTCAGTTCTAGAGCCAGTCCAGAAGACGTCAGTTCTAGAGTCAGTCCAGAAGATGTCAGTTTCCGAGTCAGTCCTGAAGATGTCAGTTCCAGAGCCAGTCCAGAAGACGTCAGTTCCAGAGCCAGTCCAGTAGACATCAGTTCTAGAGTCAGTCCAGAAGACGTCAGTTTCTGAGTCAGTTCAGAATTTGTCAGTTCCAGAGTCAGTCCGGAAGATGTCAGTTCCAGAGTCAGTCCTGAAGACGTTAGTTTTAGAATCAGTCCGGAAGACGTCAGTTCCAGAGTCAGTCCAGAAGACGTCAGTTTTTCTTATTTATACTTGTACAATAAAGAGAGTTTTATGTTTATACATGCTAGTGTCTGTCTGTTGGTCTGCATTTTGTGTTCCAGATATCTTCATCATTTGTTCTCCATTCGCCGTGTTGTTGCCGCAGTTCTTCTGAGCGTTCCCAGTGCTCACCCTTCTTGCATCTCCCCGGGTATTTATCCAGTTTTTGCTTTTTGGGTTACGTTCTGTTTGTTTAGGTTCTATTATGTTTGCCCGTTTGTATGTTTCATTAATAAGCTTCCCTTATAATTGGAATCTGCACACGTTTCTCCCATTTGTCCCCCCACTCTTTACCACCACCTCCTGGTTGGTGCATTTCCATTGGCTGTTGTACTGAGTGTGGTAGCTGGTTGTCAGGCTCATGCAGATGCCAAGCCTCTCCATAAACAACTGCCAGATTTCTGATGTGAACAAGGACCCCCAAGCTGACAGGATGTTTTTTGGAAGTTCAAAGTTCTAAATTGGCAAAGAGGGAGAACTTTACAGAATGGGAAAAGCAGTCAACTATAGTGAATAGAGTAGTGTGGCCATCCAAGTCAGTAACAAAATCAATGGCAATATGGGAGCAACTATTGGCTTCGTAGACTGTGAATTGATGGTTGTCTGCTGCCATAGTTTTCCACCAGTGTTCATGGGCCAGCAACTGTTACAGCTACAGAAGTGTTGGCCTAGGTGATTAAATGGTCCCTGAAAGGTGGAGGGACAAATTTTTGAGCACTTAGCTGGAGAGAGAGTTTACTGGAGGGTGGCAAGGTTCATCCTTTTGTGCCTCCTCGATCGTGCGATCTGATCATATCCAACAGAGACTCCCAATTCACGTCCCAGGTATGGCAGGCTTTTTATTAAGCATTGGGAGCCACCCTTCCAGCTGGCTGTCCCATCGGTGCATTATCATCTCTGCCACTGCGGGAGAGTTTGAAAGCTAGAGCACAACTGGAGCCCTACTGCCGTGCGCCTGAAGCTTCCCAGCCATATGAAAATACATCCCACCTTCCACGTCTGCCAGGTCAAACCCGTCTCCACATCCAACCTCGTTCCTCTGCTTTCAGGTACTGTAACAATGTAAACAACGATAAATGAACTCAGCATGCCACAGAGGACATCATTCCTGACGAACTGGAAGACAGACAGGGCAGTAGTCCAAAGGGCATGACTAAATACTCATAGTCACCGGTGTCAGCCAGGAAATCCATCTTATATTGTTCCCTTTCTTGAATTTGCACCAGGTTGTAGGCACTTTAGCAGTCAAGCTAGGTAAAGAACTGGGCTGACCTGAGTTGTTCTAGGGTTGTCGAGAGTAGCAGAGTAGTGGATACGGGTACCTGTGTGTGATGGCATTGAGACCTCTACAATCGACACAAAGCTGCAAACTCTTCTTTGAACACTGCAGAACTGGGGGATGTAGAAGGATTAATGAATCCACAGACAAGAGCTTCCGGGAAGTATTCATGCATGGCCTGGGTTTCCACCAGGGAGATTAGATTAGATTAGATTAGATTCAACTTTATTGTCGTTACACATGTACAGGTACAATGCAACAAAATGTAGTTTAGCATCTAACCAGAAGTGCAATTCGCAGAAAGTGCGGAATGTACAATAGATACAGTATGTACGTATATATGCTATTGGCTATGAACGCTATATACATATACAGATGGAATCATTTACAATGTAAATTACAATGAAAGAGATATATGCGTATAACTATGTATGTACAGTATATGCAGAATATGTCGAAGATATACAGTTATACAGCTATGTACGGTTTAAAAAGTCACATGTACATATGATCCAGGAGAATGGAGTGCAGTCAATATCCAGAATGTAGGTATGCGAGTGTTACCTGTGGACAGAGTTCAGTAAGGAGACAGCTCTGGGGAAGAAGCTGTTCCTCAATCTATTTGTTCTGGTCCGGAGGCTCCTGAGGCATCTGCCTGAGGGCAAGGTGGCAAAGAGACTATGAGCCGTCTTTAAGAATACTGTGAGCTTGTCTCAGACAGCGATTCCACTAGTTCGCGAGTTCACTAGGATGGTTGGGGACAGGTGTAGTCTTCCCAGTTTTCTCCAAAAAAAAAGAGACGCCGGTGAGCCTTCATGACAAGAGTGGAGGTGTTGGTGGCCCAGGACAGGTCCTCCGATATTTGCAATCCCAGGAACTTGAAGCTGGCAACACGTTCAACAGCCATCCCACAAATGTATATGGGGTCTTGTGTGTCACCTTTCTCCTTCCTAAAGTCTACGATGAGTTCTTTTGTTTTATTGGTGTTGAGAAGCAGGTTATTTTCAGCACACCACGACATCAGATGCTACACTTCCTCTCTATAGGCCGTCTCATCATTGTTGCTAATGAGGCCAATCACTGTGATGTCGTCAGCAAACTTGATCATGGAGTTAGATTCATGAACAGTCGTGCAGTCGTGAGTGAAGAGGGAGTAGAGATATGGACTCAGGACACAGCCCTGTGGCATACCTGTGTTGAGTGTGATGGTGGTGGAGTGGGTGCAGCCTGACCTAACATGTTGAGGTCTGTTGGTCAGAAGGTCATTAATCCAGTAACGGAGGGAGGAGTCAATGCCCAGATCTCCAAGTTTAGTGAATAACTTGGCGGGGATTACTGTGTTAAATGCTGAACTGAATGCTCGGGCTTTCAATAGAAAAAAGCCAATGACATTCAGATTCACTTATGCTGTTATGCTAATTATATGTTTGTAATGAAATACATTGCATTAAATGAGAGAAAAATGCAAAATAGAAGTATGTTCACTAGTAGTCTCAGACCTTGGCCCCCACTGTACATATTTATTACCTATCCTAAACTATTGAAAACATGCTGTTCAGATTTTGACCTGATGTGCTGGAGTTTATTCATATGCAGTCAGTGACCTGCTGCCAAGAAGTCCATTTAATGTTTATTGTCCATTTAATGCAGCTATTGTGAGCGAAGATAGATGTTCATGTAGGGGAGGCATGGATGAGGGTGATGAGTGAAGATTAAATATATTCAACGGAGCTGTACCTCGACTGAAATTGAATCAGTGAGGTGTACACTCACAAAAAGCTGTGTTATATGAACCAATCTGTTTTCTTGGTATTGCTGCAAGAAAGACATAGTGTGTGCCTGGAGGGCAGTCTCTCAACCATCATCTGCAACAAACAGCAGGAAGAACAAAAGTTTCTGTGTCTTCAGACCAAACAGCCTCCTTTAGACAAAAACTAAACTCTAACCTGCAGGTAGAAAGAAGTGAAAAGTGTGCAGATGAAGTATGTTGCAGTGTAACGCTGCACTGTAATCACTAGGTACCTCAAGGACTTCTTGCTACTTTGATGTTTGTGGTAAACCATTTGGCCATTGAGTTTCATGGGTTATATGAAGAAGACAAGATTTAAAGGGAATTTAAGTCCCTGTGAGTTTGTGCTATAATTTAGTAAAGAAAGTACAGATCCAGACTACAGCTTGATTAAACACAATTACCTCAAAGCAAACTTAACAATGTATAATTGTCCAATGTATAACTGATTTTTTGGAGTCTGCCATTCTCTCTCCTAAGATATGTAAATACATCTGCTGATGCCTAAGGACACATCATCAGTGATGTTCCTGGAGTCATTGGGTGTTTCGGGTCTTTCAACAGCATACACCCTCCTCCAGGTGACCCAGCCGGGGTTGATCAGACCCCTGCTTGTGTCCAAATGGCTAACTAGCTACAACATCTCCATGGTTCTCCTTTCATGCGCCACAACCATCTTGAGGCCCTCTCTGCTGCTTCTATGATATTATGGATGGCTTTCCCCTTTCGCTGACCCACAATGCCTAGATTACTTAAAGCTCTGGCCAAGGAATGGGCTGCAACACCCCTACATCCGACCTTTACTGGAAGGCACGTTGCTCTCCATCCAGCCTGCTCCAAGTGCTATATTGCAGCCGCTGAGGATGTGCTCCAGGGTACCTTTCTTCGGACACAATGAACATTCTGGGGTTTCTGCTAAGCTCCATGTGTACAGATTAGATGGACTTGGAAGCACATCATATACTACTTGGATGAAGAACTTAAAGCGGTGAAGCTCGGATTTAGCCCAGGTTACTTTTCTCTCACCCACGGTCACCCATCTTGTCCAAGCCCCTGGTTGCCTGATCCCCACTGCCCTGCACGATTTTATCTCCTCCACATCTACTCTCACCTCTTCTTGAGAGTGCAAATTGAGGTGCCACAATTGAGGAGTTATAAATGATCATATCCAGCATCGACCTTTTGTGACCACTACCATCAAGCTCTTATGGCACAGCCTTGCCTTAGCCTCTTGAACCACCTCTTCCGCCTTCCACTTCTGGCCCGTCCTCACTTGGATTCCAGCATTGACTTCAGATCACTAGATTTCCTGTACTGCACCACTTCTCTAGTTCTTGTAACCTTGAATTCCTCTTCCAAGGATTTAAAGGGCAGCTGCAATTTATTACTGCAGTAGTGTGATCTGGTGCTATCCCAATGCGGCGAGGTTTCCAAGCCTACAGCAGGTTATGGTCGCTGAACTGCTACCTGTCCAAGTGGTGCTCTGAAAACAACGTGGGCTTTATAGACAATTGGACAACCTTTGAGGGTAAGCCTGGCCTTTTAGGATGGGATGGTGTCCATCCCACTCGGGAGGGTGCTGCTCTCATCTCATGCAACATTGCCCATAGTCTTACGGCCAGATTGGTTATGGCCGGATTGGCTGACCATCCAGAGCAGGGGTCAGGCAGCAGACAGTCAGGCTTAACCAACTGTCTGCTGGTAGCCATGCACCGTCACCCAGAACTCACATTATTGAAACTGTGTCTGTTACTCGCATCTGTCCTAAACACTCAAAAAGTCTGTTTTAATTGTCTCATTAGCATAAACACAGACAGCTCCCATAGAAATAACAACCTTATATTACGAGTCGCCATCTAAAAAACGATGGCAAATGGTGAAAACAAAGAAAAAGGGATTTTGGGACCCAATCGCAGTTAGCTCCAGATGGAAATAGTGAACCAAAATAAAATAATGAAATAAAACAATGGTTCACACAAATTAATAAATAAATAGACAAAAAAATCGGAGCTTCAGTGGCTGAGGTTTGAACCCTGAACGGACATGTGGTTTGTTGCCGTGTAAACCCAACACCCCACTCGGCCACTGAAGAAATGAACTGAAATAACCCGGCTGAGAGCTTACGCCGTTAGCATACAGCGCCCCTTTGCCGATAGATGCTTACGGTGTACCTCCACTACGCTGACAGCATGGAGGTCCGTGCATGCGCAGAACGGCTGCACTCGAGTGGAACGTGTGCACACGCTGAATCAGCGCATCGATACCACAGCAAACTGGAACGAGCTCAGCGGACAGAAGCGCTATATATTAGGCACTACTGATGCTGAGCGCCAAACCATACAATACGGAACTAACACAAAAGGAAATTAGATTGCGCCGAGCGGGAAACCGGAGATCCGGACCACACTTGGTGGAAGCGAGGGCGACCAAAGCTGCGGTCGCGGTTTAGGAACCGTTAAGGGAGAAGGAGCGAGGCGAGGTGCAACGGAATCCTCAGGGAATTATTTGCAAATCCCAAGGCTGCGGGAAGCGACGCACGGTTCTCCGAACAACGGAACATGGGACGGACGCACATATGCGAAGTGATTCACGGTCCTCTGTGCACAGGGCCTACAAAATGCGCCGCAGAGCCAGGCCAGCCTGGACAGAGCATGAAACGGACGCTCGAAAAAATAACAAGGGATTGGGCTGAACACTACACAGCGACCCTCGTTCCTGCGACGATAGAGAACGGGCGATACCAGTCCAATCGCCAACAAGAGGAAGCAACAAAGGCCACGCCGCCGCAAGGCTAGAGAGGGCGAGAAGGATAAGCTGCCCGGGGACCGGTGACCAGGGAAATCTGACCCTGCCCTGGTCAGCTAAATCCCTACCTTACCTCGAGCCTTGCGACTCTACAAAGCTGGCTGTCTTCAAAGAACTCCTCAAAGAGCGAGCTTAACCAGTCTCCCTGCTTCAGAATTTCTTCAGGAGTTTGCTAACTTTCTTTCCTGCTTAGTACTTTCAACAGATAAGGCTTTAATTGTAGGTGATTTTAATATTCACTTTGACAATGAGCAGGATCCACTTAAAATTGCTTTTGAGTCCATCTTAGAATCCATGAGTATCACTCAGAATGTGATGGGACCAACCCAATGCTGTAACCATACTTTAGATCTAATATTAACATTTGGTATCAATATAGATAACCTTGATGTTTTCCCACAAAGTGATTTGATTTCAGATCACTATCCTTTAGTATTTGAGCTAGAGTGATGCTTGAATGTTTATGAACTCTTTGGAATTTTCTATATGTCTGCACAAATATGACCTAAAACATCATCAGATTTTCACACAAGTCCTAAAAGTAGATAAAGAGAACCCAGTTAAGTGAAATTAGAGTCAGGTGTTTTCAGTCAATGAGATGACAATCAGGTGTGTGTGGGCACCCTGTTTTATTTAAAGATCTATCAAAGTCTGCTCTTCACAACACATGTTTGTGGAAGTGTATCATGGCATGGACAAAGGAGATTTCTGAGGACCACAGTAAAAGTGACCCCGCCAACTATTACACGTATTGCTCTTGGAGTGATCTTTGGTGGTCAACCACTCCTGGGGAGGGTAACAATGGTTTTGAAATTCCTCCATTAGCACACAATCTGTGGATTGGTGGAGTACAAACTCTTTAGAGATGGTTTGTAACCTTTTCCAGCCTGTTGAGCATCAACCACTCTTTTTCTGTGGTTCTCAGAAATCTCCTTTGTCCGTGCCATGATACACTTCCACAAACGTGTTGTGAAGAGCAGACTTTGATAGATCCCTGTTCTTTAAATAAAACAGGGTGCCCACTCACACCTGATTGTCATCCCATTGACTGAAAACACCTGACTCTAATTTCACCTTCAAATTAACTGCTAATCCTAGAGGTTCACATACTTTTGCCACTCACTAATATGTAATATTGGATAATTTTCCTCAATAAATAAATGACCAAGTATAATATTTTTGTCTCATTTGTTTAACTGGGTTTTCTTTATCTACTTTTAGGACTTGTGTGAAAATCTGATGATGTTTTAGGTGGTATTTATGCAGAAATACAGAAAATTCTAAAGGCTTCACAAACTTTCAAGCACCACTGTATGCAGATGATACACAGCTGTACATATCAGCCAAACCAAATGACAGTCTTACAATCAAATAAATTGAGTATTGTGTAAAGGAAATAAAAGATTGGATGTCATTTAATTGTCTCTTACTTAACACAGATAAAACTGAGGTTCTATTAGTGGGACCCAAGGCTGTGAGAGACAGGTTGGCTTAGAAATACTTAGAAATATCCTCTCTTTTAATGATGCGAAGAAACTGGTTCATGCATTTATAACCTCAAGGTTGGATTACTGTAACGCTTTACTTACTGGATGCTCTAGTAAATCTATAAATAAACTTCAATTAGTTCAGAATGCAGCTGCTAGAGTGCTTACACGAACTAGAAAATTTGATCATATCACTCCTGTTTTATCATCACTACACTGGTTATCATTTAAATTCCGCATTGATTACAAAATACTTCTTATTACAAAGAAAGCTCTGCATGACCTGGCCCCACATTATCTGAGTGAACTCTTAGAGTCTTACAATCCACCGCGTCTACTTCGTTTGCAGGGTGCAGGACTTCTTTTAGTTCCTAGAATTACAAAAGTCACAGCAGGGGGAAAGGCTTTCTCATACATGGCCCCCCAACTATGGAATAAACTACCCATTTTCGTTTGAAACTCTCCAAATTTTTAAATCTAGGCTATAAACATACTTATTTACACAGGCTTTTGATTAGATTTAGACTGGGATGCATGGCTCGGTTTACTGGGGCCGGAGTCTGGAGTCATGTCTGGCCTGCATGCCTTGTCGTGCCTTGTCCTTTGGCCTGGATTGTCTGGTGGGCAGTCTGCCTGAACTGGGCTTCGGTCCTCGTGATCTTAACTTGTGCATCCTTGCCTTAGACTAAGGGCAGAGCTGGGCGTTCATAGTAAAAAAGCCTTGTAGTGATCAGAGACGTTGGGTTGCTGTCTTCCTTTTTTAGTCTTGGTCCTCCCAAGGTTTCTTCCTCATAACACTTCGGGAGTTTTTCCTTGCCACTGTCACCCTAGGCTTGCTCAATTTTGGGATTAGACATAGATATTAGGAGATAATCTAAAATTGTAAAGTCGCTTTGATACAATGCTTCATTTTAAAAAGTGTTATTTAAATGAATCTGACTTGACTACTGCACCCATAGACTGCAATGCTAGTCAGGCTCTTTGGTAACCCAAGCCATCTCCGGAGGTAGTTTCTCACTTTCCTTTGTAAGGTCTCAACTGTAGAGATTGGGAAAGGCATAGACAAGGAGTGGCCACAGGATTCTAGGAAGGATGCTATGCTGATAAATCTAGGCTTTGAACTTCCAAGGTAGACTGGACTTGTCCATGGATTTCAGCCAGCCATCCAACTCAGCACAAGTTGACTGAATAGATGTTGTATCTCCCAGGGAGCTGACAAATATTTTGCCTAAACTCTTGACTGGCTTCTCTGTGATTGTTGGAATGTCTGTACCTGCAATACTGAACCGGAACCTATCCGGCACCTTTCCTTTCCTTTCCTAAAACATTGTTAATATCAGAAAGATTCAGACTAAAAGCAATCTTAGTCAAAAGTAACTGGTAAGAGATGTTAATCCATGTTGAGCATACCTGCTTTGTCTTAAGTGACTCATAAACAGATGTTATTTGCCCGTTAACCCTGATAAAATGATCACAAGAATTTGCTGGTTTGCTGTGATCATCACCAGCATTCAACACTGAGTTAGTGACTGTGCTGCTCACAAGCATCGGAAACTGGAATAATGACTATCATTTTCAACGGCATGGGATGCTCTATGATGTTGACTGGCAAATTTACCAACCAACACACATTATAGTGATCAGTGTACAAACACATATCAGCATCTATAAAAGTAATTATATTACTAAAAGGTGACCTGTTACTCATGTTAGCTAACCTATGTAATGTTATTGTATTTTGACTAGTGTTTAGTAAATTGCTTAGAATATGAAAAATTTTATTAAGGCACTGTTACTGGAATCTCATTTGTCTCTATTTGTGATAAGTTTGAGATATTTGTCATTGGATAAGATGTCTTCTGACAGATTTGGCTATTATTAAATAAATCACTAAACTTTACTTATGTAAATCATCACTGATTCTAAAATCTTACTCATTTTCCCAAAATCCTACTAATTTTCCTATATTCGTAGCTCTTGATGGTTTTATAAAAATAATGTTTTTAGTGCATTTTAGATTTTAGGTGATTTCAAACATCACCTACATATAATAAAAATGTTATAGTGTATATACAGTGGTGTGGAAAAAGTGTTTGCCCCCTTCCTGATTTCCTATTTGTTTGCAAGTGTTTCGCAAATGTTAGTCAAATACAACACACAAAATACAAACCACACAAAATACGGTTTTTAAATGAAGATGTTTTTATTATTAAGGGAGAAAAAAATCCAAACCTACATGGTCCTGTGTGAATAAGTGATTGCCTCTAAACCTAATAACTGGTTGGGCTGCCCTTAGCAGCAACAACTGCAACCAAGCATTTGCGATAACTTGCAATGAGTCTTTTACAGCGTTGTGGAGGAATTTTGGCCACTCATCTTTGCAGAATTGTTGTAATTCAGCCACACTGGAGGGTTTTTGAACATGAACGGCCTTTTCAAAAGTCTTTCCAAAGTCTTCATTTAGTTTTTCTTCAGCCATTCAGAGGTGGACTTGCTGGTGTGTTTTGGATCATTGTCCTGCTGCAGAACCCAAGTTCATTTCAGCTTGAGGTCACAAACAGATGGCCAGACATTCTCCTTCAGGATTTTTTGGTTGATAACAGAATTCATTGTTCCATTTATCACAGCAAGTCTTTCAGGTCCTGAAGTAGCAAAACAGCCCCAGACCATCACACTACCACCACTGTATGTTACTGTTGGTATAATGTTCTTTTTCTGAAACGCTGTCGTACTTTTACGCCAGATGTAATGGGACACACACCTACCAAAGAGTTCAACTTTTGTCTCGTCAGTCCACAGAATGTTTTCCCAAAAGTCTTGGAGATCATGTTTTCTGGAAAAAATTGAGACAAGCTTTAATGTTCTTTTTTCTCAGCAGAGGTTTTTGTCTTGGAACTCTGCCATGCAGGCCATTTTTGCCTTTTCTCTTTCTTATGGTGGAGGAATGAACACTGACCTTAACATTTAAGTGTGACAAACATGCAAAAAAATAGGAAATCAGGAAGGGGGCAAACACTTTTTCACACCACTGTACCTTCTGTACAATTTCACTATCAAATATTGCATTTTTTCAAATTTGGCCTTACAGAATCCAAGTAACGAGAAAAAAAACAATTCTGAAAAAATGGAAAACTAGAGTAACAGGGTTCACAGAGCTAATGTTTGCTTTAATTACAAACATCAGACTATTTGTATAGGTTTCTGCCAGCTTTGCACAGCTAGACTGAGGAATATTTGCTAATGTTCTTTGCAGAATTGTTAAACTTCCGTCATATTTGGTGGCTGCTGGGCTGAACTTTGGTCCTTTTGATCTTGACTTGTGCATCTTTGCCTTAGACTAAGGGCAGAGAGTTGTGTGGTGATCTGGGATGTTGGGTTGCTGTCTTCTTGCCTCCCACATGCGGTCACTCAGGTTTGTTGATTGCTGGGGAGGTGGGTTGCTGATGTCTCATGTGATCCCTCTCTGCCTCCTCCAGTTGGCTGGGGACGAAGTTCCACCAAGGACTTTCCTGCCGAGGACTCAGGATCCTAGTGTGACTGTGTATCAGACTACATAATGACTAAAATACTCCCTTCTTCTGCTGATGATGCACTGATGCTGTGTGTGGTTTCCATGTCAACAGCGCCATGCCAGCAGCCACTGTTATTATTTGTACGTGAAGACTTATAGAAGAAAACAATGTGTACACACAGAGAAATGGAAGGAGGGAGGGAGGGAGGGAGAGGGAGAGAGAGAGAGAGAGAAAGGCAGAACAGGCATGAACAATAGTACAACAGCAACCGACAGAGTTTTGTTTTGGTTTGGCCATTTAGAATGCAGTCATTAGTGAAGGCAGAAACACAACTACATGGGATTTCCTTTGTAAAATTCTAAACATTTCATAGGTAAGGTCACTATAGCAGGTCACTGATTCAGTGAGCTCTAAGATCAAAGAAATCTAATGATTGAAGTTACAGTATCAAATTTCAAAGTCAAAGTTAATTTTATTTATTTAGCTCTTTTTACAAAGAAGCATTGTCTCAGATTACCTTTACAAATATTTAGGCCCAAGTCTAGAGAACATAAGAGAACATATCTAAAGGAAATGGAATAAAATAATATATAGTTTATAATATTTTAAAGACAATGCAATATTATCACCATCATCATCATCTTTTCCGCTTATCCATTTCAGGGTAGAGGTGGCAGCAGGGCAAACATAGAAGCCCAGAAATCTGTCCCCTGCAACTTCTGCCAGCTCCTGTGGGGGATTCCCAGCCGCTCCCAGGCCAGCTGGGAGACATAATCCCTCTAGCAAGTCCTTGGTCTACCCTGTGGCCTCCTCCCAGTTGGCCATGCCTGATACACCTCTAGTGGGAGGAGTCCAAGAGGCATCCTTGTCACATGCCCAAGCCCACCTCAACTGGGTTTTCTCAATGAGAAGGAGCAGTGGTTCTCTTCTGAGCTCATTTCAGTCGCCTGTATCTGGGATCTCATCCTTTCTGTCATTACGCAGAGTTCATGACCACAGATGAGGGAGGGGACATAGATTTACCAGTAAATTGTCATGCCATGTCATTGTACTTGTACAATGACAATAAAGATATCTTATCTTAAAAATTGAGAGCTTTGATTTATTGCTCAGTTCCCTCTTCACCACTATGGTCCGGTACAGCGACCGTGGTATCTCTCTTCCCATCACCCGTGAACAAGGCCCTGAGATACCTGAACTCCTCCACATGGGGTAGGTTCTCACCCCCTACCTGAAGGGAGCATGTCATCTTTTTCTGGGAGGTAACCATGGCCTCAGACTTGGAGGTGCTGATCCACATACCGACCGCTTCACACTCGACTGCAAACTGCTCAAGGACAAGTTGGAGGCCTCCATGTGAAGAAGCAAAAAGAACAACATCATCTGCAAATAGCAGAGATGACAACTACCAACCCCCCAGCTGGAAGCCCTCCTGTCCCAGGCTACGCCTCGCCACCCTGTCCATGAATATCAGGAACAGGAATGGAAACAAGCCACAACCTTCACAGAGGCCAACGGACACACTGAACAAGTCTGACTTGTTGCCAAGAATGTGAACACAACTCAAACTCAGAGAGTACGAGGATCTAACAGATCACCTCAGTGACCCCGGTACCCCATAGTCTTGGTTCACCTCCTACATGTCTCGGGGAACATGGTCATATGCCTTGTTCAAATCCACAAAGCATGTGTAGAGTGGAGTAGCAAACTCCCATGCACCCTCAACCATTGGCGAGTGAGTGAAGAGTTGGTCTTCAGTTCCACGGCCAGGATGAAATACTGTTCCTCCTGTATCTCAGGTTCAACGTTCGAATGAATTCTCCTTCCAGTACTCTGGCATAGAATTTCCCAGGGAGGCTGTGAAGTGTAATGCCCCGATAATTGGCACACACTCTCGGGTCCCCTTTTTTAAAATGGGAACCACCACCCCTGTTTGCCAATCCAAAGGTACTGTCCCCGATGTCCATGATATATTGTAGAGGTGTATCAGCCAAGACATCTCCCCAATATCAAGGACCTTCAGTAATTAGTAAAAACTAAACTCATCCACTCCAGGAGCCTTGTCACTGTGGAGCCTTCCACTTACCTCAGTTTTTTTAGCCAAGGAAATGGAGTCTGACACCCCAGACTCCTCTGGCTCTACCTCCTGCAAAGGAGGCACGTCCCTTGGGTTTTATTAGATCCTCAAAGTACTCCTTCCAATGCCTGACAATATGCTCAGTCGAGTTCAGAGTTTCACTATCCTTGCTGAGCACAGCTTGGACAGTGCCCCTCCTGAGCTGAGAGAGCGTTTTCCAGAATCTCTTTGAAGCTGCCCGATAGTCATTGTAAATGGCCTCTCCACACTCCTCCCATGCTCTTGATTTAGCTTCAGCAACTGAAAAAGCTGGCATGGCATTTTGGCATGTTGGTACCCATACACTGAATCAGGAGTTCTCTGAGCTAACCAAGGTCGAAAATCCTGTAAAATTGTAAGAAGTTAGTCCACCTACTGAAATGTATTAGGAGGTAGGAGGGAACTGCTGCACCCTGATGAAAGATAAGTGGATAATGCAAAGAACATACCGAAACACAGCTGAAGCTCTAAACAGAGAAATTGGACATGGAATGCACATCACCTAATCACGTTATTATTAGATATAAATCAGCCAATGTTTAAACTAATAACATAGAGCAATATGCAACTTTATAGGTAAAGCAAAAAATGAGATTGCAAATTCTTGATTTAAAGCTCCAGACTTAACAAAACAATTAATTGTGAATAAAATAGAATTAATTGTCAAACTCAGCCATAAGCACATAGGATTGCTTGATGTATGTGGGTGGTCCGGCTTGAATACAGCTACTATCTTGCTTTCAGCTCTCTGTCTTGTTTTATAAATTATTCAGGAGAAATCCCTTAGTTTCTCAGGAGACTTGATGGCAAGATTAACACTGACAGAAAAGCTACCAATTGGGCTTTTGTATTACCTAGAGTAAATTTCTCCTAGCATGTGTAAGTATATTGTTATACAGCACTCCCTGAACACTACTAATTTGAAAGACTGAAAGCAAATGGCCAATATAGCACTGATGCGTATTGGCTTTATGTATCAAGAGGCAATAACCTTTCTCGTGGCTAATTTTAGCAGTGATAATCCCTCTTCTAATCTGTCTCTGTCAGCATTATAGTACCTAAAAAAGCACTGACTCAGCTGGTCTGTTTCTGCTCTTCATCCCGCAGGATTTACTGCTTGGAATTCTCAGTGATTAGGCAAAACTTTGACTTCAAGCAGCTTTGTTTAAGAACAAAACCTGCTACTCAGGTTTACTCTTGCTTTACTCTCTTTTTTCCAACTCTCTCTGTTGCTGTTGTACTATTGTTCATACCTGTTCTGCCTCTCTCTCTCTCTCTCTCTCTCTCTTTCTCTCTCATTACAAGCTCAGTTTCCGCCTGTAAAGCAAGGAGGAAACACTCATTTAGAGCAGTGATAATGCCTCTTGTGTGTCTTCCTGTTGCACTTTCCACTGAGTCTGGCAGAGTTACAGAGGGTCCCACTCACACTTAAGCCACTCCACCATTGTGATGCAGCCTTGGTAGTGCAAATGAGTGCAAACCAAAGTTTCTAGGGACACCTGAACTACATCATATGACCTCTACATTTGTTTTATCAATGGAAATGACCCAATATTTTCAATGCTGATCAAATGTAAGTGGGATTTTCCTCTTTATTTGTTTTTGTTTTTTTGTAGTTTCCTCCCAGGAGGGTTTTGCAGCCAAACTGGCAAGGTTTACCCTCTTCATTTCCATTAGAATAACAAGAGTTCATGAGGTATATGCTTGAAAGTCTGAGATTATAGAATGCAGTAGCTGAGTTTTTAGCGTACTTATTTACTGTATTATAATCCATTAGCGGTGGTTTAAATAAATACAGTAAGGATTATAATAAACAGAGATATATTATAAAGTTAAAACTCAAACATTTTGAACTTTTTAGAAGTGCAGCATATAGAAGAGTCAGTGTCCCTGTAATGTTCCTTTGATGTCCCTTGCATAGTTGTTTACATTTCTTGCTAACATTGTGAAACTGTTAATTTTTCAGGTTTTCTTTTGAATGAACACATTACACAGGCATACACAGAGATGTTATTTCACATTTTATATTATTTTATTTTATTTGGATACTGGGATTTTGAGTTTTCTGCCATGTTGTAATGAAAAATCAAGCTGATTAAAATAATTTTTAAATATCTGACTACTGCATATATTAGAACCAAAACAATGTCATCTTGACCAATTCAAGATGTCTCCCATGGCAGTCGCCCATGTGTTCATCAAATGCTAACTATAGCTAAAAATATCTACCCTGTCACTGTCCACCCTATCATTCATTTTGGCATGATAGGTGGGATCCAAAAACAATAGAGCGTGTATGCACATCCTTGTTCATTGTTCTTTATATGTTGATTTAAAAAAAAAAAATATATATATATAACAATTAGTTCCTAATAACTGATATCTATTGACATTAAAAAGGATAAACCATTTTCACATTGTAACTGTACAAGGTTTCAAAAGAAGTTAATTTAATATCCTCATCACACTGGCTGCAACAAAGTCACTTAAAGTTAGCATGACCACAATGCAGACACATTCAGACATTCAGTCATTCACACACACACACACACACACACACACACACACACACACACACACACACACACACATTGTGAAATATAAGCTTAGGTATTTATTAATACCATACTGCCATTTTTATAAATATGAAATGTTTATTTGAAGGAATGAAGGAATGACACTTGCTATTAAAGGAGCTGAAATAGAATAGAGTGAACAGACGGTCCCTCCAGTGGTAGTGGTCAGTATGTAAGGACTGTATGTTGAGGAGACGTTAGAGTAAATCATTAAAATCTGTTTATTAAATATCTAAAACAATTTCCTTAAATCATTAAAATAAATTTATTCATTAATATCTTTTTAATGTGTCAGTAATCAGTTTGGTTGTACCACACGTTTAGACTATTTTTTCATGAACTTTTGTCAGCGTTCAAAGGTTTTGGTGCAGTCAGAACTTGCTGTGTGTTTTATATACCTTTTATATTATAGTTTCATTAAAATCAGTTTATGTTGTGTCATTAATAAGCTGAATTGTAGAACACTTTAAGACTTCTTCATGGACTTTTGGCCTTCTGTCTGTTCAGGTTGTGCATTTGTAGCATACAGTAACTTGAAAATAAATTTTTTTAGATTTGTATTACAAATTCACTAATTTTTTTTTCATGAAATCTGTTCTACTCTTCATTTTTGCTTAAGTATTGTAATATCTTACTTAAGTTAGTCTTATCTTATGGTTGTGGGGTGATATGGTGGTTCAGTGGGCAGCAACTGCTGCCTCACAGCAAGGCCATGGGTTCAATCACAGGGTGGAGCACTCTGGTTCCTTCCTGTGTGGAGTCTGCATATCCCCTGTGTGGGTTTATTAATCACTGTCATAACTACATTACTTTCTAACAAAATTACTATAATTTGTCTAAACTAATTAGCCATTAGTGTTACGTGGGATCTAGGATCCCACACTAAAGAGCTCGGTGGCAAAATGGCGGGACAGGGCATCGGACTTGCTGTTGCGGGACCCTGGTTGATAGGTCAGGGTGAAATCGAATCGCCCGAAGAACAGGACAAACCTGGCTTGTGGAGAGTTGAGGCGCTTGGCTGACTGGATGTATGCCAAGTTGCGGTGGTCGGTCCAGACAATGAATGGGTGCTTGGCACCCTCCAGCCATTGCTTCCACTCCTTGAGGGCCAGCTTGACCGCCAGGAGTTCTTGGTTGATGAGCTGTGTAAGGGGGGCTGCAACGTTGCTGTGATGAAGCGGCGGTAGAAATTTCCAAATCCAGAAAGCATTGGCGCTCCTTCTGCCCCGAAGCATGTCGTTAACCAAGGCCTGGAAAACAACTGGGGTGTTGGTCAAGCCGAAGGGCATTACCAGGTACTCAAAGAGCCCAAGTGGTGTGTTGAAGGCCATCTTCCACTCATCCCCCTCCCGAATGTGCACCAGGTGGTAGGCGTTTTGCAGATCCAACTTGGTGAAGACCGTTGCTCCCTGGAGGAGGCCGAAGGCCAAACTGAGCAGGGGGAGAGGGTAGCGGTTCCGCCGGGAAATGTTGTTCAGACCACGGTAATCAATGCAGGGCTGGAGGGAGTCACGAAAAAGAAACTGGCCCCCAGGGCTGAAGAGGAAGGCCAGATGAGGCCCGCATCAAGGCATTCGGCCAAATAAGTCTCCATTGCCTCTCTCTTGCTGCGTGAGAGTTGGTACAGTCTGCCGGAGGGAAGGGAGGCTCCAGGGAGCAGGTCAATGGCGCAGTCATATGGCCGGTGTGGTGGTAGGCACCTGGCGTGGTCCTTGCTGTACACCCGCTGTAGATTGTGATAAACCCTGGGCACTCAGGAGAGATCCGGGCAATCTTCGCGCTGAGAAGTGCGGGGGAGGACCTTGGAGGCCGGGACGGCCGAGAGGAGGCAATTGAGGTGACAGTAGTCACTCCAGCTGGTAATCTTATCCTTCCTCCAGTCGATGCTCGGGCTGTGTCGGAGTAGCCAAGGGTGTCCAAGAATCATGGGTGTCCTGGGGGAGTGGATTACTGTGAAGGAGATCTCCCGGTGGTTCCCAGACAGGATGAGTGGAATGGCCTGCCTGTGAGTGATCCAGGCCCGGAGTTGGCCATCCAATGTGTAGGCCCGAGCAGGGACCTTCAAGGTCTTCATCCACGTGCCGAGCTGGGCTGAGAGTTCAGAGTTCTCCAGAGGATCAACGCAAGAAGGGGCAGAGCCAGAGAGCTCCTCCACAGCGGGTCTGATGTGGGGAGACGGGACAGCCTGGGCCAGATGCAATGCCATCTCCAACCTACGTGTGAGAATGTGTCAGTCCAGGCGGACGGCCAGGTCTACCAGTACCTGAAGGTCAGCAGGACCATCACGGACCACAAGCTCATCCTTGAGGCACTCGGAAAGCCCGACTGGAAAGCCTCGCACAAGGCGAGGTCATTCCAACCGGAGTCCACAGCCAGCGACCAGAACAAAAACGGCATAGTCCGAGACCGAGTGGGAGCCTTGTCGGGGGCTGATGAGGCGACTCAATGCTGCTTCGCCATGTCTAGGGTGGTCAAATACAGCCCTGAGCCATTGAAAAAAGTCGGTGTACAAGAAGTCCTCAAATCTCCTCTAGCAGAGTACGGCCTCAGCCCACGTTAGGGCCCTACCCTGAAGGAGGCCGATAACATAAACAACCTTACTGGCATCGGACACGAAGGCCAAGGAACGCTGCTGGAACACCAGACCAAACTGCAGGAGAAACCCTTGGCATTTAGTCAGGTGGCCAGCAAAGGGTATGGGATGGGTAATGGGCATGAGATTCAAGCCGGTAGGTGTCGAAGGGTGGCCCAGGGTGGCGGCTGGTGGTGGAGGCGTCCCAAGCGGGGTGTTCAGAGGGGGAGATGTGTCCTGAAGGTCGCCCGCAGTGGTAGGTGTCTGGCTTCTGGCAGCAAGTGGCAGGCTCTGAGGAGAGGCAATACGCAGCCGGTTAATTTTGGACTTAAGACTGGAGACCTGCTGTTTAAGTAAATGGTTAGACTCGAGCAAAGTGATGAGTAGCTTGTCGTGTTGCTGTAGCCAGGCTTGCTGGTGGTCTAAGGCCATGCCTACTGGCAATCGACTAGCTGTCTGCTGATCTGCGGGGTCCATATTGGCCAGCTTATCCTGTTATGTGGGATCTAGGATCCCACACTAAAGAGCTCAGGGAACCCAATATGCAGACCAACAGACAGACTACCAACAATGACGTATTGCTAACAGAGAATTTATTGAGTAATAGCCAAACTTGAGTTGTGTGATGAGTGAACGGCGTCGAGTCCAGTAAGCCGGGATGGAACCGGGACAGCACGAGGTGAGGAGCTGGACAGGAGTGAGGCAGCAGTGTGAGGCAGTTTCCACGGGTCCAGGGAACAGCAGATGGGAGAGGTGTCCGGACACAGAGACGGTAGCGGGAACTGGAATCAGATGCTGGGGAGGAAACAGAGCTGGCATTCAATCCCTCCAAACAGAAAATAATAATGGCATGGGAGACAGGAAAAACACACTGAGCTAACAGACTAGATAGCTGAACAACGGGGTTAGTACTGAGCCACAGGTACTGGATAGTAACAAATTAAACCAGCTTGAGAGCTGAGAACAGTGATATGGAAAGACCTGGAACAGCCATGAGGTAACCAGAAGTGAGGTTAAGCTTAGCGGTTTGCTAAGCTAACCGCTAAGCTCATAGCAAGTAGAAAGGAAGCCAGGTACCGGGTTAATACGGAGATAATCTGGTAGCGTCTAGATCAGCGGTTTTGTTGAGAGCGGTTGATAATGAAATGATGATCAGGTGTGTAGACGGAGGAGGAGTGAGGAATTGAATAGCCAGTCGATCGCTGTGGAAGCACACACAAACACATACACGCCGCACTCGGAAAATAAAAACAAAGCGGAGGTAAAACAAAGCGGAGAGTCGCAAAATAACAAAACGGGTGAAAAATGGAGAAGGGACAGGGCGAACCCCAACAATAAGGACACTGCCATTGATCATTTCAAGCAGAATCAGTTTTCAACCTTTGTGTATTGGGGCCAGCCGTGTCATTTTCAGATTCTTCAATATTTACAATATTACATACAGCCATAGACATGGCCAAATGCAAAAAATCTCAGGAAGTGAAATATGTTAGGTGGAGGCTTAGTGCATAATTATACAGACCCATAGATGATTTTACACATTCCAAGCAGCAGATACAAAGAGACAGACAAAATTGCACAGGTAGGCTTAATGCAGCTGATTTCATGAAAACTATTTCTAATTCTATTTTCATGTATAGTCATGTAGTTCTAAAACTGTCACCATTCCATTAAGAACAAGTTATAATTACAAAATTGACTCTTTGAGTGAGTCTTTAGAAACTATAATTTATGAATCATAACAAAAAGCCTTGTGCAGTAACTGATGCTTTGTGAGGGAATAAAGCATTTGCACTTAGGCAAAAACAAAACAGTATATGTAACTAAATATTTGAGAAGTTTATCTGGAAAAAAATATGCATAGGCTACACTGGTTTGGTTACATTTTCAGCATTTATCAGACACTCTTACCCAGAGCGACATACAACTTATACAGTGGTGCTTGAAAGTTTGTGAACTCCTTAGAATTTTCTATATTTCTGCATAAATATGACCTAAAACATCATCAGATTATCACACAAGTCCAAAATGTGTGATAGTTGGCGAGTTCACAAAGGACCCCATGGTAACTTTGTAAGCAGCTGAAGGCCTCTTTCACATTGTCTAATGTTAATTCTCATGAGTCCACCATCAGAAGAACACTGAACAACCACGGTGTGCATGGCAGGGTTGCAAGGAGAAAGCCACTGCTCTCCAAAATGAACATTGCTGCTCGTCTGCAGTTTGCTAAAGATCACGTGGACAAGCCAGAAGGCTATTGGAAGAATGTTTTGTGGATGGATGACACTAAAATAGAACTTTTTGGTTTAAAAAAAAAGTGTTATGTTTGGAGAAAGGAAAACACTGCATTCCAGCATAAGAACCTTATCCCATCTGTGAAACATGGTGGTGGTAGTATCATGGTTTGGGCCTGTATTGCTGCATCTGGGCCAGGATGGCTTGCCATCATTGATGGAACAATGAATTCTGAATTATATCATAGAATTTTAAAGGAAAATGTCAGGACATCTGTCCATGAACTGAATCTCAAGAGAAGGTGGGTCATGCAGCAAGACAACCACAATAAACACACAAGTCGTTCTACCAAAGAATGGTTAAAGAAGAATGAAGTTAAGGTTTTGGAATGGCCAAGTCAAAATTCTGATCTTAATCCAATCGAAATATTGTGGAAGGACCTGAAGCGAGCAGTTAATGTGAGGAAACCCACCAACATCCCAGAGTTGAAGCTGTTCTGTACGGAGGAATGGGCTAAAATTCTTGGCAGGTGTGGGATTTGACCCCTGGCTTTTCTTGCCTATAGTCCAGTACCTTAACCGCTAAGCTACCTCAGTGGTTAGCACAGTGGTGTCACAGTGTCAGAGCCCCAGCTTTGAGTTCGTTACCAGCTGCTGCCTGTGTGGATTGTTTTTCTTGTGTCTGTGTGGGTTTTCTCCAGGTACTCTGTTTTCCTCCACACATTCCAAAGACATGCAGTAAGTGGCGTGTCTAAAGTGTCCCAGTGTGAGTGCGTGAGTAAATGAGTGAGTGGGTGAGAGTGTGTCTGTGTGCAGGAGCCTTGCATAGGCCCTGTGATGTACTTGCACCCTTTCCAGGGCTAGTATCCACCTTGTATCACGTGCTGCTGGTTAAGCTGCAGCCACCCTCCTGATATGGATTAAGCAGATATGAAAGGTAAGCTAGAGGGAGTAAGTGAAAAAAATGTTCAGCATGACATATCCTATATAGTTAAGGTCTCTTTCAAACTAAGCCAACTGCATCAGCAAACAAGTCCAACAACATTGTCTAACAGAATTGAGTGCATCATCGATGCCAGCTGCATTATAAAACCAGATAACAACAACATAAAAATATCTAACCACATAGACACACACTATACCAACAACATCAGCAAACATGGCCAAATACAAAACAGTGGCCAAGAGCATAATCAGAAAGGGCCAAATACATGAAAAAATCGCAAATATCATCATCAAACAGTCCAAATGAATCACCATGCTTCAAAAGGTTATTATCAAACAGGAATGAGTGCATCATGAATGAGTACCTTTAAAACCTAGACCAACCATATCACCAAACAACGACTACAACATTATCAAACAGGACCAAGTGCATCATAAAACAATACCAGTTTCACCATTAAACAAGACCAGCTACATCATCAAAATGGGCTAAGCACAGCACAGGAAAGAAAACAACAGCATCATCAAACAGAGAGGAGTACATCCTCCAGCAGAGCTATATTGTGACTTTGAAAAGTGGATTGCATCTATCTAGTACTTTTCTAAGATTTAGAGATCAGGTCAAAGGAAAATGGTTCTGTGTGAAACTTGGTTTGTCAGAAACAAAATCAGCAGTCAGTTGCAGCTGGTGGTTTTTAAAATAGGGGAAGCACATATGTGATCACTTCATTTTATTGGCTAGCCATAGCACAGGGATTCTTGTATCCCACCAGTGAAGCTGCAGCTAGTTGTGTTGCATAATACAAAGCTGTTTTGCATATGTGAAAGGAGAATTAAGATGATTAATGGTAATTTATTTTCACTAATATCAGATGTATACTTAATCATTTCCAATATGTGTCCTTAGTTCTTTTATTTTTTTAAACTTCCACACTCTGTTTTGTTCTTTAGAATACAATACCCAGGGTGTGGTGGCCTGGGTCCTTTCTGTGAGGAGTCTGCATGTTCTCCCTGTGCCTGTGTGGGTTTAGTCATCAAACCTGCACTCTGTTTTCCTCCCACAGACATGCATGTTAGGTTAATTGATTTCGCTAAATTGGCACAGTTTGAGTGTGGTCTCTATAGACAGACGGAGTGATGAGTCGGCTGAAGTATTCTCAGTTGCATCAAATGGCAGTGAGTGCCAGGATGATGATGATGTTCAATGTTTATTTACTTTTATGTACTTGCAAATGCATATCATGATAGAGCAAATGTAAGCTGGGTGTATGACTTGAGGATAAGGATGATTTTACCTACTACATCATAGAGAACTACTGTATGGTTCTACAGATACCAGGTTAAGAAGGTTGGGAATACATTCTGGTCCAAGATGGCTTGTGAAGGCCAACTAGATAAATTTGGGCCTGAGTGATAGAGGTGAACGCTGTATATGTCTTACTCTAAGTGCCCTGGTGGCATCGAGGATGATGACAAGAGGAGGAAGATTTTCCTTCTTTCTTGCTTTTGTGCATTTTTGGTTAACAGGAGATGGATGTTACTTCTTTCCAATGATGTAATACTAAACCAATGACGTGTTGTTCTTTGTCTTAAGAAATGATAAAGAATGAATGGAAAATGCATGGGAATATGGTTAATAATGTGATATACGATTTGAAGCAGTATAGTTCTCCAAGGTGAGGTGGTAGGAGGCTACTGAAACAATAGTAAATGGTTCTTTTAAGTAATTTTGGTATATTAACACATATGTTAACACATCTTGTGACTAATGTAAATAAATCATCACAAGAGAAGCTCAGCTTCTGGTGGGATAAACAAAAAAAACACTATCCATCAATCCATCAAATGCTTTAAATGTATTTATTTATATGTATTTATTTATTTTTGCTGTGTAAAATGCACCTGCCACATTTGCTCAATAGACTCCAGGAGATGCACAAGCTTCAATGAGTATCTCTTAGGTCTGTATCTGGGGCTCCAATTACCGTAGGTTGTGTATGTTCACCTAGAGGAGTTTGACTTAAAAGTTTTGACTAATTAACGAACAGCGCAACATAGTGCATTGAGATAATTGACCATTTGATTCGCTAAAATAGTGAATTCCACTTATATTAATTAATAGTATAGACATTTTGGTAAACATTTCATTGCCACATTTTAATGAAATTGAAGGTAAGTCAAGCTGTTTGTGTAGTCTTAAAGCAATTGTGTGTGCCTGCAGTATATAATCAATGTTTGTGATGTACTTACAAATAAACACTTCTAGGTTCGGAGAAAATGCTAGCAATTCAACCTTTGAACTTCTGAAATGAAGATAGCCAAAGCAATTAGGAGTGGTATGTTCAGGTTATCTGCTGGTGCTATGACTGCCTGCTGTGACAAGCTCAGAAATTTCCCTTTGGGGATAAATAAAAAAAAAGACCTCTCTCTTCTATGTATGTATGTATGCATTTATCTATCTATCTATATATCTATCTGTCTGTCTGTCTGTCTGTCTGTCTATCTATCTATCTATCTATCTATCTAAGAACTCATCAGCTGCATGTTGAAATAGTAAGTGCATGTGAAACATGGAAACAGATGAACTCTGGAACCTCTGGAGATGCTACAGTGAGGTACTTCATTTGGAAGTGAGTCATCTTGCCATCACACATTCTCCTCAGGAGAGCTCCACAGGAACATTCCACCAGTCTCCATCCACTTAACATGTATATCCCCCTTTTCTCTGTGCAGTTCCATTCAACATAAAATGAGTAGCTTGGGTGGGACAGAAATTCTCTAGCCCAATGGCTCCCAAAGTAGTCCCAAAGAGCTATTGCAGGGGGCACAGCAAGGAAAGTGGATGCTGTTAATGCTGTTAACCAGTAAACATGTAAGATATGTAATGCATGTCACTTGTAATAATTCCACTGTGAAGGTGGTTTGTTACTTTATTTTATTTTGTGTAAATTACATTGTTTAAAATAAATTCCAATGGCGTTTGGAATCAAAAGACATGCACGTGTCGTAGTGGGGAGTGGAAAATATTGTTATCTACAAAAGGGAGTGCTGCAGAAAAATGTTTGGGAACCACTGCTCTAGCTCAGCACTGCAGTGACCCAGAGTCCCATTGGCCAGGAGTTATATGCAGACATGATCCATGGTTCATTGCAATAATAAGCTAATAAACCCAATGTTCAAGCAGTACAGCATTTTCCAGTACCTGTATTCTGAATGTATACATGCATTAATAAAGTTATTTATTTTTGTATTCTGAGCTCATGAAAGTTTGACCTGTTTCTAAGAAACTTTAAAACACCATGCAATGATGCATTTTTTAGGTTACAAAATACAACAGAAAAAGGGAGTGGTTGAGTGTTGCTTACACAGTACAATGTAAATTGATGTCAGCTGCTTTCTAGCTAGACAGACACTCCACAAACTAAATCAAGCAGTGCAATGCTTTGTTTATAAGGCCTCCAGTCTCCAGTCAATTCTGAACTGGATGTTTTTGTGGTTTTTACAAGAATAGCAAGCCAATTGTTGCATACTTTGATTGTGCTCCATATCTAAGGAACATTTAAAACTATTATTTCAATAACATGATCTGTTTGAACATGGCTGATTAAACCATTGTGAGTCTTCATAGTTATGCTTGAGTAGTGCAGCATGCTGAGAATGAGGGATATTAATTATGCATTGCCATTATAATTGCCATTATAATAATAACACATGCTTGTACAGTGCTTGATATGATCAGTGAATTCAGTTGGTGTTTGAGAAGTGTTTTTTATCAACTGGGTCAACTGGGTAGTGACATGACTGTATATACCAAACTTAAATTATCACAGACTGCATATTAAACTATATATAGGTATAAATGTGTATTATTCAGTATATACTGGGATAGTGTGCAGTTGTCACGATCTGCAGCCTAAACCTGGTATCTTTGCCCGTGGGCAATTCGGACTACATCGCCCACAATCCCTTGCTGAAGCAAGATGGCCGCAGACTCATTTGGGCCCTGTTACTTTTGTTGACTGGCCTGCGATGTACAGACATGTGGACCTCTTTATAATCTCCACTCTCCCAAGCGCTGTTGTGGTAGCATTATCTCGGGTCTCTCAATCGTGTGGTGCGGTCCGCTGGATTACCCTCTGTTGCGGTCCCATTCACTGGATTACTCTTTGTCGTGTTCCCATTCGCTGGATTACCTGTGCTGTTGCGTTTCCAGACTGTTGCATCTCTGGACTGTTGCGTCCCCGGACTCTTGTGTTTGCCAGTATTGTGGCTTCGTCCGCTTATTTCGTTTAGGCCAGTATTAGCCTAGCTTCTCGCTAGCCCCTGTAGCCTTACCCTAGCTCTCCGTGGTGTCGGGTTGTTACCTTATGTTCTGTTCACTCTATTTCTTTTGGTTGTCGTTAGTTATTACTAGTATTATTATTATTATAATTGTTTTGTTTAATAAATTGTTTTACTTTATTGGAACCCTGCATTCATCTGCGTCCCGTTTGCTCCACGTACCGCACCGTGACAGCCGTATTCAGTTTTGAATAAAAACTGAGAAGTCTTAGAACCATAGCCTAGAATTTAGTATTCACAATTATAACAATTAAAAAGGCATATTTGAAACAAACTAGAAACATATTTATTTATTTATTACCAAAGGGTTTATTATTTTTAGATTTCACTATATATATCTTCTTGTGGGAGGCCAGCTGACTTTAAAGTACACTGACTTTCCGGTCTTAATAGAATCTATTCATTGTTCGCCACATGAGCAAAGCTGGAGTAACTGTCTATTTACAGCAGGTTCCCAAATGAGCAAAGTGCAGCACCACTCCAAATAAAGTGCTGATGTTCAGTTCAGTTTTTAACCAGACCTAGTAGCAGAAAAGCTCTTTTACTATAGATTCTATAGGTTCTTGCCTGAGGGCCAAATTCACTAAATGGAAACCAATAAAAGGAGGATTGTGTTTAATGTGTAAAGAGAATATAAATATTCATTTACATCACAAACTAGGGAGAAGAAATTGTAGGAGTCACCTTTAGATATGTATTAAGGGTATACGGTACTTTCACATATACACTCAGACAGAGACATGAATGATAATGTAAGAGCAAATGTATTACAACTCCAAATCAGCAAATGTTGGGACAAAGAAATAAACAAGCAAAAAAAAAAAACAGCCAAACAAACAAAACAGTTTGTCTTACATTGACTTTCAGACAGTATGAACCTGTTACAGGGTGGTGAGGGTGCAGAAACAGGAGCAGGCGAAAATGCAGGTTCCAGTTCAAATTAAGAAATTTATTTACAAAGGTCCCCAAAACAACTAACAGCAACCCGTACGCACACAAAAGAAACGTAGGGACGCGACTGACGTGGACCATCAACAACATCAATAATCCGCGAGGTGAGTCTCTCGCGGTCTTGTCTTTATAGGACATCTCACAGCTGATCCTAATTACAGCGATCGTGGTGAGACGTGCTGATTGGCGCACGCTGCCGTGGCGCGTGACAGAGCCCCCCCCTAGGAGTCAGAGTTGGAGCTAGGACTCCCAGCAAGAACCCCCGGGAGCAGCTCTGCCTCAGGGGGTCTCCTCGCTGGACGGACCCTAGGAGGGGACCACCAATAGTCAGGCGGCTGGCGAGCAGAGTCGTCAACGAGAGGCTGCCGACGAGCGGGGTCGACGACAAGAGGCTGCCGACGAGCGGGGTCGACGACGAGAGGCTGCCGACGAGCGGGGTCGACGACGAGAGGCTGCCGACGAGCGGGGTCGACGACGAGAGGCTGCCGCCTAGCGGGGTCGACGACGATAGGCTGCCGACGAGCGGGGTCCGACGACGAGAGGCCTGCAGAGCGATCGACGACAGTTGATGCTGCAGTTCGCGGAGTCCGAGACGTATGCTGCAGAGCGTAGTCCGACGTGAGTCCTGCAGAGCGGAGTCGACGACGTGATGCTGCGATCTAAGTCGAACGGGGCGGTGCCTGGCAGCAGAGTCGACGAGGCGGTGCCTGGCAGCAGAGTCGACGAGGCGGTGCCTGGCAGCAGAGTCGACGAGGCGGTGCTTGGCAGCAGAGTCGACGAGGCGGTGCTTGGCAGCAGAGTCGACGAGGCGGTGCTTGGCAGCAGTGTCGAGGCGACGATGCTGGACAGCAGAGGTGAGGCGACGCTGCTTGACAGCAGAGGCTAGGCGACGCTTGAGAGCAGAGGCGAGGCGACGATGCTTGTCGGCAGAGACGAGGCGACGATGCTTGTCGGCAGAGACGAGGCGACGATGCTTGTCGGCAGAGACGAGGCGACGAGGCTTGTCGGCAGAGACGAGGCGACGAGGCTTGTCGGCAGAGACGAGGCGACAACGCTTGTCCGCAGAGACGAGGTGACGACGCTTGTCCGCAGAGACGGGGCGACGACGCTTGTCCGCAGAGATGGGGCGACGTGGTGCTTGAGAGCGGAGTCGTGGACGACGTGGTGCTTGAGAGCAGAGTCGTGGACGACGTGGTGCTTGAGAGCAGAGTCGTGGACGACGTGGTGCTTGAGAGCAGAGTCGTGGACGACGTGATGCTTGAGAGCAGAGTCGACGACGACGTGATGCTTGAGAGCAGAGTCGACGACGACGTGATGCTTGAGAGCAGAGTCGACGACGACGTGATGCTTGACAGCAGAGTCGACGATGACGTGATGCTTGACAGCAGAGCCGACGACATGAGTCTCCGTGGGACGCGACTGACGTGGACCATCAACAACATCAATAATCCGTGAGGTGAGTCTCTCGCGGTCTTGTCTTTATAGGACATCTCACAGCTGATCCTAGTTACAGCGATCGTGGTGAGACGTCCTGATTGGCGCGCGCTGCCGTGGCGCGTGACAGCTTGGCTAAACGAAACAAGTAGGCATGGCCATGAAGCATAACATGGCATGGTTACATACCTGAGACGGACAAGACCGCCACGAAAATAAATTGTGGATGCACTCGTGAGCATGAAAAGTCAAACCGCGGGTGAATCAGTGAACAATGCAAATAATCCAGGTATGTAGAGAAAAAATCAGACATTAACACAGTTTGCGGAAGCTGCGCTAATGCTCCAGTGCCAGCGTTAGGGAGAGCAGGACTTAAAAAGAGTACCGGACAGCTGTATGCCGTTAGCGAGAAAACTAATCAAAAATAACAAGGTCTCTGTGAGGCCGTGGCCACCTTCCTTCCACACGGGCAATGTAGGCAATGTAGTCCTGATCTGGCCGTGTGGGCAATGTAGTCCTGATCTGGCCGTGGAACATAACAGAACCCAAGATATTTCATGTTTTGGCCTATCAAATTCATTATATTTATTAACATACATCCTTTCTGTCATGGTCTGCTCCAGCTTTTCCTCCGTTATGCCTCTCCACTAGGGGTGATCTAGACGCTTCCCCTCGTGATGCTCCACCAGACTGGAGAGCACACGAGGGATTGATGAGATTGCTAACAGGCTTCAGCTGGATTGGACATTATTTAAGTTGAGCTCTAGCCTTGTCATGTTGTTTGTTATTTGCTGTTCATGCTTGGTATGCTCTTGTGCTTAGTGTTAGTACCTTCGTGTTCTTCCTAGTTTGTGGTAAGCTTCTGTTATTGCTTCTAGTTCTGTCCACCTTCAGTTCCGTTTGTTATAGTGTTTGTTTTGCTTATCGCGCTGCCTTTGCTGCATTAGCCTTAGTTCCTTTACTTTATGTTCTTGCCGTGTTTTTGCATCTTTTGTTTAATAAATATCTTAATTTACATTCTGATTCCCTGCGCACGTCTCCTTGTTAATCTCGTGAACCGAGCCCTTTACAGAATAACCCGCCTAAGTATGGAGACGGCAGGGTCTCTAAATTTTGCACGTATGCCCGATCGGTTTGATGGTAATCCAGTCTGTATACGGCGGTTCATAGGCCAATGTACCCGTTATTTTGAGTAATTTTTTTTCCCGTCACAATATCACTTTGTAGTGTTTAGTTTTTCTTTGCTTTTGGGGAGGGCTTTGTGTTGGGCCACCGAGTTGTGGCCACTTCTTAAAGTCGGTACGGTGAGGGAGTTTTTCGATGACCTCAATGTAGGGTTTGGTACTCCTTTTGTTCGGTTACCAGAGTTCAGGTAGAATGTGCTGGATCCCCAGTTCACCAGCTGTAGGAAGGGGTTGGCCAAGCACAAGCCAGCACCCCGAAGTTCTGTATCTGAGCACACTGCGCCAGTTAGCTCTGTTAACGGGTCTTTTGCGCCCCATAGCTCAGTACCAGAATCGTTAGAGCTCAGAAGCTCAGTATTTGTGCCTGTTAGCTCTGTATCCGAAAATGTTGATTCCATGTTTAAGTCCGCTAAGCCTTTATCTGAACACGCTGTGCCCGTTAGCTCCGTTCCTGAGCAATTGGCACCTCCTAGCTTTGTACCTGAGCATGCTGCGTCTGTAAACTCCGAACCCGTGCAAGTAAGTTCCATTTCGGAATTGTTAGCATTGGCTAGCTTTGTATCTGAGCACACTAGCTCCATAGTCGAGCCCGCTATGTCTTTAAGAAAAAATTTCAGTCAGTGCCCGCGCCAATGATGTCTGAACCAGTGTCCACACCGATGATGTCTGAGCCAGTGTCCAAGCCGATGATGCCAGTGCCCGCGCCGAGGATGTCTGCACCCGTGCCTGCGCCGAGAATATCCGTGCCAGTGCCCGCGCCGATAATGTCTATGCCAGTGCCTGCGCCGAGGATGTTTGTGCCAGTTCCCGTGCCAAGGGTGTCTGTTCCTGTGCCCACACAGAGGGCTTCTGTTCCGGTTCCCACGCTGAGGGCACCTGTTCCTGTTCCCACATCGAGGCCATCTGTTCCTGTGCTTGCACCGAGGGCATCTGTTCCTGTGTCAAGGGTATTTGTTCCAGGGCCTGCGCCCGCACCGAGGGCATCTGTCTCTGTGTCAAGGATGTCTGTTTCGGCCCCTGTGTCTGCGTCGTGGACAACCGTACCAGTAGCTGTATGGAGGGTCGCTGGTTGTAGTAAGGCCCTGCCAGAAACAGTATGTTCCCGAGTAGCCACTTGCTGCTGTCTGGTCTCGCTGTCTTGTTCAGTGCCCGCCTTCCGACCTGGTGCAGTGGCATTTGGGATCCTTCCGGGTGTCGCCCAGAAGGAAGCCCCCAGACTTGACTGGATGCCCAGGTAGGGGGGGCTGGTTTTGGAGTCCTAGCTGCGACTCGGACTCCGTGGGGTGGGGTATTGTCACGGTCTGCTCCAGCTTTTCCTCTGCTATGCCTCTCTCCGCCACTAGGGGCAATCTAGACGCTTCCCCTCATGATGCTCCACTGGACTGGAGAGCACACGAGGGATTGATGAGATCACTAACAGGCTTCAGCTAGCTTGGACATTATTTAAGTGGAGCTCTAGCCTGGTCATGTTGCGGGTTATTCGCTGTTCATGCTTGGCATGCTCTTGTGCTTAGTGTTCGTGCTCTCTGATACCTTCGTGTTCTTTTTAGTTTGTGGTAAGCTTCTGTTATTGCTTCTAGTTCTGTCCACCTTCAGTTCCGTTTGTTATAGTGTTTGTTTTGCTTATCGCGTTGCTTTTGCTGCATTAGCCTTAGTTCCTTTACTTTATGTTCTTGCCGTGTTTTTGCATCTTTTGTTTAATAAATATCTTTATTTACATTCTGATTACCTGCGTACGTCTCCTTGTTAATCTCGTGAACCGAGACCGTTACACTTTCCTGCATTTCAGGCCTGCAACACATTGCAAAAAAAAAAAAAATTGGGATGGGGCAATTTAGGGCTAGCAATGAGGTATAAAAACAAACTATAATGACATGATGATGTCAATAGGTGACTGTAATCATAGTTTGATACAAATGCAGCAGCCATAAAAAGCTGACTATTTGAGGAGCAAAGATGGGCAGATGATCTCCAGTTTATCAGTTTATACCCCTACTGTGCATAATGTCATTAAATGAATCTTGAGGAATTTCAGTGTCTAAATGGCAAAGGCTCAAGCCTAAACTGAACTCCTGTGATCTGTGCCCCCTCAGACGGTACTGCATCACATACCGTCATTCATAAATAGCTGATATATGTTAACAATGTCCAGAAGTTGCATCTACTTCTCTGGGCTCGGACGTATCTGGGATGGACCATCACACAGTTTAAGCCGTATTCCAGATCCTTTTGGAAGAAATGGATGCTGTGTGCTAAAAAGACTATCTAGACTGTTATCAGCACAAATCCAAAAGCCAGGGTCTATCATGGTATGGGGTTGTGTCAGTGCCCTTAGCAAATGTAACTTATACACTTCTGCAATGGCAGCATTAATGGGGAAAAAGTACACTGAGATTTCAGAGCAACATATGCCGCCTTCCAGATGACATCTTTTCCAGGTACATCCATGCATTTTTCAACAAGACAATGCAAAACCACTTGTTGCACACATTAAAAAGGCAGGAAGAGAGTACTTGTATCGTGGAAGAGACGTGGAAAACTTTGAAATGAAAAATGCCAAGCTCCTGCTGTTGCATATCTTATGATGTGTTTGCAGGTGGGACATAATAACACCTGACAAATTGGAAAAAATAACATCTAAAACACTTTATTGCTTGGTATCCTGTGTGTCAAAACAGTGAAGAGGAGGAACAGCATTAGAAAATGGTAAATGTATTTCCATCCCAACATTTTTTGGCATGTGCTGGAGGCCAGAAATGCAGAAATAGATCTACAGTATTTTGCAGGGTGATGTGAACTGCAAATGTCTATTGTGACCATGGCTTAATACATCCTGACCTTATTCAGTTTATAAAAAAGAGATTCTCCAATGTGAGCATGACTCACAGTCAGAGGCAGGCTCAGTTAGACTGTGTAAATGTCTTTGAGATTTGTGTTGTTACTGTTTATGTGTCTGCATTCTTAGAAGAACCAAACACCTTCATTGTTTACTCTTCACCATTATTGATGTTGAAATACCACAGACTATCTCCTAACAGTATTGATTATGGTGACATACTAAAAAATACTTCACTGGTTGCTCTTGATCCAAAATAAGTTGGAGGGGATATTACACATATATGGACAATATGCCTGGGAAGTCAGAACAAAGAAGAGGGTGATCCCCTGACTGATTTCCTGTGCCTCAGTCACAGTAAGACTTCTCTACTACAGGTATAAGAAGAAACAACTGGGTTATGTATGAAATTTCTAATTTATTAGAGTCATCAGAATTCAGGGCAATTAAATAGACTTTATGCCATTAAGTAAACGTGCTACGAATCAAAACAACAGCGTCACAATATATTCAGGTAATGTGTCAGAAATGTCAATAACACAGTACTACAGTAAACCAAAAGTAAAAAAAGAAACAGGCAAAAACTGTAAAACTTTGTGTTAATTTGTAGAAAACATAGCAGGGTTTACATGCAGGAAACGATAAACAAGTGAGCTAATAGAGAGGCTTCAAGTTATTAGTTCTCAGCTGCTGGAAACTGCTAGGTTGAAAGGTCAGTTGATGCATTTTCAGAACCTGTTATAACCTGTCCATTGTGCAACTCTGCCTGTGCCCACTGAATTTCATTTTTATAAGCCCTTCACATTTGTTTTTAATATGACCTATTCAACCCCAGTCTGAACAGGTTCTGCTCTTGCTGTGATCTATATTGATGTATAATGAAGGGAAGTCCACATTTGCAGACAAATAGTAATGAGGACAGAGAGGTGAATGAGAGTCAAGATTCTGGTGGCTTTCTTTGGAGTCATGATGACTACTTCTGTGAAGAGAACTGCTGTCTGGGTGCGAAGCCAGGAGTTGTGGGACTGTGATGTGGACGGCTTTACAGACAAAGGATTCACCTAAAAATTTTGAATGACAAAGGCAACGTTTAAGCGACTTCTTAAAGATTTAGAAAGATGGACACTAATTTGAGGTGACTGTTATTGAAATAAAAGGAAGTTACCACAAACAGGCTAGACAATTTGGCATTGCCAAGTGCTCAGTTTGTTTGAATGTCCATGTGTTTTGCATAGTATACTATTTTATGTTTATGTACCTGACTATATCAAGTTACTTCATGCAGATGAGCTACGGGATGTCCTACAAGACTTTTAAAGAAGTGAGGCTTCTCGCAACACGCTGGATCTGTTGACGCATAAGTTGTATGAATTCCGATCACTCTGCTCAGAGGTCACATTGTCACATCAGATCACATTGCCACATTAGATGTATTTCAGTATTTCAGTACCACATATGAAAATGGCCTAGATCAGAACTGAAACGGTCTGATGTTGAATGTTTTTTGCCACTCACACAGGAGTGAGCCCAATTCTATTAAATGGGCTAAAAGCAATTTTAAGTTGTTAGTTCTGGGCTAATAAACAAAAGCAAAAGGAAAGAAGACCATTCTTATATCACAGATACTTATGCTCTTGTTGAACAGATGACTGTGGAATTGCTGTGATTAAAATGTGACCTCCTGATGATGAGAAAAAATCTTATCCAGTTGTGACACACCAGTGTTTCAGAGAATTCACTGTGAGGGTTTAAGAAAGTCATATGGCAACTTTATGATTATGTCTGACTATTGATCTGAATTTCATCATTTTCACATTTTTTAAGGCATTTTGCTGTAGGAGGATGAGTCTTTGAACTTCTTTACCGAATCTGGGTTATGGTCATTTGAATCATGGCTTAACAATAGTTCAGGTTAACAACTAAACATTAGTATGAGTCATTAAACTTCTAAACATTAGTGTTTATTTTGAATTGAGGCCCTGGTTTGAAATACCAGCCACTTGTATCAACAGCATTCACGTTATTGTTTGCCATATTGCGTCAGGGCTGAAATCCATGATTGTTTGTCCAGTACTTATTCATTTCTCATAGGTATTACATTTCAGTATGTCATACTGCCACAATACTGTACAAATACTCATGCAAAGGTAGGCCTCTTGCAGCCTTGTCATGCACACCATTCTTGATGATCATGGATTCATGAGCATTAATATTAGCTAACATTTGTTACGTAACATAACAGTTGTTTAGAAGTTCACTGACTATTACATGCCTTGCTCTTGGAGTGATCCTTGTTGGTCGACCACTCCTGGGTAGCATAACTGAACTTCTTCCATTTGTACAAAATCTGTCTGACTGTGGATTGGTGGAGTCCCAACACTTTAGAGTTTTTTTTTTTTTTACATTTTCCAGCCTGATAAGCATCAACTAATCTTTTTTTATAAACACCTCCAGACACCTCCTTTTGTCTGTGCTATGATATGCTTCCACAAACATATCTTATGCAGATAAAACTTTGATAGATCCATTTTCTTGAAACACAACGGGCACCCACTCACCTTATCTTATTGATTCTAAACATCTGACTTTAATGTCACCTTCACATTATCTGCACCACATCTGTACCGTGTTTCCTAAATAAGGACATTTAGATAGCATATTGTTTTAGTTGTTTCCCATGCCACATTGATCATATTTCTATATTTATAAACAGACGCGTGTGTACTCATGCTCTCAGATGTGGTGAATTTACTTCTCCCTTGGGTTTCTAACTCCCATTACCGAGTCTGTAGAAAGAAAACAAAAGGATGGCTGCATTCAAAGTGCCAAACCTCTGTTCAGACAATACCACATTCAGAGAAGAAAAAAATATATATTTTGCACCTGTTTTAGACTCCCCATTGAGAGAAAAGCAGAGAGAGAAATACTTAGATGGAGTCCTACTGAGGGAGGAAGGAAGGAATAGTTTTAAACTGGTAATATTTCACCCCTGTTGCCACGTTACCTGTTCTGCTGGCTGCAGTGTAATGTGCTGCAATGTAAACACCTGCATGCGCCCCTCTGTTTACTGTCAGTCAAAACACATTGCTTTGTAATTCAACAAAAACAAATGCCGTGTCATTATACAGTCATTATTCCTGCTAGCATGGGGCTAGAGTGATTCAGTAATGTAGAGCACATATATTTGGTTAGACTTCATAAGATGTTCTACAGAGAGATTGTGGAATCCACATCGTGTCTGTTCTGAGGGATACTGGGATACAATACAGCAACAGGGACTGTGAAATTTATGTTTGTACTGCAGTCACATCAGCATGCAGTGTTGATCTCTGGGTAGTGAGCTCATTAATTCAGAAATCTACTTTCACCACAACAGTTATTAAACATGTAACTATAGGACTGAGAAAAGCACAGCCCTAATGATGGCACCTGTGTGTGGTAGTCAAAGTTACATTGTTTTGTTTATGGTATTCTGTAATTATAATCATTATGGATGAGTAGCAACATTTATCTACACAATACTGTAATAATTATTTTCTTTAGAGATGAACTTTGTATGCTTCAGACACAACCAGTGGACACTATGAAGACGGAAATTCATCTTCAGAAGGAAATTGCTACAGCTTAAATTTTTAAAACAAAAAGTCCAAGAGGTTTGGAAGTCCAAAAACAAACAAAACCAATTAATTTGTATCCAGCAGAGAAAGAAGTGAGGCAAGCTAATCAGCTAATCAGCAGCAAAACAAGCAATGTACTAGCTGTCGAAGGCTGAGATTGAGAAGAAGCCTCCCAAGCAGATTACTTTCTTAGAGCACCTTTACTCAATCTGCTGTTGTTTTGCTGATATTTCTGGAAACCCAAGCTCAGAGGTTGCATTTTGAGATATATTTTGGTTACTCATACATACAGTATATTACAGCTTTTCATGCTACCAATTCCAATGTTTCGGATTTCCTTCCTTGACACTAACATTTTGTTACATACATCTGCAGTAGTACGCTCTATGAGAGTCAAATGTATACAATTTGTGTGTTCAGTGTCATTTGTTGTTCTTTCTGGTTTTGTTCTAAACGATATGTACTGAGCACAATACTTATAAATACCAATCATATACTATGACATCAAATACTCATAATATCAAAAGTTACTTTTTGTTGCCATTGTCTGATAAAAAACAGTGCAAGAAGTAGTTTGTTTTCATTACCAAGGATCACAGTAAGCCATGCTTTGTACTAAACCACAAGTCTGTATGACACTACTGTACTTAAGAGGACTTAGAGTGGTGCTTGAAAGTTTGTGAACCCATTAGAATGTTTTTATATTTCTGAATACATTTGACGTAAAACATCATCAGATTTTCACACAAGTCCTAAAAGTAGATAAAGAGAACCCAGTTAAACAAATGAGACAAAAATATTATACTTGGTCAATTATTTATTGAGGAAAATAATCCAATATTACATATTGGTAAGTGGCAAAAGTATGTAAACCTTTGCTTTCAGTATCTGGTGTGACCCCCCTGTGCAGCAATAACTGCAGCTAAACATTTCCTCTAACTGTTGATCAGTCCTGCACACCAGCTTGGAGGAATTTTACCCCATTCCTCCGTACAGAACAGCTTCAACTCCTGTGATGTTGGTGGGTTTCCTCACATTAGCTGCTCGCTTGAGGTCTTTCCACAACATTTCGATTGGATTAAGGTCAGGACTTTGACTTGGCCATTCCAGAACATTAACTTTAACCATTCTTTGTTAGAACAACTTGTGTGCTTTGGGGCATTGTCTTGCTGCTTGACCCACCTTCTCTTGAGATTCAGTTCATGGACAGATGTCCTGACATTTTCCTTTAGAATTCTCTGATATAATTCAAAATTCATTGTTCCATCAATGATGGCAAGCTGTCCTGGTCCAGATGCAGCAATACAGGCCCAAACCTTGTTACTACCACCACCATGTTTCACAGATGGGATAAGGTTCTTATGCTGGAATGCAGTGTTTTTCTTTCTCTAAACATAATTCTTTTCTTTTAACCCAAAAAGTTCTATTTTGGTATAATCCATCCACAAAACACTCTTCCAATAGCCTCCTGGCTTGTCCACGCAATCTTTAGCAAACTCCAGACGAGCAGCAATGTTCTTTTTGGAGAGCAGTGTCTTTCTCCTTGCAACCCTGCCATGCACACCATTGTTGTTCAGTCTTCTTCTGATGGTGGATTCATAAACCCTAACATTAAAATATGTGAGAGAGGCCTTCAGTTGCTTATAAGTTACCCTGGGGTCCTTTGTGACCTTGCCAAGTATTACACACCTTGCTCTTGGAGTGATTTTTGTTGGTCAACCACTCCTGGGGAGGGTAACAATAGTCTTGAGTGTCCTCCATTTGTGTACAATCTGTCTGACTGTGAATTGGTGGAGTCCAATCTTTTTATAGATGGTTTTATAACCTTTTCCAGCCTGATGAGCATCAACAACTCTTTTTCTGAGGTTCTCAGAAATCTTCTTTGTTCGTGCCATGGCAGAATTCCACAAACATGTTGTGAAGATCAGACTTTGATAGATCAGACTTTGTTCTTTAAATAAAACAGGGTGCCCACTCACACCTGATTGTCATCCCTTTGATTGAAAACACCTGACTCTAATTTCACCTTCAATTTAACTGCTAATCCTAGAGATTCACGTACTTTTACCTCTCATTAATATTTAATACTGGATCATTTTCCTCAATAAATAAATTACCAAGTATAATATTTTTGTCTCATTTGTTTAACTGGGTTTTCTTTATCTACTTTTAGGACTTGTGTGAAAATCTGATGATGTTTTAGGTGATATTTATGCAGAAATATAGAGAATTCTACAGGGTTCACAAACTTTCAAGCACTACTGTAGGTGTGAGAGTTAGATATGAGTTGGTTTTACAAAAAAGTACAGGAAATATTTTGGCTTCAGTTGTTAGAGATCTAACAAAGCTAGTCATGCCAGTGTGTGATATATGACCAATCCAGAAAGCACTGCTTGGACCCAAATCCAGGTCACTGTGCTAGTGGACTAGCCTATTAAACTGCTGCGTCATCCAAGTGACTGTATATCTGCACTAAAATGTTTTAAGCAGCAGATTGTGTCAGATACACAGATGGCTGTTTATCATCATTAATGTTGTTGTCCATTCCTTATTTAATCTTTTTCAGTCAGAATCCATAGCTGTGTTCAGATCATAGGAATTTTCATGGGCAGATACAGTGGTGCTTGAAAGTTTGTGAATCCTTTAGAATTGTCTATATTTCTGCATAAATATGACCTAAAACATCATCAGATTTTCACACTGTCATGCCGGCTGTAGGGTTAGGAGACACACGCATGGAGTGGATCTGAACTCTGACGGTGTTTATTAACAAAACGGATAACAGAACTTACAATGGAACTTATAAACGCGATTACAGAATATAGACAGGTTGATTACATGGACTGGAATAATAGTAAGGAGATGCACTAGCAGATCACGGAACAGAATCAAGGAAAGGTAGGTGAGCGATAACCAAGGCTACGAGAAAGGTACAGGATCGATAAAGAAAATAGGCTGACTGGATGACTGCTTGGGTAGAGACAGAGCGCGATCGAGGGCGAGTAGGAAGAGAGATACGGGAGGCATAGGAATACGATAGCATGGGAGCTAGAGTCGAGGACAGAACCACGAGACTCGGCCATGAGTCTGTGGAAGCGAGAGATATATATATATATTGAAGTGGAACGTGGTAGAAAACTAGACACAGGTGCAGGTGATCAGCGGTGATGGTGGGAGAGAAGGTAGTAGAAGGAGGGCGTAGTGCGCAGGTGCACATGCAACCCTGACACAAACAAGTTCTAAAAGCAGATAAAGAGAACCCAGTTAAACAAATGAGACAAAAATATTACACTTGGTCATTTATTTATTAAGGAAAATGATTCAATATTACAAATTAGTGAGTGGCAAAAGTATGTGAACCTCTAGGATTAGCAGTTAATTTGAAGGTGAAATTCGAGTCAGGTGAGTGGGCACCCTGATTTATTTAAAGAAAAAAGTCTGATCTATCAAAGTCTGCTCTTCACAACACATTTGTGGAAGTGTATCATGTCACGAACAAAGGAGATTTCTGAGGATTTCAGAAAAAGAGTTGTTGAAGCTCATCAGGCTGGAAAAGTTACAAAACAATCTCTAAAGAATTTGGACTCCACCAGTTTAGAGAACGCTGTGAGAGAACCATGCCCACTGACGAGGGGACTGTGAAGATCTGGCAACCCAGAATCAATCGCTCTGATTCGGCATAGGGCGCATGCTGTTTGTAGCTGTTAGCAGGTAACAAAATGTTTTTTTATTACTGATGGACTATAGTTTTCGCAGCTAATCATTATTTAATAAATTTACAGATATAACGGCGTGTGTTTACAGCAATACATTTTTTACAGCCTTTTCCCACCTTTTTTACTTGGACTTTTTTTGTGACTTTTGTATTAACTTTCCATTGACGCTTTAATCATGAAGTGCACTGGACCATAAGCTGCAGCTTACCGTCGGCTGAATATCTTGAATTGGCACCCCACAACACCACCCAAAGTACTTTTAATTAATTACTTAATTGTATTAACATGGCTTCTGCTGCGCTTGTTGCCTGTGCCAAGTGTGGCATGGTCAGCTAGTCTTCCTCTGTCATTAGTTTAAATTTCGTTTGTGGTAGGTGTAGGCTTGTAGCTAGTCTGACGGCGAAGATTGTAGTTTTAGAAGCGCGCATCCAGACATTAGAGAAGGCTAGCTCATCTTCTAGCTTAGCAGATCTGGATGCCACAGGTGTAGTTAGTGTCCCCGCTCTGGCAGCACCCTCGCAGCAGGGAAAATGGGTGACGGTTCAGCGACATAGTCGTAAGGCTAGTCCACCTGAGCACCACTCTTTACCTGTTGATGTGTCCAACAGGTTTACCCTCCTCAACGATACACCCACTGAGCAGCCTGTTGAAAGAGTTCTGGTCATAGGTGACTCTATTTTATGACACATGAAACTAGCTACCCTTTTAGGGACACCAACAGCTAGAGCTACATGTATTGCGGGAGCCAGAGCGCCAGACATTGTAGTGAGCCTTGGTGAGCTCGATAGTCGTAGATTCTCTAGGGTAGTCATTCATGTAGGGGATGATTATATGTGCCTTAGCCAGACAGAGGTGACTAAGACTGATTTTGTAGGGGTTGGTTAGAGTTGCGAACGCAATTTTCGATGCAGTAGTGTGCTCTGGCCCCATCCCAATGTGGTGAGGTGACCAAACCTTAGCAGGTTATGGTCACTGAACTGCTGACTGTCCAAGTGGTGCTCTGAAAACAACGTGGGATTTATAGACAACTGGACAACCTTTGAGGGTAAGCCTGGCCATTTAGTATGGGACGGTGTCCATCCCACTCGGGAGGGTGCTGCTTTCATCTCCTGCAACATTGCCATAGTCTTATGGCAGGGTTAGTTAGGGGCTTGACAATCCAGAGCTGGGGTCAGGCTTAACCAACTGTCTGCTGGTAGCCATGCATCCAGAACTCGCGTTATTGAAACTGTGTCTGTTACCCACAACTATCCTAAATGTAAACCGACTCAAAAAGTCTGTTTTAATAATTTCATTTAGAATAAACACATATAGTGTAACGACGGGGCTGCCTAACTGGCAAGGAGGAGACGTGCGCAGGTTCTATATAAATAACCATATTGCTTTACTTGCAAATAATAAACAGAAACTTAATACAAACGTAAATACACACACTATGGAAAATGAAACAGAACCCGAACAAAACGTCTGCAAAACATATGAACATAATACCAACGAGCACAATACCAACTTTAAAGCGGTCCTAAACCGCCAGATCGCCGCAATATGACAAAAGGATATGAATCCCGAAACTTACTAACCGAGACGCCGTCACAGTTCGAAAAGGGATCTTTCTCCCAAAAACAAAAGTAAATCCCCATGCCGTTCGGTAGCTAGGGCCCTGCTTATATACTGTTCATAAGTGTTCACTTAGTCCAAGGGCCCTAGCTTCTTCTTCTGGTGCTCTGCTATTCGGCAGAGCACCACAAACGACGCGGTTCCAAAGGCCCCCCCCCTGCGGCAAGGAGGGGCACGAAATGTGGAGGACAGGGAAACCCGTGACATACTCCCTCCCCACAAAGCCTGAGACGAAGCTAGGGCTCCTATAAACGCCCTCCTCCACCAGGGCGCATCACAGCATCTGGGGACTTCCTCTCCGGATGCGTCTGTGGTACACACTTTGGGAGAGCATCACGGGAGCACCCTACCTCCTGCAGGTCCTCACCCACACCTACTGTCTCTGGCAAGGCCATCCTCCAACTCATGACCTCTGGTATGGCGACTGGATGAGTTGCCCTGGGCATGTCCACAAGACCAGTAGCCCTCAGCATGGCTACTATATCAAACACCCTTGACACTGACCCAGGAACCTTCGCCCTCAGTTCGACCACTGGATCTGTCGCCCTCGATGCCGACCCAGGAGCAGTCGTCACTGGATCCGCTGCCCTTCTCACGTCCACGAGACCAGTAGCCCTCGGCGCGGCTACTGGAGCAGATCTCCTCGGTGCTGACACAGGACCAGTCAACCTCAGCACCGTCACAGGATCTGTTGCCCCCGACAACTCCATGGGGCCAGTAGCCCTCGGCACGGCTACTGGAGCAGTCGTCACCCTCAGTGCTGGCACAGGACCAGTAGCCCTCAGCACGGCTACTGGAGTAGTTCTCCTCAGTGCTGGCACGGGACCAGTAGCCCACGGCACGGCTACTGGAGCAGACCTCCTCGGTGCTGGCACGGAACCAGTAGCCCTCGACTTGGCTACTGGATCCACTGCCCTTGACGCTGACATAGGACCTGGAACTGACAACAGTGACGCAAACACTGGAACACTCATCCTCCGCACGGCTACAGGATCTGCTGTGGCCCTCAGTGCTGGCACTGGAACAGTCTCCCTCGGCACGACCACGGGATCCTTCACCCTCGGTGCTGGCACTGGAACAGTCGCCCTTGGCACGACCACGGGAACCTTCACCCTCGGTGCTGGCACTGGAACAGTCACCCTCGGCACGGCCACTGAATCCGCTGCTCTCCTCACATCCACAGGACCAGTAGCCCTTGGCACGGCTACTGAAACAGCTCTCCTCCACACAGCTACTGGATCCATTGCCCTCAGTGCTGACACAGGAACTCTTGTCCTTGGCACGGCTACTGGATCCATTGCCCTCAGTGCTGGCACAGGTCCTGTAACAGACAGTCTTGGTGCATGCACTGGCACGAATGTCCGAGCCGCAGGAGTCGGCATGAATATCTGAGACGTGGGAGTCGGCACGAATGTCCGAGACGTGACTGTCCGTGGTGCAGGAGTTGGCGCGCATGTCCGTGACGTGACTATCCGTGGTGCAAAAGTCCGTGGTGCAGGAATCGGTACGATGCTAGTGAGCTCCGAAACCCGAACATCGATCGCTGACGGCTCTACAACTGAGCTAGCGAGTTCCGACACACCACGACGAGAAGCTCTCGGCTCAAAAACTGAGCTAGCTTGTTCAGAAACATGACACAGAGAAGCTATCGGCTCATTAACTGAGCTAGCTTGTACAGAAACATGACACGGAGAAGCTATTGGCTCAATAACTGAGCTAGCAAGTTCTGAAACATGACAACAAGGAGCTATCGGCCCAATAACTGGCCTAGTGTGGTCCAAATCACAAACATTTACAACGATCGACTCAGTTACGGAGCTAGTGTGGTCAAAAACGCGAGTATCCACAGCTTTCGGCTCTAATACTGAGCTAGTGTGATCAAAATCACGAGTATCCACAGCTATTGGTTCTAATACCAAACTTGCGTATTTAGAAACACCATAACATGATACTGTTGGCTCCTTTACTGAGCTAATGCGTTCAGAAACCCCATAATGCGACACTATCTGGGGTTTGACCAGTATCCTCTGGCTGCTGGCAAGCTGAGGATCCCGCAATTTACCAGCAAGCCTAACCACACTTATCCTGGACACTTGCTTGTCTTCAACTGGGAGACCATACCTCTCCCACAGCTTCTCTACAAGCTGGTCACATGTCCCCAGTTAATGTCCGCCCAGTAGCGCGGTTCGCCTGTGAGACGCCAATTGTAGAACAGCAGGCGTTCAGGTTCGGAACAGTGGGGAAACTGGCGCAAATGGGCTGAGCACTGCCGGAAAAACTCGCCGCATTGACGAGGGTAACCGTCAAATTTTTCCGGCAGCTCAGCCCTTTTTTTACCGACTGGATTAATGTTTAAACCTGCCATCTCTTTTGTTGGGCGGGGATTTCTGTAACGACGGGGCTGCCTAACTGGCAAGGAGGAGACGTGCGCAGGTTCTATATAAATAACCATATTGCTTTACTTGCAAATAATAACCAGAAACTTAATACAAACGTAAATACACACACTATGGCAAAAGAAACATATGAACATACATATAAATACACTGATACCTAACACCAACTAATAACACCGGCTACCGCAAGATGCTACACAGAAGCGGGCTTACCGAGCTACAGCTCATACAGCCAAAAACGAGCACAATACCAACTTTAAAGCGGTCCTAAACCGCCAGATCGCCGCAATATGACAAAAGGATATGAATCCCGAAACTTACTAAACGAGACGCCATCAAAGTTCGAAAAGGGATCTTTCTCCCAAAAACAAAAGTAAATCTCTGCGCCGTTCGGTAGCTAGGACCCTACTTATATACTGTTCATAAGTGTTCACTTAGTCAGAGGGCCCTAGCTTCTTCTTCTGGTGCTCTGCTATCCGGTGGAGCACCACGAACGACGCGGTTCCAAACACCCCCCTGTGGCAAGGAGGGGCACGAAACGTGGAAAACAGGGGAACCCGTGACATATACTGTAGCTCCCATAGAAATAACAACCTTAGACTAAAGCTAGGATTACTTAACATTAGAGTGCTAAATCAAACTAGAAAAGTTGTTCATATCAGTCCTGTTCTATCATCACTACACTGTTTACCAGTTAAATTCTGCATTGATTACAAAATACTTCTTATAACTTATAAAGCTCTACATGAACTGGCCCCACATTATATGAGTGAACTCTTAGAGTCTTACAATCCAGCTCATCTACTTCGTTCGCAGGGTACAGGACTTCTTTTGGTTCCACAGCTGGGGAAAGGCTTTCTCATACATGGCCCCCAACTATGGAATAAACTTCCCACTTTAGTTCGAGATTCAGACACTCTCCAAATTTTTAAGTCTAGGCTAAAGACATACTTATTTACACAGGTTTTTGGTTAGACTTAGACTGGGATGCATGGCTCGGGTTACTGGGGCTGGAGTCTGGAGTCATGTCTGGCCTGCCTGTCTTGTGATACCTTGTGCTTTGGCAGGGAATGTCTGGTGGGTGGTCTGGCTTTGCTGGGCTTTGGTCCTCTTGATCTTGACTTGTGAAGCCTTGCCTTAGACTAAGGGCAGAGCTGAGAGTTCATAGTCAGAGTTTTGTGGTGATCTGGGATGTTGGGTTGCTGTCTTCTGCCTTCCATGAGGTTGCCGATGTCTCATGTATCTCTTGGGTGTGTTACTTCCTGGTTCTCCTCTTTCTAGCTATGCTGCTATAGCTCATGCTGCTATAACTAATGCTGAGTCTCGTGCTACACATGGCATGAGTGATTGCTAATATACAGTGGGTATTTAGTCAGCCATTGATTGTGCAAGTTCTCCTACTTAGAAAGATGAGAGAGGTCTGTAATTTTCATCATAGGTACACTTCAACTTTGTCTTTTTCTAAGGGACAAAATGATGAAAAGAATTCAGGAAATCACATTGTAGGACTTTTAAAGAATTTAATTGTAAATCATGGTGGAAAATAAGTATTTGGTTACCCACAAACAAGCAAGATTTCTGGCTCTCACAGAACTGTAACTTCTTATTTAAGAAGCTCTTCTGTCCTCCACTTATTACCTGTATTAATGGTACCTGTTTGACCTTGTTATCTGTATAAAAGACACCTGTCCACAGTCTCAAACAGTCAGACTCCAAATTCAACCATGGCCAAGACCAAAGAGCTGTCGAAGGACACCAGGAAGAAAATTGTAGACCTTCACCAGACTGTGAAGAGTGAATCTACAATAGGCAAGCAGGATGGTATGAATAAATGAACTGTGGAAGCAATTGTAAGAAAATGGAAGACATAGAAGACCATTGATAATCTCCTTCGATCTGGAGCCCCACGCAAGATCTCGTCCCGTGGGGTCAAAATGATCAAGAGAACAGTGAGCAAAAATCCCAGAACTACAAGGAGGGACCTGGTGAATGATCTGCAGAGAGCTGGGACCATCAGTAACACACTACGAAGATAATCTAAGATAATCTAATTGTAAATAATCTAATTGTAAAGTTGCTTTAAGACAATGCTTCATTGCAAAAAGCACTATATAAATAAATATGACTTGACTTGACCAATCCACAGTCAAACAGATTATGTATAAAATGAAGAATATTCAAGACCATTGTTACCCTCCTCAGGAGTGATTGACCAACAAAGATCTTTCTAACAGCAAGGCGAGTAATAGTTGGCGAGATCACAAAGGATCCCAGGGTAACGTCTAAGCAGCTGAAGGCCTCTCTCACATTGGCCAATGTTAATGTTCATGAGTCCACCATCAGAAGAACACTGAACAACAATGGTGTGCATGGCAGGGTTGCGAGGACAAAGCCACTGCTCTCCAAAAAAGACATTGCTGCTCGCCTGCAGTTTGCTAAAGATCATGTGGACAAGCCAGAAAGCTATTGGAAGAATGTTTTGTGAACGGATGAGACCAAAATAGAACTTTTTGGTTTAAAAGAAAAGAATTATGTTTAGAGAAATGAAAACACTGCATTCCAGCATAAGAACCTTATCCCATTTGTGAAACATGGTGGTGGTAGTATCATGGTTTGGGCCTGTTTTGCTGCATCTGGGCCAGGACGGCTTGCCATCATGATGGAACAATGAATTCTGAATTATATCGGAGAATTATAAAAGAAAATGTCAGGACATCTGTCCATGAACTGAATCTCAAGAGAAGGTGGGTCATGCAGTAAGACAATGACCATAAGCACACAAGTCATTCTACCAAAGAATGGTTAAAGAACAATAAAGTTAATGTTTTGGAATGGCAAAAGTCAAAGTCCTGACCTTAATCCAATCGAAATGTTGTGGAAGGAAGAGAAGCAAACAGTTAATGTGAGGAAACCCACCAACATCCCAGAGTTGAAGCTGTTCTGTACGGAGGAATGACCAATTATAGTATTTTTGTCTCATTTGTTTAACTGGGTTCTCTTTATCTACTTTTAGGATTTTTGTGAAAATCTGATGATGTTTTACGTCATATTTATGCAGAAATATAGAAAATTCTAAAGGGTTCACAAACTTTCAAGCACCACTGTACAGTGGTACCTCAGCTCTCGTCATTAATTTGTTCCAGAAGCCATGTGGAGAACCGAAAACAACGAGTACTGAGCAAATTTGTCCAATAAGGAATAATGTAAGTTGAATTTATCCGTTCCAGACCCTCCAAAAATTCAAACTGTATAAGGTATTTTGTGCATTAATGGAGTTATATTGTACAGGTGCTCCCTGATATATGATGGGAAAATGTCCCAAAAAATCCACATAAGTTAAATGTATCATGAACTGAGGATTTAATGCGTGTTTGGTAGAGCAGTCTATACTGTATCATAGTGGAACCTATGATAAGTAATGATAAGTAAGTTGATGCTTATAACACTTACATTAACCTACAATTAGTGAGTAATGGATTGAAAGTGAAAAGTAAATGCAAAACATGTACTCTATTAGTGAATTCAGAGTGCTACATAGCTGCTAATGCTAACTGCAGCCTGTAATCTGGAGGATTCAGTTTTGCTTTCGGTTTCCTGTCAATACTAACCTTTTTAAGACCTATGGAGACTCATTTGCACTAAGAATACAGACCAAAAGATCAGGAGTCAACACTTATTAAGTTAGCATGGAAACTGATTATGACAACCATTTAAGACAGCGTTATTGCCTCATGCCTCCAGAAACCTGGGTTCAGGTCCTGGCGCTGCTGCTGCCTGTGTGGAGTTTGAATGTTCTCCTCATGTCTGTATGGGTTTCCTCTGGGTACTCCAATTGTCTCTCACATTAAAAAGACATGCGTTGGGTCAACTGGCATCTTTAAAGTGTCCCATTGTGAGTGAGTGTTTGTCCTATGATGGGCTGATGCCCTGTCTAGGGTTGGATCATGGTTTGTACTCTTTACTGTCCGTTAGGCCCTGAACTGGATTAAAGCAGGAATGGAAAGTGGATCATAAAATCCAGATCCACTTTTTCAGATCCACACTAATGAGTTATCTGGAAGGCATGCAAATGTTTGCACACAAACACTGCATATTTTTTTCCAACATTAAAAAAAATTATTTAAAATATTTAATATATGCTAATTTTTTTTTAATTTAGAAAATCAACAAAAACAAGTAATCTTAAACAGTAGTACAATCTCAAACATTAATACATTACATTAATCTCAAACATTTGTACAATTCTTCTCTGCTGTGGTAACATTTGGCTTGTTCCTCTGTTAGGGTAGTCTGATGAAGGGCTGGAGGTAAGGTTATTATGTATGGAGCTGAAGCACTCAGCCCTGATGACTTGATGAATAGTGCTGGTGTGGAACAGTTCTGCCTTTTTATTCTTCCAGAGGCAAGATCAAAGCAGCAGCACTCACTGAGAAAGAGCTTCACCTGAGAGCTCAATAACATATCCTTTCTCTCTTGCAACTGACTTTCAGGTTCACAGGAAGCTGGTTGGATATTCATACAGAGAAAGATGTGGGGAGGGGTGGAACAGATATAGATCATCAGCTCTCCTCTAGATGAGGAACACTGGCTGTTATGATGAGAAATCTTATTTTGCTGCAGGGAGAACCATCTCACATGCTGGCCTGAACTTTTAATATCCGCTGTAATCTGTGGCCTGTCAAATGGTCAACTCAGCTCATATACAGTATTTGCACCAATAGGCTACAGATATGGCTTGAGAGAAGCAAAGAGAGAGAGAGAGAGAGGAGAGAGCGAGAGGAGAGAGAGAGAGAGAGAGAGAGAGAGAGAGAGAGAGAGCAGGAGGAAAGTGGGTTTGAAATTAAATTCAGAGGTGAATTCAGTATCTCTCTCCTTCTCACTTTTTTGCTGTAGAAAGTTTCAGCCTTTCAGTTGAACAATGAAAGTTTTAAGGCCTGTGATGAAAACTTGAGAAATATGATTCTAAAAGCAGCTGGAGAATATTAATCCATGCTGGCTACATCTCTCTCCTGTCATGTATCGTGTTCTCTGACTTCATGATGTCCAATCCCTCCATCCCTGCTCCTACAAGAACTGGATCACAGGTCAGATGTGGTGAGTGAAGTTAGGTGAATTTAGTTTCCTTGCATTTGTATTAATGTATTTGTCAAGTTAAACAGCTTATTATTGTCAGACCAACTATATTAATATTCAAAGTGTGGGGACAAAACACTTATTCCTCCGGGACCAGGGTACAACACTTAACATTACATAAGAGCATGAAAACAAAACAAAATGTAGAATGAATGACAGCAAGTCTAGTGTAAATCTGTACAAAAATGCAGTGCCGACTGATAAAAATAATTGCAATTTATATGCGCAATAGGAAGGAATGATGATGAAGAAGAAGATACTCTGCTAGGACGAAAAGCAAAGAATCAGTGCAAAATGTACAAAGATACATTTTTTTTAAAATAGCAGCAGAAAAAATGTAAAAGTATGGCTTATCACAAAAATGTGATTTTTGTGTTGGTATAATTTTTGTTTTAAGTATTGCTATAACCTTAAGGTCCTTACACAAATAGAAACACAGACAGACATGCACAAACACAAACAAAACTACTTGATTTAAATGACTGTGACCATTTAAATAACTGTAATAATTGGACCTCTGGCAGGAGGAAGCTCTTGTGCCAGTGATCTCTGGTTCTCCATATTCTGTGAGCTCTGTGTCAGGCGACTCTTCAGTGAACCCACCAACATATAGATTCTTTGAGCCTCTGTCCAGCTTTGCTGATCCACGAGCATGTACTGTACATTTCTTGAGACTACATCCAAGGGAACATCACAGGACAGCTAGAATTAACAAGAAACAGATAAGGTTAGCACTTTGTCTTCCTCAGAAGCTATTGCATGTTTATCTAGTTTGATTATAGAACTTTGTATCATCTGCTTGTCAATATCATACCTCCAGTATATCCATGATTCAAGATGTAGCTTTACAGCCTCCACATATCGCTGTCATGCTCATCATAGCTAGATCTCCCAAGCCTCCATCTGTGAAAGTCTTCCTAATTATAATCCCATCCCGTACATTCTTGTTGGTTTCTTTAATTGGGCTTAGCTGTGTCCGATTTATCCTAAACTAAAAAGTGCAAATATCTGGTGGATGTTACCCATAAAATGGCAATTGAATGGAAGTCCAAGGTAGGAGTTCCTAGTAAAATTGAAACTCAGTGTATTACTGTTGTATATTTATTTTGTTCCTTATGAAGTATTATGTTAAACGTTTTTCTTTGCTGTTCTAAGCTGTGGTTTGTAGATCCTGTGTTTGTAAGCTGTAGATTCTTGATCACTGTGTCTCACCTTTTCCTAATTTGATTTGTGTCCATGTTCTTGGATTTATGATTGAGTCAGCTTGTGTTTTGATTGTAGATATGGACATTGACCATGATTGCTGGACTAAACCCAATTAACTACAAGCAGATTATTTGCAAATTGTATCCTGTCCTATCACTTCATGTACCTAGTAAATTTAGCTACTCCCTCCCCTCAATCCCTATTTTCACCAAAGTGTCCATATTTATTTAGGTGCTGTTTTTTGTAGCTTAAACTATTATCAAGTCTGATTAGTTGCACAAATAACACACATCTGCCAAATGGTTGCTTTTATTCTGTATTTTACAGTGGTGCTTGAAAGTTTGTGAACCTTTTAGAATTTTCTATATTTCTGCATAAATTTGACCTAAAACATCATCAGATTTTCACACAAGTCCTAAAAGTAGATAAAGGGAACACAGTTAAACAAATGAGACAAAAATATTATACTTGGTTATTTACTGTATGTATTGAGGACAATGACCTAATATTACATGTCAGTGAGTGGCAAAAGTATGTGAACCTCTAGGATTAGGAGTTAATTTGAAGTTGAAATTAAAGTCAGGTGTTTTCAGTCAATGGGATGACAATCAGTGAGTGGGCACCGTTTTATTTAAAGAACAGGGATCTATCAAAGTCTGCTCTTACAACACATGTTTTTAGAAGTGTATCATGACACGAACAAAGGAGATTTCTGAGGACCTCAGAAAAAAGAGTTGTTGATGCTCATCAGGCAGGAAAAGGTTACAAAACCATCTCTAAAGAGTTTGGACTCCATCAATCCACAGTCAGACAGATTGTACAAATGGAGGAAATTCAAGACCATTGTTACCCTCCCCAGGAGTGGTCGACCAACAAAGATCACTCATTGCTTCTCTTCTGCAGTTTGCTAAAGATCATGTGGACATGCCAGAAGGTTATTGAAAAAATGTTTTGTGGATGCATGAGACCAAAAGAGAACTTTTTGGTTTAAACGAAAAGCGTTATATTTGGAGAAAGGAAAACACTGCATTCCAGCAAAAGAACCTTATCCCATCTGTCAAACATGGTGCTGGTAGTATCATGGTTTGGGCCTGTTTTGCTGCATCTGGGCCAGGACGGCTTGCCATCATTGATGGAACAATGAATTATAAATTATATCGGAAAATTCTAAAGAAAAATGTCAGGACATCTGTATATGAACTGAATCTCAAGAGAAGGTGGGTCATGCAGCGAGACAACGACCCTAAGCACACAAGTCATTCTACCAAAGAATGGTTAAAGAAGAAGTTAATGTTAATGTTTTGAAATGGCCAAGTCAAAGTCCTGACTTTAATCCAATCGAAATGTTGTGGAAGGACCTGAAGCGAGCAGTTAATGTGAGGAAACCCACCAACATCCCAGAGTTGAAGCTGTTCTGTACGGAGGAATGGGCTAAAATTCCTCCAAGCCGGTGTGCAGGACTGATCAACAGTTACATGTAGTGTGATAGCCGTACCCCCTTTCTCTCTCTACCCTTTTCCACAAGTCATAAACTTTACAACATCTTGGAATGCAAGAAGGCCCAACATCTGGACAGGATCTTACCCCCCACCGTTTGACTCCAACGGTTGACTCTTTCTGAAACCAACGGAATTGGACGTCTGTTCAAACAGACATACAACCTTCGACATCTTCAATCATAAACTAAGCCCATGTGCTAATCTTAAGAAGGGGGTTTCAACAGTTCAGGCCACCAAGCTTTCTCAATTTTCTTGTGACTGTTGCAAAATTAACGACTTTCTTCCACCTAGGTTGCGTTTATGACCTCTCAGCCTGGCGCCAGAAAGACACCCCTGGATTTATGACACCAAGAACTCAGCTCTTGTCCTAAAAGAGACAACTTTAATAATTGTATTAAACTCCTGATGGGAACAGATTATCTTCATCGAAACCTTTTAATTACCTAACAAAGGATATTTGGATCATAAGTCTAGCCACACCAATATGCATTTAGATGATTCATACAAAGAGTGGATCAAGGATATTTTGTCATATCCACACATATAATTATATATATTATACATATGTATGTTACTGATCTGTGATGTAATTTTATATCTACTTGGTTAATGTTTTAGTATAATGATCATTTTTATACGTAATATGGTCCCGTTATGCTATAATTGGTTAAGGTTACAAATAACAGCTGTTTTTATCGACATGTATCGATCGCTCGTTTAATACTGTTCATACTTATAAAGAACAAACATGAAGTTATTTACAATGTACATTTCCTACATCTTGTATTAATCATATTATTGTTTAGTTAAAGTATAACGAATGCCTATGCGGTAGTTAGAATGGTTTAACGATGTTCTAAGTTATCAATTCAAGGTGCTTTTGATCATCTGAACCTTACAACGAAGTCTGCATCTAAACTTGTAACTTTGAGGATTTTTGGTTATTGTGTGATACTTTTAATCAGTTTAGATATGTAGGAATATATTTTAATCCAAGTTAGAACGTCTGTGGCTCATATGGTGAAATAAGACACAACCACATAGGAGGGCTTTACTGAGGAGTCAGTTTCTCATTGGCTAAGTAAGGGCAACTCCTTATGTCCCGCCTCCAGCCGCTTACGAGCTGGAACATTCAAAAGCAACGCGGGATGACTGCGTGGCGAGCTAGCTTCAAGTCTTGTCTTTGTGTTCTTTAAGTCTTTCCTTTGTCTTTTATAGTTGTAGTTTTTTCCTTTTTATAGCGCTTTTGATTATTCATTTCACTCAAGTTTTTGCGTTTATTTTAAGTTTCCTGTGTACAGCAGTCTTAAGTAGTTCGGTATCGCTGAACTAGAAGATAGTTAAAAGACCAACCAGACTCTAAGCTCTACTATTCTCGCACAATCCAAGTTTTTGTTGAAGCTCGTGGTACTCGAACGCTGTAACTCTACCGTCACCGCTGGCCAGGATGGAAATCTGAGTTACATTTACATTTACATTTACAGCATTTAGCAGACGCCCTTATCCAGAGCGACTTACAATTGATACAGTCTTACAATCCAAGCAGTTGTGGGTTAAGGGTCTTGCTCAAGGACCCAACAGTGGCAGCTTGGCAGAGGTGGGATTTGAACCCTCGACCTTCTGGTCCAGGGTCCAGGGTCCAGTACCTCACCCACTAGGCTACCACAGTCCTTATTATTATCTAGAGTTATAAGTTCGCAAGACTAGATCTGGTAGACCCCGGACCACCAACGCAGGGAAGAAGCCGAACCGAAGCGAGGCCAGCGACACACACGTGGCTCCACGTGCGGACGAAAGCTGAAGGCTGGTAGCCGATCATCACGTGGTCCACCGAACGGTGGCCTTCCATTGGAAGAGAGATTGCTGCCGTTTCTCCATGCGATCTCGGACGACAGGCTGAAGCCCGGCTCCGTTCCATCTTCTTCCCGTGAGCCCGCAAAGATACAGGTAGTACCGCTTTGGTGTGTCTTATCTGGGTCCCGGATTGTTGAATCTTGCGTTTAATCTAAAACCACGCTTCAACATAGACTTATTCACGCCTAAGTAATTTTTACCATACTATCCACATTCAACGTAATTAAGGTTACCAGTAACATTGCAACGTTAGTAATTATTGCGCGACCGATAAGTTACATAGAGTCATCTTGGTTTCTGATTTTATTACTGTAATGTGTACGCTTGCCATTACTCCCTGTTCTCCATACTGTGATATATACATGTTCATCGTCATTTTATGATTTTAACTCTGTGATACACTCGTTATTACATTAGATAATCTGTTGGTATTGCCTTGTTTGTAGTTAATAAACTTGTTTATAAACCTTTTGAATTTGCCGCCTGGTGTGAGAGTTCATTCATTCAAAGGTCGAGAAATATACTTTGAATTCACTATTCAGACCTAGACTGATCAAGTTGTTGTTCCCTCTTTCACTGGTCTCCAAATCTACCAGTGAATTATTCATGTTTATAATAATTATTTTAATAATAATCATTATTAAAGATTTGGTGGTGCCCCTTTTTCTTAATTAATTAATAAATTTATATAATTTTAATTAATAAAGTTTAATTAAAATTAATCCAATTAAAGTGTAGTCTTAGTTTGCTACATACAGGAAATGTTTAGTTGCAGTTTTTTCCTGTCTCATTTGTTTAACTGGATTCTCTTTATCTACTTTTAGGACTTCTGTGAAAATCTGATCTTATGAGAATGAGAATCTGATGTTTTAGGTCATATTTATGGAGAAATATAGAAAATTCTAAAGGGTTCACAAACTTTCAAGCACCATTGTGTATGCACATTGATCACTCTTCCCACCAACTCCACTGAACCTTGCCTTGCTCCACAATATCAATACCATGGGTACGGTGTGTGTAACACAGAATGCATAATATAGCATTTGATTAGGTTTGAAAAATTTGGGATTTATTCCTTTCTTATTTACTTTCTAACCATACACCCGTCCACTCATCCACCCCACACACAGACCCATCTGTGCCTTCCAGCTGAGTAGCGAGTGAAGCCACCATTTCTTGATGGACACTGCAACACTTGGCTGAAAGATGTGCCAGCTTGAAGAGCCTCAGAGGACTGACAGAGCAGAGCTAATTCAGCCTGTCTCGACACACAACAGATGTCCTTCCCTGAGCCTGCCAAGGCTAGTCATTCAGTTTTACCCCACCAACCCCCCCCAAACACACACACACACACACACACACACACACATACACACACACACACACACACCCTCCTTTTAATCTTTGTTACCTGAACTTTATGGAGCATATGAAGCAATGTCAGCACTTCAGGACTAGGCACACATACAAGAACACAAAAACTGGACAGGAATATGCTGTCCAAACACATAAAATTCACTGTGTACCCCCACGGCAGGATTTCTTTTGCACGTTGACAGAGAGAAATGCAAATATCTGAGGATACTATTTGAGGTTACTGCTCAACAGAGTCCAGCACTTCTCTTTAAGAAAAGACAAACTTCAGTGAGTGTTATGGGCAGAATAACAAAAGGTCCACATTTCAGAAACAGACAGTAAAAGACATTCAAAAACCACACAGGAGAATGTTAACGGTATCTCCAAACTTTGCAAGGGTGGTTGTACTGGGGTTCTGCTTTTGATTCTTAAGCATGTTTAAAAAAATTAGTCTAGTTTCCAAATAAAGAAACCAGGGTTTCTTCCATTTACTTTGACTTAAATTTTATTGCATACAGTATTACCTTTGCCAAGGGCACTGTTACAGCCCCATACTATGACAGACACTGGCTGTTGAACTGTTTTGTTACTGATAAGAGCCTGGATGGGCCATTTCATCTTTGGATTGGAGCACACGGTGTCCATTTATTCCAAAAAAGTTCTGGAATACTGATTTGCCTGACCAAATTTCATGTTTCCTCTGTGTGATGATCCATCTCAGATGCCTCTAAGCCCAGAGAATTTGATGCTGATTATGGACATGGTTAATATAAGGCTTCTTTTTTCACAGTAAGGTTTTAGCTGGCATTTGTGAACTCCATATTGTAATATAAATTCCATATTGCTTGACAAAAGTTTGCCAAAGTAATCCGTTGTCCATGTGGTTGTCAGCTATTGATGAATGACAGTTCTTGATGCAGTAGCATCTGAGGGATCAGTGATCAGTGGAGTTCAGTTTAGGTTTGTGCCCTTGCCCTTTATGCACTAAAATTCTTTCAAATTCCTTAAATTGTTTAATGATAATATGTAATATAGAGAAATAAATATGCAAATGCCTTCCAATCTTTCTTATAATTTTCTCATGGATTTGTTGACAAACTGAAGATCCTCTGCTCATCCTTTCTCCTCAAATACTCAGGTTTTCATGAATACTGCTTTTGCACTAAATAATGATTACAATCACCTGTTTGAAATCAACAATACCTGCACTGTACCAACTTTTTCTGATTTGAGGTTTTATTTTGATATCAATAAGGCAGAAACCTTAAGACACACCAGGCTCAAAAGGAGACCAATCCTCTTCTCAAAGAGACCAGACAGTGTGATTACATACATGAAGCTCAACTGAAACAGTAATTTTGTATTAGACAACATTTTTCATGTAGCATTGTAAGTACATGTCCTGGCAGTTGAACTGTAACAGATAACAATACTAATAATTAATAACAATACTGTAATTTTAATAGGGCACTATGTATTTTATCAGGGGCTATGATGCAACGGTCAAATAAGCTAGCCCACCACCTCTGGGCCGTGTGTTTGAGTTGTAGAAGTGCCATCTTAAAGAGAGGGGAGTTCATTCAGGGGATAACTACTCAGTCCTGCAGGCAGTTCCTGTCTGGGGCAGTCTTACGCATGCAACCTGTGTTCATTGGGCTAGGTGCCAGAGGCAGAGATTTTCCATCAAGATTTCTGGTTTTCCTTTCGAAATGAATGTGCCTTTTATAGTAACACTTTTCACTCTTTGACCTGTATGTATAGTTTAATTAATTCCCCTGACATGTGTTTTTAAGAAAGTTTGGGATGACTAAATAATTTTTTTAAAGTGAAATGTTCCAGTTCTCCATCTGCCTCAGTGCTGGTGTGATTCTCTGCAGAAAGACCACTGAATGATATATTACTCTCCTTTTTTTCATCTTCTCCAGTTATTTTTTGCCCTTCTGGACTGTCTCGGCACTTAGCTGTGCAGACAGAGCTTCACTGTCATTGCATTGTATTTCCAATCTGACACAAATTGTTACTTGTTATACTCATGAGGTGTGTTTAGTCCATATGGAAAAAGATTAAAAAATGCACAAAAAAGATAATTTAACAGAAAATGGCAAACCAAACCAAAGAGATAAATTATTGCAAATAAGTCTTACGGAGGTCTTCAATTAACTTTAATCTCTCTTGGCACCTGTCTGGACCATCATGCATCGTGATTCATCAGTTCACACAACTCTGCTGAAACACCCTAAATCAAACTTTCCATTTCCTTCCAGAAACTCTATTCTGTCCTATGGATGGTGTTGTAGAGGATTTATTTCATCATTTTGCACAAAGTGTGAAAGGATGTCATTACTGTTGGAATCACACAATATCAACAAAGAAGTCAACTGACACTGGGAAGAAGATTGTGTAAAAATCAATGCTGTCAAAGGTAAAACAAGACAACTGAAGTGGATGGCACCAAATATATACACCAAGAGCTACTAATTTCAGAACAATGTTATGGCTGTTGGTTGAAGTACCAGGAATGGATGGCTGTAACAATAACAGACAGAATAACTGTCCATCTATTACTGTGCCTGATGGATGGGCAAAGATCCAACTGTATGTGCGAAGGCATCAGTCAACAGGAAGATGGGAGGTGGAGTTAGGGTTATGCGATGTGGTCTTGGTAGAAGTTGGAAGCACAGTTTGTAGTGAGGACTGGAACTGGCCCTGTAAGAACAGATTGGAGATAGTCCACAAACAACATAAAAAAAAAAAAAGAAACCTCCAAAAAAAAACAAGTGATGTCCTCAACAGTGGTCCTATGGCAGCAGATGACAATTATTTTCTCCGTAAGAATGACAAAATTGAATAAACTGTCATCTAAAGTTGTTTATGTAACAGCTTCATTCCCTCCAATTCAAACACATCTGACTTGCATTTGACTGAGAATGTCAGAGTAATGTGTTGATGGTTGTTTGTGCTATACTGTTTACAGTGAGCCTAAGGCTGCTCTGCCAGACTAGACAGCATCCAGAATCTGTAGTGCGTTTCATCACTATGGACACACTCAATTTGTGCACTATAATGAGAGCCAAAATGGTGTGAACACACACCAGCTCTAGCTTGCAATTGTTCTATTACAAATTACACAACCAGAGAAGGGAATGGCTCATTACAAGAAATCTTAGTTGTGCCTTGTCTTTTGACTTATAATATCCTTGCAGATATTAAGAGTTATTTCTCTGGTTTAAATCTCTTTCCACATTACATGCATTGCAGGAGAGAGACAAGCTGTAGAGAAAAAGAAGAGAGACTGACTTGTAATAAGAGATATAGTGATATTGGATGTGTATATGTGTGTGGCAGCATAGGGCATGACGATACTATTGGTCAGTTTACTGTGCTGATATTGTGTTGCTCTAGCTAACAAGCGGTCATGTTTGTTTGCATGTCGTCTGTGGACAGATGGTGCAGTGAGGAACTCGATGTCCTACCTCGCTCGCCACTATTGTCCATCTAGTGCTTCTCTCTCCACTCATCTCCCTTTCTCTTTTATCTCTCAATCTCTTTCTTCTTGCACCTGTCTATCTATGTTGACTGTTTTTTTGTTGTTTAGTAAATGAAATAATTTGCTTTATATAAGTCAAATATTTTACTGTACATACAAAGTGGTAAAATCACATTTCCCCTCATTTAAAAATATCATATGACATTTGCTTGCTGACATTATTAAGCTACATTCAGTATGTTCTCTTTTTGAATTAAAGCATATTGTAATATAGCAGGAAGGATAAATCTGTGACATTGTTCAGGTAGTAGATTTTGAAAAAGTTCTCTTAACTGTTTCAACATTACAAGTAAATACTGAACACCAAACATGGCTTAGTGAATTTAATGTTGAGTGGGTTTTTGAACATGAACGGCCTTTTTAAGGTCATGCCACAGCATCTCAATAGGATTCAGGTCAGGACTTTGACTAGACCACTCCAAAGTCTTCATTTTGTTTTTCTTCAGCCATTCAGAGGTGGACTTGCTGGTGTGTTTTGGATCATTGTTGTGCTGGAGAACCTAAGTTAATTTTAGCTTGAGATTACGAGCAGATGGCCGGACATTCTCCTTCAGGATTTTTTGGTAGACAGCAGAATTCATAGTTCCATTTATCACAGCAAGTCTTCCAGGTCCTGAAGCAGCAAAACAGCCCCAGGCCATCAGACTACCACCACCATATTTTACTGTTGGTATAATATTCTTTTTCTGAAATGCTGTGTTACTTTTATGCCAGATGTAATGGGACATACACCTTCCAAGGAGTTCAACATTTGTCTCATCATTGTACAGAATGTTTTCCCAAAAGTCTTGGGGATCATCAAGATGTGTTCTGGAAAAATTGAGATGAGCTTTCATGTTCTTTTTGCTCAGCAGTGGTTTTCATCTTGGAACTCTGCCATGCAGGCCATTTTTGCCCAGTCTCTTTCTTATGGTTGAGGCATGAACACTGACCTTAACTGAGGGCCTGCAGTTCTTTGGATGTTGTTGTGGGGTCTTTTGTGACCTCTTGGATGAGTCGCCGCTGCACTCGTGGGATAATTTGGGTCGGCCGGCCACTCCTGGGAAGGTCCACCACTGTTCCATGTTTTCGCCATTTGTGGATAATGGCTCTCTCTGTGGTTCGCTGAAGTCCTAAAGCTTTAGAAATGGCATTATAACCCTTTCCAGGCTGTCAGATCTCAGTTACTTTCTTTCTCAACTGTTCCTGAATTACTTTGGATCTCAGCATGATGTGTAGCTTTTAAAGATCTTTTGGTGTACTTCACTTTGTCAGACAGGTCCTATTTAAGTGATGTCCTGATTGAAGACAGGTGTGGCAATAATCAGGCCTGGGTGTGGCTAGAGACAGTGAACTCAGGTGTGATAAACCATAGTTAAGTTATGTTTTAACAAGGGAGGCAAGCACTTTTTCACACAGGGCCATGCAGGGTTGTATTTTTTCCCCCTTAATAATAAGCATCTTAATTTAAAAACTGCATTTTGGGCTTACTTGTGTTGTCTTGACTACTGACTAATATCTAAATTGGTTTGATGTTCCGAAACACTTAAGTGTGACAAACATGCAAAAAATAGGAAATCAGGAAAGGGGCAAACACTTTTTCACACCATTGTATACACACTGAGACACTTTGGAATCAATAATTTGCCTTAATGGAGGTCTTTGGATGCTATTTAAAAATATGTTTAATCATAATTGTGTATTTCTTAATTGTTTATTGTATGGTAAATTAAATTAAATGCATAAATGGGGAATGATCACATGACACAGCTAATGACCTCCACTTATATATCCCATATTCTACATTAGACTTAGATAAAAAAAGAGAGAATATTAGTTTATGGATAAAACAAACAAAGAAACAACAACAAAAACAATAACAAAAATCCCTCTGTTGCTCAGCTTGCACTCTATTGTCAGAAAGTATACAACCACTTCTTAGGTCAACACTACATTTGTTGGGGTTCGCCCTGAGATCGCTTCGTTCATTTACCACGCTCCCTTACCTGCACTTTGTTTGTTTTCCTCCGAGTGCGGCGTGCTGTGTGTGTATGCTTGCTTCCACAGAGATCTATTGGCTCCCGTTCTACTCGTCTCCTCCCCGCTCCACCGGTTCATCATTTCACCTCATCAAGCAGTCACGTTATATACCGTCGATCGATCTCCCAGAACTCGCCAGAATATCTCCGCTTTTGCCCGGTACTGGCTCTATCCCTGACGCTACCGGTAGCCTAGCCTAGCCTAGCCTAGCCTAGCCTTAGCATGCTGTAGTCTATACTGTCTATGGTCCTATTGCTATTGACTGAACTAGTTCTTTTCAGCTCTCACGCTGTTCTTGCTTCTATTAATTCTCCCTCACGGGAGAGTCATCCAGTTTTGATTTTTTGTTATAATAGACAGTTTTCCGGCTCCTACGCCGGTGTTTTTTCTTTGTTATAGCTGGAGATACTGATTGCCAGCTCGCTCTCTCTCCACATTTGTCCCCAGTTTCCCCTCCCTGGCTCCCCTGCTGGAGCAGCACCACTCCGCCGCCCTCGCTGCAACCGATCCCTGTCCACGCTGCAACACGCTCTCCTCCATCTGTGCTTCTTCCCTGGTCTCATCGTGCTGTCTCAGCTTGATCCGGTCACGCACACCACTCACACACTCTCAGCACTCCCTGTCGTTGTAATAAACAGCTCCTTTACTTACGTCCGTTGTCTGGCCTGTCTTTTGATAATCCGCATTTTGGGTTCCCCTTGGTAAAATTATCGGTGAAAATTCCAAATTCCACGAGAGCAGCATATCCTGGCCACTATGTGAACCCTGATCAAACGACAGCTGGGGCCACTCCCGGTTGGGAGGCCCTAGATCGTCAGCACGCTTTTGGCTCCAGCAGCATGATAAGTTCTTATTCTCGCTGGAGTCCAACCGCTCGCTTAACCAGCAGTCAGGCCACTCAATTCAAACTCAACCAACTGTCTTCTCAGTTCCTCGCAGCAGCCGCTTCTGCCGGGAGCCGACACCTCCCTCCACCAGCGACGTCCAGGACTCCCCTCCTCCTCTAACCCACCGACTGGGTCGCCACCGCCGATGGAAAGGCCTCCGGATCACCATTCGGAGCTCACCCCCATCACTCATCCGGAACCCTTTGACGGCGACTTGACTAAATGCCGAGGATTTCTTTTGCAGTGTGGTCTGGTGTTTCAGCAGCGCTCCATGGCTTTCTCAACCCATGCCAGCAAGGTCTTTTACGTGGTAGGCCTCCTTCGGGGTAGGGCCTTAACGTGGGCTGAGGCCACGCTCGCCCAGAGGGGTTTAGAGGACCTCTCGTACGACGACTTTGTTCATCGGTTCAGGGCGGTTTTTGACCATCCTAGCCATGGCGAAGCGGCGTCGAGTCGCCTCTTCAGCCTTCGGCTGGGCTCCCGGTCAGTCGCTGACTATGCTGTGGAGTTCTGGTCGTTGGCTGCGGATTCCGGTTGGAACGAGCCCGCTTTGCGGGAGATGTTCCGATTGGGGCTGTCCGAACGCCTCAAGGACGAGTTGGTGGCCTGTGATGATCCCGCTGACCTTCAGGCGCTGGTTGACCTAGCCGTCCGCCTGGACCGGCGCGCGCACGCACGCAAGGTGGAAAGGGCCTCGCGACCGGTCCAGGCGTCTTTGTCCCCCCGCACCAAACACGCTGTGGAGGACCACCCTCATCTGGGGCCTTCTCGCCTTGACCTGGTTGACGAACCCGAACCCATGCAACTGGGGCATGCCCACCTGACCGTTTCCGAACAATCTCGGCGTAGGCGAGAGGGCCTCTGCCTCTACTGTGGTCAGGTGGGTCATACGGTCGACAACTGCACAAGTCGGCCAAAAGGCATCGCTCGTCAGTGAGAGTGGGGGTCCTGGCGAGCACCGACATCCATCCCCCGGCCTACAACAAGGGCCTCTTCGTCCTCCCTGCTACATTGCAGCTGGCCGGGGCCTCACATACCATCCAGGCCCTTCTCGACTCGGGCGCGGAAGAGAACCTCATCGACCAGGATCTGGTGGCCAGCTCGGCGTCAGGATGGAAGCCTTGGGGGCCCCAGCACGGGCGTACGCACTGGATGGCCGTCTCTTGGCCCGGATCACCCACCACACGCAGCCCATCCCACTTGTTCTGTCAGGTAATCACCGCGAGACAATCTCTCTGGCAGTCATCAGGTCACCACGGACACCCCTGGTCCTCGGCCTCCCCTGGCTCGCTCTCCATAGCCCGGCCATCGACTGGAAGCAGGGTAAGGTGACTGGCTGGAGCGAGTTCTGTCATCGTCACTGCCTCCTCTCGGCCTCCCCGGCCTCCAAGGCTTCCGAGCGCACTTCTCAGCCAATGGATTCTATCGACCTCTCCCGAGTGCCCCGGCAGTACCATGACCTCTGGGGGGTCTTCAGTAAGGACCGAGCCAAGTCACTCCCCCCGCACAGACCGTACGACTGCGCGATCGACCTGCTCCCTGGTGCCCCTCTACCCTCCGGTCGCCTGTACCAGATCTCCCGAGAGGAGAGAGAAGCCATGGAGGCCTACATCACTGAGTCCCTTGACGCCGGCCTTATCCGTCCATCCTCGTCGCCTCTGGGGGCCGGTTTCTTCTTCGTGACCAAGAAGGATGGCTCCCTCCGGCCGTGCATCGACTACAGGGGACTCAACAGCATAACCAAGCGGAATCGCTACCCTCTTCCTCTGCTGAACTCCGCCTTCGACCTCCTCCAGGGAGCAGTGGTGTTCTCCAAGCTGGACCTCAGAAACGCCTACCATCTGGTGCGCATTCGGGAGGGTGACGAATGGAAGACCGCGTTTAATGCTCCTCTGAGGCACTTTGAGTATCAAGTTATGCCCTTCGGCCTCTCCAATGCCCCTGCGGTCTTCCAAGCCCTGGTTAATGACGTGCTTCGGGACTTTCTAAACAGGTTTGTGTTCGTCTATCTGGATGATATCCTCATCTTCTCCCGCTCGATGGACGAACACGAGGAGCATGTCAGGCAGGTGCTGAGTCGATTATTGGAGAACAGGCTCTTCGTCAAGGCTGAGAAGTGTGACTTCCACGTGGAGACTGTGTCCTTCCTTGGCTTCGTCGTTCAGAGGGGGAGCATCATGGCCGACCTGGCCAAGGTCCGTGCCGTCGCAGAGTGGCCCACACCCTCAGGGCGGAAGGACCTCCAGCGATTCCTCGGGTTCGCCAATTTCTACCGCCGCTTCATCCGAGATTACAGTAAGGTGGCGGCCCCCCTCACTCAGCTCACCTCCACAAAGACAGCCTTCCAGTGGACCGTGGCGGCCAATCAGGCCTTCCTCAAGCTTAAGAAACAGTTCACGTCTGCACCGGTTCTCGTGCAACCAGATCCTAGTCGGCAATTCATCGTGGAGGTGGACACCTCGGATACCGGCGTGGTTGCCGTCCTGTCCCAGCGCGTCGCCCCAGACAATCTGCTGCACCCCTGCGCCTTCTTCTCCCGGTGTCTGTCCCCTGCGGAATGCAACTACGACGTCGGCAATCGGGAGCTGCTGGCAGTCAAGTTGGCCCTTGAGGAGTGGAGACATTGGCTGGAAGGAGCGGAACAGCCCTTCATCGTATGGACTGACCACCGAAACCTGGAATATGTCCGGTCGGCCAAACGTCTGAACTCCCGGCAAGCCAGGTGGGCCCTCTTCTTCGCAATGTAAAACCAGACGCCCTGTCTCGCCAGTTCTCCTCCGAGGGTCCCGAGGACACCAAGGACACCATCTTGCCACCCGAGTGCCTAGTCGGCCATCTCACTTGGGAGATCCAACAGACCATCCACAAGGCGCAGGAGAGCGAACCCGACCCTGGAGGTGGACCAGCCAACTGCCTCTACGTGCCCTCCTCAGCCCGGACGGCGGCCCTGCAGTGGGCCCACGACTCCCACTTCGCCGGCCACCCAGGTTATCACCGGACCCTCAAGCTGCTCCAACGCCACTTCTGGTGGCCCTCGATGGATGCTCACGCTCGGGAGTTCGTGGCCGCCTGTCCCACTTGCGCCCGTAACAAGTCCTCGCATCAGCCCCCTGCGGGCCTACTTCAACCTCTCCCCACACCTAGGCGGCCGTGGTCTCATATCGCCGCAGACTTCGTCACCGGCCTCCCGACCTCCAACAGCAACTCAGTTATCCTCATCGTAATAGACCGGTTCTCTAAGGCAGTATGCCTCATCGCCCTGCCAAAACTCCCATCAGCCGCGGAGATGGCGAGGGTCCTCTTCAACCAAGTGTTCAAAATCCACGGCATCCCCACGGACATCGTCTCCGACAGAGGGCCCCAGTTCGTATCCCAGGTGTGGAGGGCCTTCTGCAAGGCCCTGGGGGCCAAGGTGAGTCTCTCCTCGGGTTCCACCCGGAATCCAACGGGCAGGCCGAGAGGGCAAATCAGGAAATCGAGGCCACTCTGCGCTGTCTCACGGCCAAGGACCCCACTCGTTGGAGCACGCAATTGGCCTGGGCGGAATACGCTCACAACACCCTGGTCAACTCGGCTACAGGCCTCTCCCCGTTCGAAGCTTCCCTGGGCTACACTCCCCCGCTCTTCCCCAACCAGGAGGTGGACATCGCGGTGCCTTCTGTCGCCCGTCACCTACGTCACTGCCGCCACACCTGGAGGATCACCCGGGCGGCTCTCCGCAAGGCTCGCGGCACCGCCGAACGGTCGGCCAATCGCCGCCGCAGACCAGGCCCCGTCATCCACCCAGGTCAACGTGTCTGGCTCTCGGCACGCAACATACCCCTGCGCGTTGAGTCCAGGAAGCTCGCTCCTCGTTTTATCGGTCCATTTGCCGTGGAAAAGGTAATAAATCCTTCCTCTGTCCGTCTTCATTTGCCTAGGTCGATGCGCATTCACCCCACCTTTCATATCTCACAGGTCAAGCCGGTGTCTTCCTCGGGCCTGAACCCTCCGGCCGATCCCCCGCCGCCCGCCCGGGTTCTGAACGGGAGAGAGGTCTTCACGGTGCGTCGCCTCCTGGATGCCCGGCGTCGGGGTCGCGGGGTCCAGTACCTGGTCGACTGGGAGGGCTACGGTCCGGAGGAACGCTCCTGGGTTTCCCGCGCCGACATCTTTGACAAAACGCTCATTCGCGGCTTCTACAGGGCCAACCCCGGCAAGCCCCGGTGATCGCCCGGTGTCGATCCTTGTGGGGGGGGGGTACTGTTGGGGTTTGCCCTGAGATCGCTTCGTTCATCTACCGGTTAGTTATTTTTACACGCTCCCTTACCTGCGCCTTGTTTGTTTTCCTCCGAGTGCGGCGTGCTGTGTGTGTATGCTTGCTTCCACAGAGATCGATTGGCTCCCGTTCTACTCGTCTCCTCCCCCTCCCCGCTCCACCGGTTCACCTCATTTCCACCTCATCAAGCATCCGTTATAACCGCCAGCGATCTCCCAGAACTCGCCAGAAATATCTCCGCTTTTGCCCGTACGGCTCTATCCCTGAACTCTACCGTAGCCTAGCCCTAGCCGCTAGCCTAGCCTTATCATGCTGGTATTCTATACGGTCTATGGTCCTATTGCTATTGACTGAACTAGTTTCTTTTCCAGCTCTCAACGCTGTTCTTGCTTTCTATTAATTTCTCCCTCACGGGAGAGCATCCAGTTTTTTGAATTTTTTGTTTATAATAGACCATTTTTTTTTCTCCTTCTTCCTTCCGGCTCCTACGCCGTCTTGTTTCTTTGTATAACTGGAGGATACGGATTGCCAGCTCTCTCTCTCCTCCTCGTCTCCAGCCAGTTGTCCCAGTTTCCTTCCCTCCTGGCTCCCTGCGAATGCAAGCACCACGCCGCCACTTTTTTTTTTTTTTTGCTGCACTCGAGCCCTGGTCCCTGCACACGCTCTCCCCGTCTGGCTTCGGGGCTCATCGTGCTTTCTCAGCTGATCCGGTCACGCACACCACTCACACACTCTCAGCACTCCCTGTCGTTGTAATAAACACTCCTTTACTTACGTCGTTGTCTGGCCTGTCTTTTGATCCGCATTTTGGGTTCCCTTGGTAAATTATCGGTGGAATTCCAAATTCCACATAACAACATTAAACTGAACTAATGTCTATTTAGAATGCGATGATTCAGAATGTAGAATGCATAGCATTAGGAAAATATTAAAATGTGTATTGCATTTTGGAACTCAAAGCTGAGATTTCTGTCAGCACACAAGATGCCATGCTGAAAATAGAGTAGGGATTTTCCTCCACCAGAGAGTCATATACATTTATTGTAATGCTCTTCAGTATGATACAGTATGATACAGGGGTTCACTCTTTTGCAAAATGTCAGAAATAAGTCTCTGATCTACTTAATTAGGAAGATGTTGGACTGGCCCAGTTCTACATCTGTGTCTCTGCTACTAAAAGAGTGAAGAAGCTAAACATAGAAGAGCCTTGACACAAATTCTGTCAAACTCCAGGCCACAGCACTGCACTGCTCAGTGAGATCCCTGGTTTTAACTTAATCTGAAGTGATGTACAATATGACTGCCACACATACAAAAAATTACAGTACCCTAAATCTGAGTGCTGTGTATTAGGTATGTATGAGGACACACAATGGCCAGTACAAAATATGAATTACTGGTTACTTTAGTAACTAACTGGAAGTGGGTAGTGCAGCAAAAATGCTACTCAAGACATTTTACCTTCACCTAAAACCTGAACTGTGCAGCTCACTATAAATCCATGTACCACAATATAACTGTATATACAAACAGCTATGTAGAAATAAAAACATAATAAATAAAACCAGCGAAAAGATACAAAACAGCTATTTTAAAGTAAGTTAATATTACATGATTCCTAATTTAAAATATGGATAAAAAAGAACATTGCCTATGTTTTAATATTTAGGTTGTATTAGAAGGGTTGTATTGATTTAATCCAGTGGTTAGTGGAGAGGTTAGAAACAGTGCTTCATTTCCACATCTTTAAAACTTTTTAAAACCCTAAAACTTATGACTTATGTGTCTTTGATGTAGTCTAACATGATATGAAGGTGCCATGTTAGTGGTTAACATTCTATTAAGTATCCCAGAAGTTGAATCTGTTTATCTGGACAAAGTTTTTGTTGGAGAAACGTTTTGTCACTCATCTAAGTGACTTCTTCAGTCTCAGCAGTTGGAAAACTTTCCCAATCTTAAATACAGCACCTTTGCATAACGACTGGTACCAGCAATGGGACCGGTGATCAGTTTGACATAGCCATTAACGACAATCGCCACGTGTGCCATTCACACAGGATTGGGGAAGGGCTGAGATGGCTCAGTTGTAAGATGGTGAGAGATGTACTCTGAGGCCCCCTCCTCGGTTCAGGGATGGACGTTCCATTTTTAAAAAAATGGCTTCTTTTACTCCGCATTCAAACCATCGTTCCTCCCTATCAAGGATCTGCACGTCTTCATCCTTGAAAGAGTGGCCACTGTCCTGTAGGTGGGTGTAAATCGCAGAGTCTTGACCTGATGAGGTAGCTCTTCTATGTTGTGCCATCCGTTTCGCCAGTGGCTGTTTGGTTTCCCCGATGTACAATTCCTGGCAATCCTCCCGGCAATAAACAGCGTACACTACATTACTCTGTTTGTGCTGGGGGACCCGATCCTTGGGGTGGACCAGTTTCTGGCGTAGCGTGTTTTGGGGTTTGAAAGCCACTTAGATGCGGTGTTAGGCAAAGATGCGTCTCAATTGTTCAGATGTTCCTGCCACATATGGGATCACCACTGGTTTACGCTTAGACTGTGGTTGTTGTTCTCCTCTCGTCGATCTGCTGGAGCACTGTTTGGGCATCTTACCGGCTTTGACAAAGGCCCAGTTTGGATAACCACATTTTCCCAGGGCCTGCTTGATGTGATTTCTCTCCATCCATGGCTGCTGTGTCAGTGGGGACGCTGTCTGCTCTCTGGTACAGTGTCCTGATGACTCCTAGTTTGTGCTCAAGTGGATGATGAGTCAAACCTTAAGTACTGATCCGTATGTGTTGGCTTACGGTAAACATCGACTTTTAATCGCCCCCCATCTCCAATCACAACCTCACAATCTAAGAAGGCTAACCTGCCGTTCTTCACATCCTCCCTGGTGAACTTAATGTGTTTGTCCACTGAGTTGATGTGGTCGGTGAAATGTGGTACTTCCTGAGATTTCATTTTAACCCAGGTGTCATCCACATATCTGAACCAATGGCTGGGTGGTGTTCCTGAACAGCATCTTAGTGCCTTCTTTTCCACTTCTTCCATATACAGGTTGGCCACAATAGGTGAAACTGGGGAGCCCATGGCGCACCGATGTTTCTGCCTATAGTACTGCTCTTTGTATGTGAAATAGGTGGATTGAAGACACAGCTCTAGAAGCAAACACATATGGTCCGAGTTAAGGGTGGTCCTATTGCCGAGAGTGGGGTCATCCTGTAGTTTCACTCGGATTACCTCCACTGCCTCAGCAACTGGAACGCATGTGAAGGCAGTGGAGGTAGTCCAAGTGAAACTACTTTTGGTAAAAACTCAACTCGTCATGTTTGGAGAAAGAAGAATGCTGAGTTGCATCCCAACAACACCATGCCTACTGTGAAACATGGGGGTGAAAACCTCATGCTTTGGGGCTGTTTTTCTGCAAAGGAGACAGGACAACTGATCCGTGTGAAGGGAAGAATGGACGGGGCCATGTATCGTGAGATTTTAAGCCAAAACCTCCTTCCATCAATGAGAGCATTGAAGATGGAACGTGGCTGGGTCTTCCAGCATGACAATGATCCCAAACACACCAGTCAGGCAACGAAGGAGTGGCTCCGTAAAAAGCATTTCAAGGTCCTGGAGTGGCCTAGCCAGTCTCCAGACCTCAGCCCCATAGAAAATTTGTGGAGGGAGTTGAAAGTCAGTGTTGCCTTAAAACATCACTGCTCTAGAGGAGATCTGCATGGAGGAATGGGCCAAAATACCAGCTACGGTGTGTGCCAACCTGGTGAAGACTTACAGGAAATGTTTGACCTCTGTCATTGCCAACAAAAGTTATGTTACAAAGTATTGAGTTGAACCAAATGTATTGACCAAATACTTATTTTCCAACATAATTTACAATTAAATTCTTTGAAAATGTGATTTCCTGGATTTTTTTTCTCATTTTGTCTCTAATAGTTGAAGTGTACCTGTGATGAAAATTACAGACCTCTCATCTTTCTAAGTCAGAGAACTTCAGTGGCTGACTAAATACAATACAATCAAATACTAAATACTAAATACTTTTTTCCCCCCACTATATATATATACGTATATATATATGTATATATATATACGTATATATATATACGTATATATATCTACATAAATTTGACCTAAAACATCATAATATTTTCAAAGAAGTCCTAAAAGTAGATAAAGAGAACCCAGTTAAACAAATGAGACAAAAATATTATACTTGGTCATTTATTTATTGAGGAAAATGATCCAATATTACATATGATTGAGTGGCCTTCACTATCAAATGCGTTATGAATTACAAAACATAACTATAGCTCTCCATTTCTCTCTCTCTCTCTCTCTCTCTCTCTCTCTCTCTCTCTCTCTGCTTTCTGTCTTTTTCCCTTAGATGTATATTTCATTCACCCACCCACACACCATGATTGCCTTCTCAGGCAAAAACGAATAAAGTTTGAGGAATGTGTATGAGAAAGGCAATTTGCAGCATGAGTGCCTTTGAACTGCTGTGGTGCTCCATGAGAGCACAGAGCTCAGACAAGAAAGATATGAAACTCCACTTAATGAGATTTCCAAACCCATTTTATTTCACTGTATCTCCTATCACCATAGATAATAATACTTTGGAAATTAGCCATCGTGTGTATTCCACAACATAAGTTATTGATGATCACACTGACAAAATTGATTTTATTCTATTAAATGCAATGCTCTGGGATCCACTTTTCAGAGTTTGAGACATCAGTGACAATGACTTTATCTAATTAATTTACTTTATCTATCTTAATTTACTAGTATAATCAAAACAAATTTTGTTGATATGTACTGACTGATTGCTGTACAAATGTTTACATATAATACACAGTAGCCTAATAGTTGAGTAATTTTGTAGCGTTATAGTCATGCTTTAAGGTTTGTGAACCCTTTAGAATGTTCTATATTTTTGAATAAATATGACCTAAAACATCATCAGATTTTTACACAAGTCCTAAACGTTGATAAAGAGAACCCAGTTAAACAAATGAGACAAAAATATTAGACTTGGTCATTTATTTATTGAGGAAAATGATCCAATATTACATATTAGTGAGTGGCAAAAGTATGTGAACCTTTGCTTTCAGTATCTGGTGTGATCTCCCTGTGCAGCAATAACTGCAACTAAATGTTTCCTCTAACTGTTGATCAGTTCTGCACGCCAGCTTGGAGGAATTTTAGCCCATTCCTCCGTACAGAACAGCTTCAACTCTGGGATGTTGGTGGGTTTCCTCACATTAACTGCTCGCTTCAGGTCCTTCCACATTTCGATCAAGGTCAGGACTTTGACTTGGCCATTCCAAAACATTAACTTTATTCTTCTTTAACCACTCTTTGGTAGAACGACTTGTGTGCTTAGGGTCGTTGTCTTGCTGCATGACTCACCTTCTCTTGAGATTCAGTTCATGGACAGATGTCCTGACATTTTCCTTTAGAATTCTCTGATATAATTCAAAATTCATTGTTCCATTAATGATTGCAAGCCGTCCTGGCCCAGATGCAGCAAAACAGGCCCAAACCATGATACTACCACCACCATGTTTCACAGATGGGATAAGGTTCTTATGCTGGAATGCAGTGTTTTCCTTTCTGCAAACATAACACTTTTTTTTAACCAAAGAAGTTATATTTTGGTCTCATCCGTCCACAAAACATTCTTCCAATAGCCTTTTGGCTTGTCCACGTGATTTTTAGCAAACTGCAGATGAGCAGCAATGTTCTTTTTGGAGAACAGTGGCTTTCTCCTTGCAACCCTGCCATAAACACCATTGTTGTTTAGTATTCTTCTGATGGTGGACTCATGAACATTAACATTAGACAATGTGAGAGAGGCCTTCAGTTGCTTAGAAGTTACCCTGGGGTCCTTTGTGACCTCGCCAACTATTACTCGCCTTGCTCTTGGAGTGATCTTTTTTGTATGACCACTCCTGGGGAGAGTAACAATGGTCTTGAATTTCCTCCATGTGTACACAATCTGTCTGACTGTGGATTGGTGAAGTTCACTCTCTTTATAGATGGTTTTGTAACCTTTTCCAGCCTGATGAGCATCAACAACTCTTTTTCTGAGGTCCTCAAAAATCTCCTTTGTTCGTGCCATGATACACTTCCACAAACATGTGTTGTGAAGAGCAGACTTTGATAGATCCCTGTTCTTAAAAAAAAGGCTGCCCACTCACATCTGATTGTCATCTCATTGACTGAAATCAACTGACTCTTATTTCACTTTCAAATTAACTGCTATTCCTAGAGATACACATACTTCTGCCACTGACCAATGTGTAATATTGGATCATTTTCCTCAATAAATAAATGACCAAGTATAATATTTTTTGTCTTATTTGATTAACTGGGTTATTTTTATTTCCTTTTAGGACTTGTGTGAAAATCTTATGATGTTTTAGGTCATATTTATGCAGAAATATAGAAAATTCTAACGGGTTCACAAACTTTCAAGCAACACTGATTTCTTACTTTCCCAGGAAATAGACAGTGCAAGAGCAAGAATGTTTCTATGATGCCAACTTTGGTTAAATAGACCCAGTTATGGTTACACAGACCTAGTTTGGTTAAATAGAAAAGTGCAGACTCACAGTCTCAAACTGCCCCTACAATGTCAATAAATAATATATAAAATAATTTTAATATATTAAAATCAGACAACTACGTTGTTTTTAAGGTTTTCTTTCAAAATAAGGAAAAGTTTGGGATAAATCACAATTTTCTTTTAACAGAAAAAGACATAAACTGAAAGCATCAGAACTGCTGGTCCAGTCTAGGTCCTATGCTGGTGGTCTTGTAAACAGAAGAAAACCTATGAATTTAACCCCACAAATCATTATCATATTTTGCAGGCAACACTTTGTCATGGGTAAGTTAAACATAACAATATACCTGCTTCATTCAGAATTGGTTACCTGAAGATTAGTTTTATTTGAGGACACTTCACTCTGGCTCTCAACGAGGAAGTGCAGAACGAGCTTGATCAACTCGAACCGCCTTCCTCAATCCACGAGCTGTATGACCTGGCCTTGGAGGTGGAGTTTCGTCTCCTCCAGACCAGGAAGAGGTTCATTATGGTCCCTGAGACCGAGCCCGCCTTAAGACCATCCCCTGAGGTCCAGCCCGCCTTGAGACTGTCTAGGTCAGTGACCCAACAGCCAGCGCCTCTTGGTCCTGAACCTGGCCTGACCACGTATGCTGACTCTGCACTTGGGCATTTAGACCCCGTGCTTGAGAGTTTTGCACCTCATAGACCTGTGTCTGGGCCCGCCGCGTCCGTAAGTCCCACGTCTGAGCAAGGAAGCTCCACGACTGGGCATTTTGCGCCTCCTGGCCCCGTACAGGAGCCCGTTGTGCCTTTAAACGTTGCACCTGGGCAGTCAGACCCCGTGCTTCAGTGGTTAGCGTCCCCTGGCCCTGTACCTGGTTCCGCTGCGTCTGTTAGCCCCGCGTCTGAGCAAGAAAGCTCCATGTCTGGGCATTTTGCGCCACCTGACCACGCACGGAGGCCTATTGCGCACTTAAACTCCGCACCGGGGCCGTCAGACCCCGTGCTCAAGAGCCCAGCACTCCCTGCGTCTCGGTTGTTGGGATCGACCCCCGCTCCGCCTTGGTCACCTCTGTTGTCTCTTTCTCTGAGGCCCTTGGCGTCCATGCGGCTGGCCAGGTCCCTGGCCCCGGTCCTTTTTGTCGGTCTCAGTGGGTCAGTTCTGGTTCTTTCTCCGCCAGTGCCGAGCTCCGTCTCTGGGTCGTGGAGCTCAACTACTGAGGCGCCATCAATGCCGGGCCTCACCTCCCAGCCGACGGGTCTTGTCCCGGGGCCGTTGGCGACCAGCTCCACGCCTGAACTGCTGGCCTCCGCCTCGGGGGAGCTGGCTTTCGCCCCTCGGTCACCAGTGGCCCGTCTCGGCCTTGGAGCCGCCGGTCTGGTCCCTAAGCCTGAAACGGGGGCCAGACCTGCCGTAAACTGCCCTCCCGTTCTGTTCGGTCCCTTGTTGGGGGGTTGCCCTGCTTACCAGGGCACCCCCGTTTGCCAGACGCTCAATCCTGAGCGTGTTCGGCAAGCCATAGGCGCGATGGTATGCACTTAGGGGCGTCGGGACGCCGCCCCTTGGGGGGGGTACTGTCAGGGGTGCCACCGTTTGCCGCTAGGGGTAGCTTTGAGCTACCTTTGCCGGTGGCATCCCTGGCAGCTTCTGTAATCGGTCGCCTCGTCAGTAAAGCGGCTGATTACAGCCTAATGATCCTCAGCTGCTGCCTTTGGCTATTTAAGCGCATTGCCACAGGCAGTAGCTGGTGGATCATTCGACCTTGGCACGCCTCGTAAGCCCCGATCCTTGCTTAAGCATCTAAAATAAGGACTCGCTGGCCAAGCGTGCTACAGAGACCTCACACGTCTCGCCGAGACCTCACACGTCTCATCCTCTGCTCTTTTCAGGGCCCCCTTTGCGTTTCCTTCCCTCGTTTGTTTTATTTCTTTGTTCGGCTGACAACACACGGCATTTTGCCGTCCGGTCGCCGCTATGGCTTTTTATGTTAAAAGCGATCGTCGCTGGCCACAGGCGTGTGTTGGAGACCTCATCCGTCTCACCCTCTGCTCTTTATAGAGCACCGCGCTTCCGCTTTCGTTCCGTTTGCTTTTCTTTCGTTTTATTTGTTTGTTAGGGATTAGAGGACAATCTATGCTCGCAAAGGAGCGTCAGATTCCATAGCGCTGTGAAGCGTGAGGTTAATTCATCGTAGGGACTTAGACAGTGTAGCCTGAGCGTTATATTATTTTCCGTTTATTATTATTTTTGCCATCTCGCTCGCCGCTGTCTGCTTCCTCCTCCCTCGCGCTCTCGCAGCGCTGCTCGATGCTCAGGTCGTGCAGGAGGTTTTGCCATGCCCACGGCACCTCCGTATGTGTGTGTGCGTCCCTGCAGACCTGACACAGGCATTTGGGGAACGCCCCCCTCTGTCTCTCTCTCTCTCTGCAGAGTTGACGTGCAGGAGCGCGTTCGGCACCGCTGACGTCAAGTGGGGGATTTTACCCCCTCCTTCCTCTCCTCCTTAGAAGCGCGGTTTGAGCTCAGTGTGTGTGACTGGCTGATCGCTCATTCGCCGCCTTTGCATACACACCCACTGAGACTCATTTCTTCTCTGTTGTTTATTCATTTGTATTCTTTTATTTCAGTTTATTTATTTAACATTATTTCAGTTCAATAAAACCATCTGGAGCTAACTGCACTTGGGTCCCATCCTGCTTATTTGGTTTTTGGGGTTCGTCATTTTCCTGAATGGCGCACCCCCACAACACACCACACCTGAGATAGTGTTTCGTGCTCTATGTTCCATGACACTGTCTTCTTTGCATACTCAAGCTTGTGTCCAAGTTGTGGGTTAGATACTCAACTCAAAAAGTGGCAGCTTAGTGTCAGGTTTGACCCCTTAACCTTTTGATCTGTAGTTCAGAGCCCTAACCACTGAGTCTCCGCTGCCCCATTGTTATGCTTGAATTGTCCTGTAGCTGGATGAATAATTGTGTATGAATGGAATTAAATACCTCCTATAAAAATGTGTATGAATGGAATTAAACCGCTCCTATAGACAAGAGATATACATTGCTGCAGTCATTTTTCTTCTTCTTTCTTTTTTATGGAAGAGAATTAAATCTCACTGTCTCTCACTTCTCAGCCATCTGACCAATTTAAATGCAGTTTTGACCAAATGGACTTTTTGTATATCTAGCATTTAGGTTTAGCAGTAATGGAGGCAGCAGTTGGCTGCACTTTTTTTCTTCTGTTCCTAATGGAGTCAAATATGGCCATGTGAGTGATGCTGCTATCTGGGTCAGGGCCCTGACTCAATTCTCTTTTGGGACTGCCTTTCTGAGACATCGGCCAGGGCAGCCAGTAATGACACAGCACATTAGGATCTAAAGACCAATGTCTCAGCATTTGTACACACACACACACACACACACACACACACACACACACACACACACACACACGTTTGTCTGTCTGTCATGGTGGGGACTTTCCACTGACATTATATTACTGTAGATAATTAATACAACACCTACATCTAGCCCTAACCATAACCTCAGTAATGTAAAGCAAATATTTTTGTTGATTTGCTTTAAATAAAAGGATGTTTTCCTTGTGGATGCCAGCAAAATTTCCCCAAAAGGCAAAACATGTCATGTTTTTTACCCTTGTTGGGGACATTTGGTCCTCACAACTATATATAAACTTGACACACCCCCACCCCCACCCCAAACATACACATGCACACACATACTGTATATCAGTGATGTGAAAGCCAACTTTTCAGTATAGCAAATCAATTGGCCAAGTGTTCTTCAAGTTTGTAGTGTTTGTACAGTTTTATGTTTTATTTATATAGTGCACATATCTAACTCAATATTGCTTTACAGTTCTGTCGGCATAGTTGCAACGATGTGAAATTTAGTCAAATGTGTGTTGCAGGAATCATATTGATACGAGACATCTAAGACTTCAGAGAACAGCGGCACCAATCAGTGAGAACAGAGACTGGAAGGACCAGCATGAAGCCAACCTTTCCACCGCCTATCATTAGGAAAGATACCGATGGCTCAACCTTCTTTCACTCATACATAAAAATTCTCTCTAGATGGGAAGTAGTGCATACAATAAAAGTGCGATAATGTGCAGTGTAGTGCTAAAAGCCTCCTTCACACACAATGTCTATTGTTGCAGCAACGCTAAATAAACATTCTTAATCTGAGAATGAAAAATATATTTTGAACAAAAATACATATTTACTATAGTACTTTGAATAAAGCATACTTTTCCGTGGATGGTTTTCAAGGTATCCATTGCATGGGTCTGTACTGTAGAAAAAATGTCTTAATTCTTTGTAAATACATGGGATTTTGTGTGCTACTGGCTGAGAAAGTAAAACCCCAAATAAGTTGGGACAGTATGGAAAATGGAGAAAAAAAACAGTGTTAAATTTAGTTTTACTTTTATTTCATGGCAGAAAGTATGAACACGATATGTTTTATGTTTTGTCTGGTCAATTTAAATCATTTGTTAAAATACAATACATCCATTCCTGCCTCCAATACGTCCCAGAATAGTAGGGACAGTAAAACATTTATCACTTTGTAAATTTGCCATTCTTTCTGGTAACGCTTAAAGCATGTATTGCATTTATATTAACAAATGAAATGAAGTTGACCAAACAAAACATAATATATTTTTGGTTAGTACTGTCTACAATTAAAGTCAAAGTACAATGTTATTTTTTGTAAATTTGCATTTTCCATTCTTTTCCAACTTTTTCTGATTTAGTGTTGTGACTGTTTGTGTTAGTTTCTGTTGTTCTATTTTTGAAAAGGTAAATGGTCAAGCTTATATAGTTTTATATCTTTATACATACAAAATGTAAGTGAAAATTTAAAAAACGAGTATTTGTTATGTTAACATAATATATTCTGTACTGTCAGCATGCACTTGAGCGGGCGTGGATTCCAGAAGTTTCCAAAAGCTGATGATCCATGTGATCCCACCATGACTTACCAATTTTCCAAAGACCATCTTGTCAAGTCAAGTCAGATTTGTTTATATAGTACTTTTTACAATGGAACATTGTCTCAATGCAACTTTACAATTTTAGATTATCTCCTAATATCTACGTTCAATCCGAAATCGAGCAAGCCTAGGGTGACAGTGGAATGGAAAAACTCCCTAAGTGTTATGAGGAAGAAACCTTGGGAGGACCAAGACTCAAGACTGCCCTTAGTCTAAGGCAAGGATGCACAAGTCAAGATCAAGAGGACCGAAGCCCAGTTCAGCCAGACCGCCTACCGAACACTCCCGACTAACGGACACAGCAGGCAGGCCAGACATGACTTCAGACTCTGGCCCCAGTGACCCAAGCCATGCATCCCAGTCTAAATCTAGTCAAAAGTCTGCGTAAATATGTATATCTTTAGCATAGACTTAAAAATTTGGAGATTGTCTGAGACTCAAACGAAAGTGGGTAGTTTATTCCATAGTTGGGGGGCCATGTATGAGAAAGCCTTTCCCCCGGCTGTGGCTTTTTTAATTCTAGGAACTAAAAGAAGACTCCAAGAGTTCACTTAGATAATGTGGGGCCAGGCCATGTAGAGCTTTATAAGTTATAAGAAGTATTTTGTAATCAATGCGGAATTTAACTTGTAACCAGTGCAGTGATGATAGAACAGGAGTGATATGATCAAATTTTCTAGTTAGAGTTAGCACTGAGGCGACTGCATTCTGAACTAATTTAAGTTTATTTATAGATTTACTAGAGCATCCAGTAAATAAGGCGTTACAGTGATTCAACCTTGAGGTTATAAATGCATGAAACAGTTTCTCTGCATCATGAAAAGAGAGGATATTTCTAAGTTTAATGATATTACGTAATTGAAAGAAAGCAATTCAAGTGATGTTGCTAATGTGTGCATCAAAGGAGAGATCTGAATCAAATATGACACCTACGTTTTTTACAGATGGACTGGGCAATACTGGACAGCCATCTAGATTTCGGATAGATGTAGCCAACCTGTCTCTCACAGAATTGGGTCCAACTAATAGAACCTCAGTTTTATCTGAGTTAAGTAAGAGAGAATTAAATGACATCCAATCTTTTTTTTCTTTTACACAGTCCTCAATTTTGTTGATTGTAAGGCTGTCACTAGGTTTGGCTGATATGTACAGCTGTGTATCATCTGCATACAGTGGAAACTAATGCCATATTTATGAATAACTGAGCCTAGTGGCAGCATGTACAGAGTATAAAAGCGGGCCAAGCACTGACCCCTGAGGCATGCCATACTTCACTTTTGAGAGCTTAGACCTTAGATTATTTACATAAACAAACTGGTACCGGTCGGTTAAGTAGGATTTAAATCAAGTGCCAATCGCTTAATACCTACAGTATTTTCTAGTCTGTTTAGTAAACCATCATGATCTATAGTGTCAAATGCTGCACTTAAATGTAACAGAACAAGAAAAGAAACACATCCATTATCTGAGGACATTAACAAATCATTTAGTACCCTAATCAATGTTGTTTCAGTACATGATGGGGCCTGAAGCCAGACTGAAATGTTTTATAAATACCATTCCTTCAGAGGTAACTGCAGAGCTGCTGATTGACAGCTTTTTCTAAGATTTTAGACAGAAATGGTAGATTTGAAATTGGTCTATAATTAGATATCACACAAGGGTCAAGATTGGCTTTTTTAATCAGTGGTTTGATAATGGCAGACTTAAAGGATTTGGGCACATAACCAAAGGTAAGGGATGAATTTAAAATAACTAACAGTGGCTCTGTAATACTAGATATTACTTCTTTGAGTTAACGTGTAGGAATTGGATCTAATAAACATGTTGATGACTTAGACTTTGATTTACAGCTAATTAAACAGATGTATTCACTAATCTTGTGATTTTACTGAATTCTTAACTTTCATTGTCTCCAAGTGGACCATAAATGCTTGGTGAGGTGTAGATCAGGTGAATGGAGGAAAGTCCATTACAGTCAGCACTCCCTTTCTCTGCTTTCCAACTTTACCATCCTTGCTACCCAAGCTGTTTCTCATTCTATTAGACACTTGGGTCCTGCTTTTCTCCTCTGCAGTGTGCTAACTGTCTCAGTGCTGTGCTTTAAAGTAAAGGAGTAAACTGCAACACACATAGTTTTGTGCTCATCAGAGACTAATAGATTGGAGAGACTCAGGCCTTGCACAAAGACATGAAAAATCCTCAGGCCAAAGCACCACATGTGAAGGCAATGCAGAACAGAGTAAGACAGAAATCCTTCTGTAATGCCTCAATATTGTGGAATAGACATAGTAGCAGGCACACCAAAACGTTGCTTATGTTAATTTCTGAATCAGACATGTGAATCAGTGCAATAAGTACACAGAGGGTATTTATGAAGACCATTTTCAACGCCAAAATAAAATAATGAAAACATGATACAAAAAGTAAAACCCTTCACTTTACAATGAAGATTTTCCTTCCTGAACACTTTCGGGTTTATTTTATGAACTTTGGGCTGATGATCATGATAATTTTCCTTTTATGTACCATTTAAAAGGACAAGCTAAAGTATTGCATTGACATAAGTATTCAGACACTTTACTCAGTACTTACTGAGACTCTTGTGGAAAACGACTGATCCAGATGTCAAAACATTTGTGCCGGGTATCATCTCATCCTCTGATAACACAACCAGAATTCAGTGACCTGGTCAGATTAGATTTGCCAAGAGCTAACGCAGATTAATTGTGATTGAATTCAATGGTTTTTTTTAAATGCTTCTCCAAATTCCTATGTGATACTGCAAATCTGAAAATTATTTGTTTCAGAAAAAAAAAATCTTAGTAAAAAATAGAAAGAAAATGTTGTCCAGTGCTCTGTGTAGGTTTATTTACAACCCTCAAATCAGAAAAAAATGGGACAGTATGGACAATTAAATTTTCATTGCAGACAGTGTGATGTTTTGTCTGGTCAACTGTCATTTTCATTTTCATTTAATTTTACCACTTGACAGAATGACAGTTCTTTATGCAGTGCCGTTTCAGCTTCGGCTGGTGCCATTTATGAACTGAAATTTCTTATACACTCTAGAGGGAGAAATATGCAAATACCTTCCAACATCACTTTGAGGAACACTGTTTTGAAACATTTCAGTAATTTCCTCATGCATTTGTTGGCTAATTGGAGATCTGCCCATCTTTGCTCCTCAAAGACTCAGCCTTTCGTGGATACTGTTTTTTACCACATCATGGCTACAATCACCTGTTGACAGCATCCATTTGAACTATTTAGGTTTTTTAATCATTATTATCCCTAAATGTCGCCCTCCCAACTTTTTTTGGAATATGTTGCAGACCTGAAATGCTGTAATGGATGTATATTGACAAATTAAATTAAGTTTACCAGCTAAAGCATGAAATATATTGGGTTTATATTGTCTGAAATGAAATGAAAGTCAAAGTAAATGTAAGACACATTAGCATTTTAAATTTACATCTACATACAAGTTGTAAATAAAAAACGTTACACCATCATAGTTTGTGATATGGTCAAGTATTCCTGTGTTAACCTAAACTTTTAGTTTAATATAAATTTTAATTTAATATAAGTCAAGTCAAGACAGATTTATTTATATAGCGCTTTTTACAACGGAGCATTGTCTCAAAGCAACTTTACAAGTTTAGATTATCTCCTAATAACTACGTCCAATCCCAAATTGAGCAAGCCTAGGGTGACAGTGGCAAGGAAAAACTCCCTGAGTTATAGGAAGAAACCTTGGGAGGACCAAGACTCAAAAAGGGACCTAACCTCCTTGGGCGGCGTAGATGATAAATCTAAAGCGAGTCCTAACGCGCTGTTCATTGATCATTCATCACCATCAACACCAGAAATAAAAACACCAAGGAAAAGCTCTGGACCAACACACAGGATGTTTACCCGTTCAGGAAGGACCCCACTTAAACAGTGTGCTGCTCTTGACTGAGGTAAATCGCTTACCAACAGCTCAACCCCGAATAAAGATGTGCATTCCTCTTTGAATGAGAAACCAACAGAGACACCTCTGTTTAGCACATCTGTTAGCACAAATGATCCCAAGGGTTTATCAAATGAGAATGAGACACTAGATGGTGACTTATGGATAACAAAAGCTGTTGCTGCAACAAATGAATCCACTCAGGGAATGGAGGAGGAGGCTTCATCATCAGACTCGCAACACTTGGAATCCTCACAGTTTAGTGGTACTACCACAGAGGAGAGCATTTAATATACACTTCTGCATCTGGATTCTTTAATTAAAAGAAAGTTTAAGCTATAGCTTAAAAATAGGCTATATTGATGATGTAAAGACCTGTTTTTAAAATACACATTGAATATATGCTCTTATTTTATTTATTTTTTAATCTTTAGTAATATTTGTCATATGGTGTGATGAGTCCTTGGCTAGAACTTTACTCACTAGCGTGGGTTCAGCTGAAAAAGTAGGACTGTGTGGGTGTATGAGAACATGTGGTAGATAGCTGGGAATGTTGAGCAGCATTGTGTGTGTATTATGTGCCAGCATACAGAGTGGGCTGAAAAGTAGTGCAGACAATGCTGAGAGCATCTTGTGCGTGTGTGTGTGTGTGTGTGTGTGTGTGTGTGTGTGTGTGTGTTTATTAACTCACACAGAGTGATGGCCTGGTTATTGCCTAAGCCACCTCGCACTTCAGTAATGAAAACTGTGATTGCTCTGCAGTGGAGGATGAAAAGCCTGAGAACTAAGAATGTCTTTGAATGTTTGATTGCACATTCTTTTTACATGTGTGTGTGTGTGTGTGTGTGTGTGTGTGTGTGTGTGTGTATTTAGTAGAAGATAAATAACCTCCACCTCCTGCCTATGATCTGCATGCATGCAGCTATTTTTGGCTGTATTTTAGCAACTCTTACACTTCTATCTACTTCACCACTAACACCACCTCACACTGTCTATCTGCTTGCCACTTTGTGAATGCTAACAGCAGAGAGTTACATCGCAGTTTGTTCATCGCTGTAACCAATTCAAACATAACTGGGATACGATTATGTCAAAACTTTCTTGAATTCACTGAATACTGTGAAACAGAATGTGACAACACAGTATGGAGAAGGACTTGATGCTCCTGTCGTCAGCCGATGAACAAAGAATCCCACAGCGTAAGAAATAGTACACACTTATACTGTACTTTCATGAATATGGTGGTGTACATGTGCATTTGCATTCCCCAAGGTAAAACAAATATAGATGGTAAATGCACCCTTGGAGATTTTGTTTTTCTTAGTGCCCAATTACCTAAGTTAAATTAGTTTTAATGCTATATTACAACCACTAAGTGTCTAAATAAAGCTACAAATAGATGTCCCAGTGAGGATACCACCTCGCTGTTTGTATGCAGAAAGATACAGTTTACTGTCTCATTTTCTGAGACTGTGTAGGAGCAGTAATACCAGTAATTAGCTTATCATTTCCTTGTGTGTATTTATCTGTATATGGGTAAGTGTGGGCAAAATGTGTCAAGGCTGTATATTATATTATATATATGGAAAAATTTGAAAAGTTACTTATTTCTCAGGCCTCACTCACTCATACCGCTCTATATTACACACTCTTATCTATAATGTCTCTTTTTTTCTACTTGTGAATTTGAATCTGTTGGAAATTTTGGTATGGTGGCACAGGTGGTAAGCACGGCCGCTGCACAGCTCCAGATATCCCCAGTTTGATCCGACATCCCAGATTCCATCTGTGTGCAGCCTGCCTGTATCTCATTGTGTCTATGTGGGTTAAAATTTTCTCTCCAGGTATTCCAGTTTCCTCACACATTACAAAAACATCCATTAGGTCACTTGGCCCCAGTGTGAGTGTTTCTGACTAGTATTATTATAACATTGCTTCTGCCACAAATAGCCATTGATGCTGTTGTGATGTTAAATAAATCCTTCAAGGTATGGAAAAACATTATCAGGATTTTCCAGAAGCCTGCTGTAATAAATAAATAAATGAATAAATAAATAAATAAATAAATAAATAAAGGTAATGTGTCATCACATTCAAGGCTTCTGGAATTCACAAACACATTTTTGTGGTAATTGAGCCACCAGTAAAAGGGATTGTTCTGCAATAAAATTGTCTGTATTATTTGGTGATAAGACTGTAAACATTGACATATTTTTTTTGTCTTTGACATTGTACTGTATATTTCACAGAAAAAAATATTTAAATGCTTAAATGCTGTATGATTTTATTCAACTCTAATGTTTCTGATTTCTCTAAATAGCTACAATAAAAAATAACACTACAACACATATAAATAATACAACACATTTGAAAAAAAAAAAAAATCCCGAGTTCAAGGTTACTTTAACAGAAGCAGACATATTGCTGGGCAGCACGAGATTGTGTTAACACATTTAGAAAGAACCAACACAGATGCTACTATTAATACTGAGACTTGAGCCTGTAAAAAAGTACATTATAGTGTAACCAGAACTACTTAAACTGTATTGATTCTGCACCTCATAAAGCGTTAATCAATACTGAACATTTCTCTTTCTATTTCCAGCATTTAGCAGACACCATTATCCTGAGATACTTACAGTACATAAGTGCTTTGCATTCTTCTTTGTAGGCATTACCTCTTAGTAGTACAAACAGTCCACAGCCAAAGAACACCATCTAACTAAAACCCTGTTAGGAGCTGATGAAGAAAAAAGACAACAACAAATGGTAAAAAATGAGCCATTGGTCACCATTTGAAGACAGCAAGTGACTCTACCATTTGAACATACATTAGAAGCTCATTCCATCAGATGGTGTCAGTACGGAGTCTTGATGTCTGTCTTCATTTGATCCTTGAGTGGTCGCTCCATTCAAGCCATGCTTGGGTAAAGAAGGGTACAAGGTACAGAGCGGAATTTGATTAAAGCGTTAAGGTATGAAGGGGCTGGTTTATTATTAGCTTTGTAGGAGAGCATCAGTGTTTTAAATCTGATGTGGGTAGCTAAAATGAGACACTGAAAGGAACACAACAGTGGGGTGACATGACAGAACTTGGGTCAGTTGAAAATCAGTTATGCTGCTACATTCTGACTCAATTGCAGATGTCTGACTTTATGCCTGGAAAGATCCAACAGGAGAGCATTGCAGTACAGTAGTCTAGTTTTTATATCAGAAGAGCCTGGACCAGCATCTGGGTGGCTTACTTGGTAATGTGAGCGGAGGTTATGAAAACTTACTTTCAAGTTTTGTGTGTTACAACTTGTGTGCTGAGATGCTTATGTTTTCATGTCCCCCTCTTTGTGGGTGGGTGTGTCTCTCGTGCTGGTCACCTTTGTGACTGTGATGGAGGACTTATACAGGAAAATAAGATAGGGACAGGGATGTAAAGTGACTTAGTCTTCCTAGGTTTTAGCTTCAAATGAGAAGCTATCAACCATTACCAGGTGTCCATCAGACATACTGATTGTGGGACATGCATCTCTGATGATGGATAAGAGAGCATTAGTTGAGTGTCATAAGCATAGCAGTGATAGGAGAAGCCATGCAAGTTTATGAGATCACAGAGAGAACGAGTGTAGAGAGAGAATAGAAGAGGACCCAGCACTGAGCCTTGATTTACTCCAGACCCCTTGTGGGACTCCAGACTATAAAAAAATAGCCTCTGAATGCAAAATGAACGGCTGCTTTATAGCCAAGAAAGGCAGGTAGTATTACTTGCATTCAATTACATGCTGGGGTTTAATTAAGAGTGGAATTCAATCATGGAGATTGCACACCAGAGAGTGGCAGCTCCTTGACTACTGCTCAATCATAAGTCTCCTTTGAAATTACAGAACCCACATTCGAGCTAGATCTGTAATAAAAAATGTACACGTCACACTAAGATCTGACCAGCAGCCATAGTTGTGGAAAGCCCCAGAGCCTTTCCTCAGATCTATTTATCAGAGTCGACATCATGCTGGAGCAAAATTAATGATCAGCAGATAAAGCCAACACTCCATCATCAAAGAGAGGGGAAAAAAAGAAAATATGAATTGTTGGGCATTTAAGTCACTGATACAACATAAAAGGTGCTTTTAGGATAACAACACCACTGAATACAAATATGATTATTGTTATACAAACAACTCTGTTTGACTAATGATATATTGTGTAATTGATTACACCCATGTGCTTTCAGTACATCCCAGTTTAGACTATACAATATCATGTTTGGAGAGGAAGCTAATACTTTATGTAATGAATGTCTCCTCACTGTGAGACATCCAGGACATGAAGAAATTATGACATTTTTAAAACAATGGAAATGTTACTGTTGCTATATATGACTGTGCCAATCATAAGCTTGAAATCATATTTCTTTGTTTTCAAAAGCAATTGGTATTTTTAAAGAGGTATAATTTAGTTTATCAGAAACCATATTCAACACACTAACAAAGTCATGGTTTGTTGTCTTTATTTCATACAACTTTTCTATTCACCAAACATCCTTTATTTGCAATAATTACAGTTTAGCAGACATTCGTTTTTTTAGTACTGTTTTGAAGATATTATGGAAATTAAACTCACACCTTCTCTAGCTCCTTCCATATGTGTGTTTGGCTTTTAGGGCATTTTTTGCTGACTTTACATTAAAATTTAATCCCAAAAGAGCTCATTAAAGAGCTCATTCTTTTCGGTCACCCACAGTTTATTTCCCCAGTTTAACCTTTTCATTTTAGTCGCCAGTTACTAATAATTTTTCATTTTTGAAGCCCTGCCTGTAATGCCAGGTTCAGTAAGTTTTCTGTTGCAGATGACACTATCTGGCATGTATTATTTATGGAAGCAGCCATACGAGCATGTGTAAAGCATCTGTTTCTCCAACTCTAATGAACTGGCCTGATAAACTCTTTAGGCAGTAAGGGAATAGCTTTGTGTGAAATCCTCAATTTCTTGATGATCTGATGCATAACATTTTCTTTACTGACCAACGTTCTTTTGAGAAAGTAGCTTTGTTGTGGCCATTTTGAATTTACAACTGCACACAATTATTATCTACAATTAGAATTGCTAATTGAATATTATTCACAGTTAGACATGCCAGCACAGCACATAAACAATAATCCAACTATATCTAACTATATCCAATAATCCAACTATATCCTTGCTAGTACTTGTCCATATTGCCATAATAGCATTACACATTCGCTGCAGATTTGTGGGGTTCACACCTGTGATGCGAATATCCCATTCTACCACATCCCAGAGGTGTCATGTTCAAGAAACCAGTTTGAGATTGAGTTTATGACATGGAATGTGGTACAAAAAACAGAAAAAAAACAAACAACAAAAAATATTACCTTAAATAATGATGTAATTTCAAATAGTGGTCAAAATCCGGCCTTATAGCAGCAAACATAGTAATACCAGGCCAAAAACAGCAACAAAATCCACTTAGGTGATTAATACTATTACTGCTATAGATACAGCTGATTATGTGACAATAATGTTTTCATTACAATTGTTATTAATAAATTAATAACTTCCATTTATTTCTTGGACAAGATGTGAAAGACCCAATAAGAGAATAAAGACCGAAGCAAAGGTAAACAACTATTGAGGTCTTGCTGATGCTGATTTATTTATCGCAGTGACCAAAAAGAATGCTGCACTGGATACAAATGGGAGACTAGCAGACAATGCTAGCACTTCTTTTTGTACAGACAGAGAGAGCAAGTCCAATGTTGACCTTGAAAAGAAAACAAATTATCAGTGTACATCTTCAGAACATGAATGGATTGTAACTGCTGTCCTTAGGGTAGCAACTCCAGTGCTGAGATAATGGAGGATAAAAATGTCATTGATATTGCTACAGTGTACCATTCATATTGTACTGTTATTATATTTTATATAAGCCGTACTTTTATGATTACTTTGACGAAGGACAACACTTCATTTGAAGGAGGGAAATGGTCCTATAGGGCCCTGAAAGTGAAATTATAAATTATTGAAATAGTCTCTTCAATTTCAGGAGAGCTCCAGAGTCCCTGCTTGGGATTTACTTATCAGACTGATGAATGCAGCACATTCCAGAAACATTAGCGATTAGGAGAGAAGGAGAGAATGCTAACACTATGCTAACTAATCTCAAGACAGGGAGAGAAATAAGGTTCTGTAGAGCCCAATCAAAGATAGTAAGAATTGGCAGAGCATACAATATTAAAATGACCAGCAAAGCTTTACATGGGTCAGACTTTTCTGTATTTTGAAAACCTGCTGAACTTGTGGCAACTAGCAGCACATTTCCTGCACTCTATTTCCAACCAAAATTGGGTGAAATCATTTCGTGAGAGAAATTACACAAACTGGCAACACTGGCAACATGCCGACCTGTAAATAAGTAAATAAATTGAGGCAAAAAAGATCTGATTACATATGATAGCAGATGTATTACATCATACAGCAAATACTTATGTCTTTCATAAAATAACACAATTGGTTAGATTATCTGCTCTTTAACATGATTAAATAGGCCATGTTTGTTGTTAACACTGGGACGTTCATAAATTTACCCAACATTTTTTTAAGTGCTATGTGTACTTGTCAAGCAGTCAATATTCTACAAGGCATGAACTAGTGCATTACATGCACAGTAACTATTATTTTTGTCAGACTTTTTGTCAAATACTATTTGGTTGTTTTGCCTAAACAGAACGCCTTCTCGGCTGTTATTGAATTTGTCTTGAAACATTCAATCTTTGAAACTGAATTTTTTTTTCAAAAGAAATTTGCAGTTTCTGTAGAAAAGCAGTGTACTTCATGGGGACCAGCAAAATGTCTTGACACTTACACCAACACCTAACCCTAACCATATTCCTTGCAACCTCCAACACAATGTCCCCCAAAGGTAAAAAATGGCAACATTTTTCTATCCATGGGGGATATTTGGACCTCAGAATTGGGAGAGAAACTGTTGGGAGGAAACTGAACCTGGTTCCTTGGAGCACTACTTGCTGTGCTACTGTGACAACTCATTCCAATGTCATAAAAATTTCATTAAGTAAATGTTATGAAACAAATGTAGCATGCCATACTCACCTCTGGAAATAGAGAGTCCACAAATAGTACTCAGCTCAGTGTCTCATGAACAGTTTCATTTGCCATACATAACTTTTGTCATATTTTTTAAAGATGGTTTAGCTGTGGCTAGGAGTGCGACCTTTAAATGAAAAAAAATCTATCTATTGAAGTTAAGCTATTTCAGTGAGGCTGAGACAGTGTGCATCCCAGACAGTTTGCTGTTCTGCCACAAATGCTACACCTAACAACAAACAGAGTGTGAATACTATATCACCAAGACATACAGTGCAGCCAAGAGTTTAGGTCCACTAGTGAAAATGCTACTATTTAGCCTCATATTTAATACTTTTTTATTACAAATATAATGACCCAAAACACACATCAAAACTTTATTACAGCTACTTGAAGACCAAACAAGCTCAAGGACTGCTGACTTTCATAGACTTTCCTCCACATTCAACTGACCTAAACCCCATTAGGATTTAAGGAGGCACTTGAAGACACTGAGTGAATAGATGATGCTTTATATACTGTGAAGTCATACTGGGATAACATGGATCTTCAGATTTCATGAACTTGTTTAGTGGAATGCAGCTTGTGTAGCGATTGCATGCACAAAAAAACGTTGTATTGAATTTAAGAAAAACACAACATTTTTACCAGTGGTTTCAGACGTCTGGCCCCAACTGCATGTGTGCATGTGTGCAATTGTACATATCCTCTGAGCAATAAGTAAGCCTGTATTGCTATTCCCTGATAAAGCATACAAGTACCCTATTTCTGGTTTGGATTTGCCTTTTGCTGCATACATGTATGACAATGCCAATCAGGACTTGGACACTAAAATACAAACAGTGTCTAACTGTAAGCTAAGATTAACTTGTAGTTCCCTAGCCTGCTAGCTATGTGCTAACATCACCTACAGCACAGTACAGCAATATGAGTTTGTTTATAATGTCCATATAATGCATGTTTAATGATCATTTAGGTTAAGTAATTTCATACATTTGCTCTGTTCCAGTCACCCTTTGCGATCTATAGTCATTTTAGTTATGGAAGGTGATTTGTTGGTACTTTGTGTGTGTTGTCAGCTGTGCTGTAATCCCCAGAACATCACCCTAAACACATCCTCTAACGATTCACGCAATCTGTGATACTGATTTGTGTCAATTAGTACCATTTGAAATTACTATCTGAGAACTTAGTAAATCAGGTCCTGCTTTACTGGGGCTGTAGCAAATTAGTTTTGATGAGAGCCAAACTAATTTACCTCTTAATTTGTAATGACACAAAAGAAGAAGGCCATGAAGTGAATTGTCTTCCAGAATTACTGTGATTACAAAAGTACGCATTCTCCCTATAAACTGACTATTTAAAGTAATAGGCAGCATTTCGCTTTAATTGAATAGCCATCACTGTCACCTTGAAAAATGTTTAGGTGTGGTCTTTTAGAGATAGTTGATAGAAGATGGAATAGGAGATAAGAGAAAAATGCTTTGTAGTAATTTTGGAGTCATCAAATTCATCAGACTGACCTCCAGAGAAGTGTCATTAAAGAGAATGGCTTTTGTAGCAAGTGATGCTAAATCTGCCCATTTGGAAAAGAGTGGATAGATCATTACAACATTGTCAGCTCTAATTACTGCACACCAACGTTACTCAAGAAAGTCAAGAAAATGAAATCACTTAAATGACAGAATAGCAATTTGAATATGTGAGCACAAAATAATTCAGTACGTCTGCTTGTCAGTTCTTCCTTTCACTCTTTGAATGTATTCAAAGCCTATGATTAGACTAAAGCATGGAAGAACATGAATAAGGACATATGTTAACATACTGATATTACAGTGTGATAGTATTAGTATATTATGTTAAATGAAGAAGTAGTAATTAATCAGACATACAACAATAAAAAGTACTGCTCGGATAACTACTTACAAATGATTTCTGCTCTCAGAGGCTTACATTCTCTTTTGCAATCTCAGTAAAACATATGTATGCTAAACACATTTATTTTGTAACATGCTTTCAAGATTTCTCAATTTAATATTTGTAAATTAGATAAATAAGAATGTCATCTGGAACCTTTATCGTGGACCAAAAATGATAAAATGCCTGATTAAGTGCATTATAACTGTTTATTTAATTTCATCTGTACCTTATCACATTTGACATAAGCTATAACCTCGTTATCTCGCATGTGTCTGTTTCATGGCTATATTCGGCGAGAGATGAGTTTGGTGACTTAACAAGGTTACAAAAACTAGACAAAGGCAGTGACAGTCATACCTGATGTTGACATCATCCAGCGTTGCAAGTTCTGATTGTTTAAAATCGCACTATAGCATGTCAATCACGTGTCGTATGTTTTAGGCCAACTAAAAGACAATGAGATTAACACATCAACGGAGCAATAACAATTAGCAGCCAAGTATCAGCAGAGTGAGCAGGGTCATGATTCACTTGAAAGGTGGACTACCAGCTGAGAAGAGAGCAGGGAAGGTGACCCTATCAGTAGGATTAAAGTGACACCTACTGACAGGTCTGCAAACTTGGCAACTTAATGGGGTAGAATTTCATAACTGGGGAGACACATGTCACATTTCAAGAAGGGCAAGGGTGAGAGCTGAGGCTGGCAGCTATTCAAGGTAAAGTGCATTGAGGGAAATCTGTCCTACCATCACATGTGGCGAGATATGAGTTTATAACTGGGGGCGAGATAATGAGGTTAGACTGTAGTTGATTTGTAAGTTCTATTAAATGGCATAGCATATTCAAGTGTGTCACAGTGCTGTTTTACATATATACTATATATGATTATATTTGAACCCAAAACCTTGACTATGCATGCATAACTTGTCTTTAAAATTCAGTTAGCCAACATGGCTAATGTACCATTTGTGACAGAGATTCAGTGAACTTGAATGAATATTACAACAGAATATATAGAAGAATGAATATTAATCTCTGCTCACACAGAAGTAAACCCCACTACCCGAAGCAAACACTTACTGTATGTCAAAGATGAAAACCTGATTATTCACATTTTTGATTTAACACTTCTTCTTTTGCACCGACTTGAACTCTACATGACTTAGATTTGACTCAGTACTCCATAAAAAGCCCCATATTTAGTAATTCATGAAACATATTTGAATGTACAGTGTAATTCAAATTATTATCCAAGTAAAATATTTATATTGTTGCTATATCGCCCCAGAGATTTCACAAGAACACACTCTTCTCCACCTCCACACCTCTGAGGTGAAATTGGATAGGGATAATAATCAGGCCCATCTGGCCTCTAATGTGTAGAAGAAAGTCTTTTGGATAAAGGCCAGATCAGATATTCAAGCCCGTACAGCAGCACTGGGTTGGTCTCTGATGTGTCCAGGCCAGGCACTGCTCTCACTTCAACATTAGCAAGCTTAATGTCTGAAAACAAGATGATCAGCTGCTCCATCTCTTGGGAAAACATGACAACATGAGCACTTGATGATGTAAAAACAGGACAGAAGCACAGCCAGGACAGATGCTACAGATGATAATTTTTATTAAAGGCACTAAACCCAAAATGCAAGCTCCACTGTAAAAAGAAAAATAAATAAAAATCTTACAGCCAAAAGCTGGTAGCCAAAGCCCTCAATTGGGGTCTAATAAGAGTATATGATGTAAATAGCCCATAAATGTGTATACTGATTTGATTTATCCACATGTCTACTTTTAATTTTATAAAATATGATTGTATTATCTCAGTGTACCCTCACAAAATAAAAAACACTATGATTACATGCTAACTAGATAATTAGTTGGCTCAGTTAATAGCTAGAAACTGTGGTCTCTTCTCTTTAGTCATCTAAATGGTAGAAATTAATATAATAACAAATGCATGACTGAACTGAAAGAATGTATTTTCATTGAACTGAATAAAGCATTGTAAAATTCAATTCAGTTTGTATACTGTCACAGAGAAGTGTAATTTGAGATTTGCAGACCTAAAACTGCTCATTATTCCTTCAGCTGAGTAGTGAGTATAAATACAAAAATGCTTGAGAATCAGTCACAAAGTCACAGAATATGTATCAGCCCAGGAAGCTGCACTTCCACTCTGCTTTTGTTGCGGAGTTTGCATAAATATGACCTAAAACATCATCTGATTTTCACACAAGTCCTAAAAGTAGATAAAGAGAACTCAGTTAAACAAATGAGACAATAAAAATAGTATACTTGGTCATTTATAAATTGAGGAAAATTATCCAATATTACATATTAGTGAGTGGCAAAAGTATGTGAGCCTTTGCTTTCAGTATCTGGTGTGACCCCCCTGTGTAGCAATAACTGCAACTAACTTGATTTCAGCCCATTCCTCCGTCCAGGTAAGTGAACATTTAGTTCTTGTTGACGTGTTGGCTTCAAGAGAAATTGACAGGCATTATGACTGGCGTGACTTTGTCAAGGGACAGACGGATAAATTGCCAGAGCATTTCTGAATAGGAAGGTAGTGCTCCCAGTCAGCAGTGACAAGTTCAGTGGTACCTTCTTGGGTTCTTTTTTGTCTATGTTCTTGATTCACAATTCACGATTCACAATAGCTCTATCTCAGAGAAGATCTACACTGTGTTTTTTGTGTTTTTGTTTATTTTTACATCCACAGTACTGTATTCTAAGTGCAAACAAGTCTCCATGGGTCCAAAAAGATTAGTTTATAAGAGCCAACTGAAAGCAAAACAGGAACTGAATGCTCAAGAACACAGAGTACGTTCATTACTTGCTAAATTACATGAATTCTTTCAACCCTTTATTATAAAATAACCATTGTGTTAATTATTTTGGCCACCTGTAGATTAATATACATGTTTTAAACGTTAACATACTTATCATTACTTCATGAGGCACAATCTCCATGTACAGCCACCATAATGTAACTGCAGTGGACCAGAAAATGCGAATAAGAAGCCAACAACACCCTTGTCTCTGCTATGATACACCAAACACTCGTTAAACTCCCCAGTTCATGTTACATTTATGTTGGATTTGTCTGAACATATCCCCTTCGTAAATCAGGGAGCATCTGTACAATACAGCTCCATTAATGCATATAACACCTTATACAATGTGGATTTTCTGAGGAATGGATTAATTCAATTTACATTATTCCTTATGGGGAAAATTTGCTTGTCGTTTCCGGATCTCGAAAACGCTTTCTGGAAGGAATTATCGATGAGAACCGATGTACCACTGTACTTATCAACAGTGGCATGAGGAGGTGAAAATCACAACAGGGTCTTAAGTGCCCAATGCTCATTAGTTTTCCAATGCTCTGGCAGTGTTCTGCTGGGAAACCCTGGAACTGGGCATTAATGTGGATGTCAGTTTCACATGTGGCACCTACCCGAACATCAATGTAAACTAGATGGTTATAACATTTTGGCTCATCAATGTATTATACGTATGGGTTCTCCTGCAAGAAAGTGAATGAATGAATGAATGTCATAATTCCCATCACTAGCATGTATTATAACATCTTGTGTAAATTGCTTCAATTAACACAGGCTCATGGCCCATTAGCGAGCTCACAGCTGACACTACAGTGCCAGTGCCACACTCACACCCAGTAGGAGGGAGTGAAATAATGTGCAACATGATAAGATATTGTAGATACTGTTTTATAAGTCGCAAAACAGGGTGGTTTTTGAAATAGTTGTGCAAAGAGTAGAGGACTCATCGTGATGCTGCACACTTGGGTGTTGGACAAGTCTGAAACGTATACTGTTGAATTTTAAAGGTTACATACAACTTATTGTGTGTGCCATTTCCAGTTCAAATAGACTGTCAAATCGTCTTAGGCTTCTAAGATGCCAGAGGATCCAGAAGGCATTTGTTATCACAATCAAATGGTGTTATACTCCAATAAATCCACTCTAGTTCACTGAGTGCATAATACAAGTGGAGTAAGACAGAAAGGAGAGACTGTAACGATCTGCACACTTGGCCGATAGAGGGCAGCTGATGCACGCTTATGTGCTGACATTGTGCTGACACTTCAGCAGAAGCACAGGCTGAGCTGATATGGCACTAATCACTCCAAATAACTATCAGCTGCACTTCCTGGTATTTAAGGACACTGAATACAGACATGCATTGCAGTGTATTTATCCCAAATCATATGGCCGGTAAACTGTATTGTTAGTCTCTATGTGTGTGTGTGTGAATTGGTGCAAGTCAAAAGAAAGAAAAGAGAATAGCACAGAAGTCGGCATGCTGTATTTTTCAATGTATATTCTGCTCATTCTTTATTTACATCTTAGTGGTCACTGCACTTTGTAGTTCTACCATTTCAGACTGTAGTCCATCTGTTTCTCTACATACTTTGTTATTCCCCTTTACTCGGTTCTCTAATTGTCAGGACCCCCTCGGGTAATCAGGTACTATCACCTGTTTTGGTGGTGTGTAACTGCTGGAGTTTTCGAAAACTGTTCACTGACTGTCCACTTTATTAGAGACATTCACATTATTGTTCCACCTTGAAGATGTAAAATCAGAGACAGTAGCTCATCTGTTGCTGCACAGTTTCTGTTAGTCATCCTCTAATCCTTCATCAGTGCTCACAGGATGCTGCCTACAGGATGCTGGTAGCTGGACAATTTTGGCTGGTGAACTATTTTCAGTCTAGTGGTGACACTGAGGTTATTTAAAACCCCACTGCTGTGTCTCATCTGCTCATAACCAGAGATCTTTGAACCTACTGCTTAGTGGGTGTTTTTCTGAGGACGGCAAGCTTGTTTGAAACATGAACAGATAAAGAGTGGTGCTCTTATGGGATGGTGTTAGTGTTATGTTTATATTACCTAAGTGTCACCCAGTTGTCCTGCTGTGGGGTGTTGCCAGAGCAATGCAACACTAACTAAGCCTGAGGCATCCAGACTTCCTATTTGTATAGCTAGTCCTCTCTAATCTCTGGATGTGTGACTCTAAAACCTCAATCTTCTCCATCAGACATCTATAAGGCTTCACCTATCACATATAAAACTAACACAAATGATAGATAATTAATAGCTAAACATTACACACTCTGTATAGGAAACAAGCGGTGCAGAAGTCCCTTTTTTATCTAATTTTATGACCAGTTTGTGGGAACCAACCCTAGCCAGGGCAACAGTCCAAGGCACATGCAAACACACACTCACCTGCACTGAGACACTTTAGAGATGCTAACTTACCTAATGTAATCTGTGAAATGTAGGGGAAAATTAAGACAGACATGGTGAGGACATACAAACTCCACACAGCTAGCGGTCTGGCCAGGACTCAAAACTGGGTCTCTGAAGCTGCAAGGTAATGGTGCTAAACACTGCACACCACCCACACCACCCCAAATAAAACAGACTTGACCAAGATCTCCAAGATCATAATGTAGTGCATAGGTAGAAAATTATTAGTGAGAGTAAAAATGTGAGGACAAAATCACAAGAAAAAGTGCATACAAGCAGTTTTGCAGCAGTTTAAATGCATTGACAATGTTAAGCTATTTAACCTTATTTAATTGCTTAATTTACTTATTTTTTAGAAGGTCTATATATGTGTATCTACACTACACATTTGTTGCTAGACATTTTATAATCTAACAAACCTAACATTTTTATATTTCAGTAGACAATAAATGTGGGTGTAGTATAGCACAATAGTTGTATTGTTCCATGCTTGAGGCAGGGATGGTTTTTTTTTTGTGGGAGCAGTGATGGTGAATGCTTTGTTTCTTCTACTCTCCTGGGATACTTCTATGTTCATAATAACTTTAGGTGGCTTCAAAGAGCTCTATATTTGCAAATGTTTTTAAAATCCAAAAAGAATCATTTGCCACCTACACACTTGCTATTAGCGCAGTGTAATCACACCCTCTGCTCTGCTGTTCTGAACTGAATTCCTAAACCCTCAGTGAGACTGAATAAAATGTGCAGTAAAACATATAATTAGCAATACATCTAAGATGTTGTTTAGGTTAACATCTGTACACAACATGTAGAGTGTACTCTGAATGTACAGTAGAGACTTGTTTGGGCTTACAGTAAAAAGAGTAACTAGTAATGGACATATGACAGAAGAAAAGCTTATGGAAGTTTCAAAGGTTTTGACACAACAGTAAGAGAATTATATAATTCTTACTATGAATTCATAAGCAGCAGCACATGGCAGAATGTGGGAACCAACTATAGACAAGGCACCTGTCCATAACAGAGCACACATAAAAAAAACTCTTCTTCTGCACACACACACAATTGTGACTCTTCTAATTAAAACTTCCCTTCCATATCTGTAAAGAGGAATAGCTATAAATACTAGCACCACATCTAATCCCCTCCACCAACCAGCAAAAGAATGGCCTGGCTGTCCTCTCCAATATAATAATGTAGAGCATAGATATAAACAGATTAATACTGGATTAACCAAATTTGTAAAACAAATAAATTGAAACATAAAAAAGAAACTGGGATGATATTGGACATATAATGCATATAACAAATCCTACATGAATCTGGGCTTGGGGCCAGGTCTGCACTATGCTAAATTATTTAGTCAACACAACCCATACCAGCTAGATGTTTGAAATACTATTTCAAAGTGCCCAATATGATTGGTTTTTGATTGGTACAGTGTTTAAAATTCTCTGTATGCATACACAAAGCTTAGTGGTTGAAAAGTAATCTGAAAAAAAAGAATAATGATTAGTGTAATTTGAATTAAGAAGATATAAAAATGTTCACAGTCATTAAAACTCGACCATATGGAATCTGAAAATAGATTATACATCTCAGTCACTGATTTTCATATTTTCTTTGGTATACTGAACATATACATTGCTAAACATTACAACATTAAACATTGCCTTTGGCATAGATGAGTCATTTTGTGCAGATTAGCCTGGCAGTTGATGGATGTCAAAGGATTACATCAGAGTTAAGCTTCCCTGTGCAGTGTTAATTAGATTGATAGTTATATAATTTTTTGGCAAAACTGCAATATCCTTGTATGGTATGCATTTGTTAACACCAGTTATTCATGCATAAAATAACTATATTTTGCAGTTGTTAAATTTGCTAATAAAGTTTATGAATTGCAACACAAAAAGGGCAACAGCAAAATGCATGGCAATTGTTTCAGGCTACTGTTTTCCAGTGGTGTGCAGTGCATACAGTGAGTACCCCTGCTGCTGAGCAATGGGCATCTTACTTGCCACCCATTTCTACGACATTGTCCACCAACTCTGCTTACTTTGCCCTCTTTCTCTCATTGACCTCCTCCCAGGGAATACTAAGCTCTAGGAGTATGAGCTGCTTGGAGACTTTGGAGTCCAGTACAATGTTTGGCCTTAGTGCTATTGTGGCAGCAGTTTCTTTCAACTTCAGTAGCTTTCCCAGTTCAACTTTCAACTCACAGTCTTGTGCTGTTGCTAGCAACCCAGGGGAGGTGGTCCTGTCATCTTACGGTAATTTCTCTCCAGCCCTGACAAAAGTGATGGTTTTCTTCACTGGGCAGAGGCACCTCCAGTGGCCAGTTCCACTCTGAATGGTGTCTGTCATGGCTTTCAGGACTTGGTCATGACATCATTGGTTTTTCTCTTCAACCAGGGCTTTTGGACAGCTGCTAAGAATGTGCTTGCTGTTCTGCCAATATAGGGTGATGCTGCTCAGACAGAGTCGTAGTCAATTTCTGTAGAAAAATGCTGACACTCCTCTTAAAGCCCTCCACTGTTGAGATTGAGAGAGGCTAGAGAATCTGTGTCAGGATACCGTGTCTTAAATTTTCCTGCTAGGCCTGGCTTATCCACTGCATTCAACCAGGTTTCTAGCTCTTTATTGGTGGCTCAAATGGATGCCATGTCTCTCAGGTTGCAGTCAAACACCTTTCCCTGGCTCTTCACTGCTTTCTCTGTTTTTTCATATACTTTGTATGGTGATCCTGGGGTGGAGCAGGCTCTTACCTTCTTGACAACCTCTCCAGCAGAGCTCCTTTCCGTCAAACTCCAGAGTTGGCGCAGGTGCCTCAGATCTTGCTGCCTGCAATCATCGCCGAGAGTATCCCTGAGGTGGTAGTTGATCTTAGCTTTGGAGCAGGGGAGTCGGCCCCTGCGCTTCTGACCTAGCAGCTGTCTTGTAAATCCAAAAGGATTTGTTAGAAAGGTAGTTTCCTTCTTGGCTCTTTTCTTCCTCCATCTCCTGTACCACTCACCCCTTCTCAAGGTTATGAGTTTCTTATGGAGGATACTTCCCAGCTCAGAGAGAGCTGATCCAGAGCCACAGGGAATAGTAAGTTCTAGCAGTTCTAGCAGTATAATCTGCTTATTAGATCTGGGCAATGTCTGACCTTAGCGTTATTGTGGCGGCAGGTTCATTAACATTATTTCACATTCCTTAGTAAAAATACTATGAAAATTACTTTGATGGGAAAGTGGGTGAACAAGATAAAAGTTGTATATACGATTATATTTAATAGCAGATGTCCTCATCCAACAAGACATACACTTACATTTTGTCATTTGGCAGACACCCTAATCCAGAGTGATTTACAACTAATACAATCCAATAATAGGAGCAATTACACTGCAAGCATTGTTGGACCTTGCTCAAGGATTGTGAGTTAAAATCTGGCTCTGCAACTGTTGAGCCTTTATACAAAACTCTCACTTGCTTAGTTCAGTTCTAAGTTGCTCTGGGTAGTCACATCTGATAATGCAAATGTAATGCTATTGTCCTGCAATGATTAGAGGTTTGAGTGGAAAGTTAACTGAGTGACTTAACATGGAATTAGGGTCTTAGCTAATTATACAAAGTTAGATTAAAATGAATTGTATGCACTTGAGCACTGAATGAGCTTAATGATAATTTTTACTTACAGGGGTTGCTTGATGAGAGGGCAGTGAATGAAATTGTTGATTGCAGTGGTATAATTTTCTCCCTTACTTTGTGACTTATGCTAAACTACAGGCTATGTTGATTACCTCATGAACAATATAGAGCAATGCTTTAGTGATTAGATTTTTCTGGGCCTTGCTAAGCTGGTCTATAGTAAGTTCTTGTAAATTTTACCAATTCTTAAGCCTTTTTGCCACCACATGTCAGTGTGACTATACAGCAGCTTGGCCAAAATTCTGAAAAGGTAATCAAATATAGAATAAATTTCATTATTCACTGCCTGAAATTGGGTATGTGCCACCACTAGAAGCTTCAAGTGTGCATGCTGCTGTGCAAGATTTTTCTATCGAGGAGGCGGAAGCATTTTTAAGAGAGATCTGTACTGCCGCCTCTGACCAGAGAGGGCAATAGGGGGTTATAGTGCAAGCTAGCTTGTCATGCTTGTCAAAACTACATTTCCCAGAATGCCTAGTCGACTAAGCAGCCTCCAACTTCTTACAGCTGTAGGGTAGTGTATAGAAGAGTTAACAATGCCAACATTCTCTGTTGGACCTTTTGTAAAATGGGAGCCCTAGGACATTGTGTGTGACAATGATTCATATTATAGAAAAGAAAAGAATGAAATAATTGACTGCTAATGAGAAAAAAAGAAGAAAGAAATGAGTGCTAATGAATTCTAAAGAGAAGACAAAGACTAAGAGAGAGTGTACATTCAAAAGACAGAGTTTACAGGACCAAAGTAGGAAGAAGCAGGCCATGAGTAAAAGAAAATTTTGTCATAATTGAAGAACATGTTAACTGTTACAAAGTGAAGGTGAAACAATGTGAAAGTGAAATGAGAAGAGATTATAAACTGAGAGAATTTGGCTTAAAGAGTCAAATTGAAGAAAGTCAAATAATGATTTGTGGCACATATTGTACAGAATTAAAATAAATAATATGTAAGTTGAGAACTGAAGTGAATAAGTACAGTCATACCTTGGCACTTTGCAGCTCATTGTATTTGGTTGTCAATGCATTTTTATGAGACAAAATTGTCTCGCCTTTCTTCTTATGCTCGGCAAAACGCATTGTTAAGATACGTGGCTCGTATGCCTTTCCAGCCAAAATATGAAGACATGTCAGTCTCAGCTCAGTTATCCCCTAAAACCCAGTGTAAAATTCCTTGTGGGTTTTTTACATGCATGTCCTAGGAAGGTTAGTGATAACAGACAGAACCAACCAAAAATAAAACAGTGATAACCATGATAAAGCTTAATGTATTTATAATAAACAATGGCACTTATATTTCATGTAATTATTGTTTTTTTGTCTAAGTATATATGTGATTAAGGGGTCTGGAATATATGAATTCGATTTACATTATTCCTTTTGGGAAAAATTCTCTTGGTACTGGTCCTTTTCAGCACTTTAAGTGGCTTCTGGAATTAATTAACGAGTACCGAGGATCTACTGTGTTATATTTAAGTATATTCTAAAGAAAAGGAACAGTGTTAATTTGTATCTGTAGAAAGAAAGGAGAATATAACATTTATTTAATTTTGGCACGTTGAGAAAATGCATGTTATCATTGTGTAATAAAATTTCGAGTCACAGCCAGTTTTATTTCACAGTCTATTACAGTCAGTGACAAAAAAATAAAAACAACTCACAAAGAAGGTTGTTGGTATCAAATTATAGCTGTTGGTATCGAATTAAACTTAAATTTTAGACTAAAGCTAGGACTACTTAACATTAGATCACTTACAAACAAAGCAGTGATTGTAAATGAAATGATCACTGATAAACGCTTACACGCTCTCTGTCTCACTGAGACTTGGATTAGACCTGATGAATATTTAGCCTTAAAATGAAGAGCCTCACCCCTCCTGGAATACAGTCATGCCTAGTCACCATCGTCCTAATGTCTTTGAGGAGGCATAGCCACAAGATTTTTGACAAAGAGTTAGGTGTTACAAATAATTCCCAATACAAGGCTAATTCTTTTGAAATACTGATTCTTAATGTGACTGATCCATCGTTATGGAAGTCAAAACCACACTCTTTCCAGCTTATCACTATTTACCACCCTCCTGATCCCTATTCAGAATTTCTTCAGGAATTTGCTAACTTTCTTTCCTGCTAAGAACTGTCAACAGATAAGGATTTATTTGTAGGTGATTTCAATATTCATTTTGACAATGAGCAGGATCCACTTAGAATTGCTTTCGAGTCCATCTTAGAATCCATGGGTATCAATCAGAATGTGATGGGTCCAACCCACCGCTGTAATCATACTTTAGATCTAATATTAACATTTGGTATCAATATAGACAACCTTGATGTTTTCCCACAAAGTGATTCGATTTCAGATCACTATCTTTTAGTATTTGAGATATCTCTAATAAATGAAGTCCATCTGCTTCGTTATCACACCAAGCGCACGATCACACCTGCTACTCCAGCTGCGTTTATTAAAAGCCTACCAAACTTGAAATTTAATACACCTATGGAGATAAATCATCTTGAGTGTGTAAATGAGCAATTGGTATGTGTGCTTCACTTAACCCTGGACATGATTGCTCCTGCTAGGGTCAAACGCATTAGGGAAAAAGGCTAGCACCATGGTATTGGTAGCGTGGATCGCTGTATCTTCCCTCTCTTTACCCGTTCTTCGCCCCAATCATAAACTTTACAACATCTTGGAATGCAAGAAGGCCCAACATCTGGACAGGATCTTAACCCCCACCGTTTGACTCCATCAACAGTTAACAGTTAATCATAAACTAAGTCCATGTGCTAATCTTAAAAAGAGGTTTCAACGGTCCAGACCACCAAGTTTCCTCAATTTTCCTTTTAAAACTGATTGTTGCAGAATATAACGGTTTCCTTCACAGTGAACCTTTCATCACAGCCTCTTGTAAGCCTTATCACCCCAGGAAAGGCGCCAGAAAGACACCCCTGGATTTATGACACAAAGAACTCAGCTCTTGTCCTAAGAAGCACAACTTTAATAATTGTATTCAACTTCTTCTGGGAACAGATTATCTTCATCGAAACCTTTTAATTACATAACAAATAATCTTTGGATCCTGAGAAGTCCAAACACGCTATATACATTTAAATGATTCATAGAAAGAGTGGATCAAGGATATTCTTTTATATCCACACAGCGTTATAGATTATACATATGTATGTTACTGAATTTATGTTCTTCATATCTACTTGATTAATGTTTTAGTATAATTATCTTTTTGTTTTGATATTTAGTGATCTGGTTTAGTATGATATATAGAAATAACAGCTTTTGCCTATGTGTTTTGATCGATCGGGTTTTAATAATTTGTGCAACAACATGAAGTTATTTACAATGTACCGTTTCCTACAGCTTGTATTAATCATAGTATTGTTTAGTTAAAAGTATAGTAAATGCCTGTGCTGTAGTTAGAATGCTTTAACGATGTTCTAGGTTATCAATTCAAGGTGCTTTTGATCATCTGAACCTTACAACGAAGTCTGCATCTAAACTTGTAACTTTGAGGATTTTTGGTTATTGTGTGATACTTTTCAATCTCTTTTAGATACGTAGGAATATTATTTAAACCAAGTTAGACGTCTGTGGTTTATGGTGAAATAAGGCAACGGCGATAGGAGAGCTTTACTGAGGAGTCAGCTTCTCATTGGCTAAGTAAGGGCAACTCCTTATGTCCCGCCTCCAGCTGCCCCCCGAGCTGAAACATTCAAAAGGCAACGCGGGACGACCACGTGGTAAGATAGCTTCAAGTTTTGTGTTTCAAGTCTTGTGTCTTTATGTTCTTTAAGTCTATCTTTTGTCTTTTTTAATTTTTCCTTTTTGTAACTTTTTTGATTATTCATTTTACTCAAGTTTTCGCATTTTACTTTAAAGTTTCCTGTATACAGCAGTCTTAAGTAGTTCGGTATCGCTGAACTAGAAGATAGTTAAAAGACCAACCAGACTCTAAGCTCGACCATTTTTTGTACCATACAAGTTTTTCAAGTTTTGTTGAAGCTCGTGGTGCTAGAACGTGCTCGACTCCACCTTTATCTGTGGCCAAGATAGAATCCGAGTCACACGCCCGCAAGTCGAGGTCAAGGAACCTGATCACCAACAGCTGGGAAAAAGTCAAACTGGAGCGAGGCCCTCAACCCATCTGTGGTCCCACGGACCGAAGACACGGACCGAAGACACGGACCGAAGACACGGACCGAAGACATGGACCGGAGGCCTATAGCCAAGATCTTACAGTCCACCAAACAGGAGCATCAGAATCTGAAGATTTTTACCGCTTCAGTTCCATGTGTGACGTCGGACAAAAGGCAGAGGCCCGGTTCCGTTCCATCTTCTTCGCGTGAGCCTCCACAAAGCAATTGGCAAGTACCACTGTTGTGGCTGTTCTGGGTCCCTGATTTTTCGTACTTTGCGTCGTGAAGCTAAAACCACGCTTCAACATAGACTTATTCATGCCTAAATAATTTTTAACACACTATCCACATTCAATGTAATTAAGGTTACCAGTAGCATTGCAACGTTAGTATTATTGCGCGACCGATAAGTTACATAGAGTCATCTCGGTTTCCGATTTTATTACTGTAATGTGTACGCTTGCCATTGTTCCCTGTTCTCCATACTGTGATATATACATGTTCATCGTCATTTTATGATTTTAACTCTGTGATACACTTGTTATTACATTAGATAATCTGTTGGTATTGCCTTGTTTGTAGTTAATAAACTTGTTTATAAACCTTTTGAATTTGCCGCCTGGTTTGAGAGCTCATTCATTCAGAATTGAGAAAAACACTTGGCAATTCACGATTCAACCTCGCTATCAAGTTTGTGTGTTTCCTTTTTCCTGGTTTCCAGCTCGGCCATGATTCTTTATATTTATCATTATCGATTTGTGGGTGCCTCCGTAAAATTTCTTAATTAAGAGATATATTTTTAATTAATTAAAGTTTAATTAAAAATTATCCAATTGAAAAGTGTCGTCTTAGTTTGCTACGTAATATGACCACACCCCCGTACCCTTAAAGCAAAGAACACGGCATTTAAGCGCAATGGGAACAGAGTAAATTGGAGGTGTTTAAGATTGCTTGGAGGGACAGCATGGCAGAGTATAAGCATGCCCTCACTAAAGCTAAGGCTGCATACACCTCTTAAATCATAGAGAAAAATAAGAATAATCCAAGATTTCTCTTTAATACAGTCTCCAAATTACCAAAAAAAACCACAGAAAGTGATTCTCACGTTCTGTGTAATTTTAACAGTAATGATTTCATGACTTTCTTTAATAATAAGATAGAAAACATTAGGCATAAAACTCAATGCTCATCACATCACCAAACTATTCAGCCACCTTCCAGATGCAGCACTAGTGAAGACATCAGTTTAATAATCTTTTACCCCAATTACTAATACTGAACTATCCGCACTGATCAGCTCGTCTAAGTCATCAACATGTTTATTAGATCCAATTCCTACACGTTCACTCAAACAAGTATTACCCAGTGTTATAGAGCCAGTGTTAGTTATTTTAAATTCATCCCTTACCTTTGGTTATGTGCCCAAATCCTTTAAGTGTGCCGTTATCAAACCACTGATTAAAAAAAGCCAATCCTGACCCTTGTGTGATATCTAATTCTAGACCAATTTCAAATCTACCATTTCTGTAAAAGATCTTAGAAAAAGCCGTCTATTAGCAGCTCTGCAGTTACCTCCAAAGGAAGGAAATTTATGAAACATTTCAGTCTGGCATCATAGTACTGAAACAGCATTAATTAGGGTACTAAATGACTTGTTAATGTCCTCAGATAAGGGATGTTTTTAATTTCTTGTTCTGTTAGATTTAAGTGCAGCATTTGACACTATAGATCATGATGTTTTACTAAATAGACTAGAAAATACTGTAGGTATTAAGGGATCAGCACTTTCTTGGTTTAAATCCTACTTAACTGACCGGTACCAGTTCATATAAATAATCTAAGGTCTAAGCTCTCAAAAGTGAAGTATGGCATGCCTCAGGGGTCAGTGCTTGGCCAGCTTTTATTCTCTCTGTACATGCTGCCACTAGGCTCAGTTATTCGCAAACATGGCATTAGTTTCCACTGCTATGCAGATGATACACAGCTGTACATATCAGCCAAACCTAATGACAGCCTTACAATCAACAAAATTGAGGACTGTGTAAAGGAAATAAAAGATTGGATGTTATTTAATTTTCTCTTACTTAACTTTGATAAAACTGAGGTTCTATTGGTAGGACCCAAGGCTGTGAGAGACAGGTTAGCTACATCTATCCTAAATCTAGATGGCTGTCCAGTATTGCCAAGTCCGTCTGTAAAAAACTTAGGGGTCACATTTGATTCAGATCTCTCCTTTGATGCACACATTAGCAGCATCACTCGAATTGCTTTCTTTCAATTACAAAATATCGCTAAACTTAGAAATATCCTCTCTTTTAATGATGCAGAGAAACTTGTTCATGCGTTTATAACCTGAAGGTCGGATTACTGTAACGCCTTACTTACTGGATGCTCTAGTAAATAAACTTTAGTTAGTTCAGAATGCAGCTGCCCGAGTGCTATCCGAACTAGAAAATTTGATCATCTATAATCAGACTGCAACTGGTTACCCATCATTCCGCATTGATTACAAAATACTCTTATAACTTATAAACTCTACATGGCCTGGGCCACATATCTGAGTGACCTCTAGAGTTTTACAAATCAACTCGTCTACTTCATTCGCAGGTTGCCAGGAAACTTCTGTTAGTTCCTAGAATTAAAACAAGTCACAGCAAGGGGGAAAGGCTTTCCTTCTCATACATGCCCCCCAACTCTGGAATAAACGTCCTCTTTCATTCGGATTCAGACACCCTCCAAAGTTTTAAGTCTAGCCTAAAGACATACGTATTTACTCAGGGCTTGTTGACTAATTTAGACAGGATGCATGGCTTTGGTCACTGGGGCCTGAGTCTGGGTCATGTCTGGCCGCCCTGCCTGTCCGTTGCCGGGAGTGTTCGAGTGGGCGTCTTGGCTGAAACTAGGCTTCGGTCCTTGTTCTCTCTTGACTCATGCAATCCTTGCCTTAGAATAAGGGCCGGAGCTTGGGGTTCATAGTCAAAGAGTTCTTTGGTGACAGAGACTTGGGTGCTGTCTTCTGCCGCTCTGGGGTTGCCAATGTCTCGTGAATCCCTCTTTGGCTGTGTTTCCTACCAGTTCTCCTCTTTCTAGCTTCTAGCTATGCGGCTATAGCTAATTCTGCCGGGGTCTCATGCCTACCCTTGGCAATCAGTTGATTGACATGGCAATCATCTCAGGATTGTTAATAACACTGTGCTCTCTAATCATAAAACTAATTACATTTTCTGTTTTTCTCTCCGAGCCTTTTTTCCCCGCAGTTCCGGCCCCACCTGATGTTCAATCTGATGGGAGCTCCCTGTGCATAATTCACATTTTTATTCTACATGACTCCATGACCTTTCGTTTTCGCTCTTAGATTTATCCTCATACCTGGGCCACTTAATGTCGAAATGTGAATCTTCACATTTTATTATTCGACTTTTGACTCCATACTGTAGTTTTGCTCTTATATTTATCATCATAACCCCTGCCACTTAAATGTCGATGTGGCATACTTCAATTGTAGTCGAACTTTGACTCCATGCAACTTTAGTTCGCTCTTAGAAGATTATCATCTACGACGCCGCCCAAGGGGAGGTTGGGTCCCTTTTTGAGTCTTGGTCCTCCCAAGGTTTCTTCCTAGAACTAGGGAGTTTTTCCTTGCCACTGTCGCCCTAGGCTTGCTCAATTTGGGATTGGACGTAGTTATTAGGAGATAATCTAAACTTGTAAAGTTGCTTTGAGACAATGCTCCATTGTAAAAAGCACTATATAAATAAATCTGACTTGACTTGACTTAAACTCTATATGTATGACATATGTAAATGATATGTAAGAGCAGAAGCTCTGCAGAGGTCGGTGCAGACAGCCCAGTACATCACTGGATTTCAGGTACAGCCAGTAGTACCATTGTAACAACCTATGGACCAGACACTACATCGCGCACATTATTATTACTGCATATATATATATATATATATATATATATATATATGTGTGTGTGTGTGTGTGTGTGTGTGTGTGTGTGTGTGTGTGTTTAAAGTTTATTCTTTAAGGATGTGATTGCACATGCATCCAAGTTTTTCACTCAACTACACACCTGTTTAAATGTGATGTGACAATAAACATGATTGATTACTACCTGTAGCTGCAAAGGCTCCCCACACCATGACACCCCTACCCCCATGCTTAATGTTAGTAGAGATTTTCGCAGTTGTATTTCTCACCAGATCTTCAAAGATACCTCTCACACCTCCACACAACTCTGCTGAACCACTCCGAATCAGACTTTCCATATTCTGCCAGAAACTTCATTCTGTCCTTGAAGATTTACTTACACAGCAGTGGCTTTTTAGCATAACTTCTAGACACAAAACCTGCATTAGACAACCTTTTGGGTATTGTTCTCAAAAGAGTATTTTCAAAAGACTTCTCTTGTTTTCTGAGGTCTTGAATTCTGCTGACAATTTAAAAGGTTTTATCATAGACAAGGGTTTTATCACCAGACATAAATAAAACATTTGTATCATTTGTTTATTCGGTGTACTCTATTTTGAAATTTATCCTAATAATCTGCTTTTCATTGGCTGGATGTCTTCCTATTGATCTCACTTTATATACTATATACAAGTGTTTTTCAATCCTGGTCCCCACCGCTCTGCACAATTTAGTGCTTCTCCTATTTAAACACACTCACTTTAACCCAATAACGACTTGTTAATGAGCTAAGTATTTGGATCAGGTGTGTTGTGAGCAGGAAAACACTAAAACATGCAGAGCAGAGGGACACCAGGACCAGGATAGTAGTAGTGTAGTAGATATACAGTGGTGCTTGAAAGTTTGTGAACCTTTTAGAATTTTCTATATTTCTGCATAAATATGACCTAACATATTATCAGATTTTCACAAAAGTCCTAAAAGTAGATAAAGAGAACCCAGTTAAACAAAGGAAACAAAAATATTATACTCGACAATTTATTTATTGAAGAAAATGATCATATACTGCTTATTAGTGAGTGGCAAAAATATGTGAACCTCTAGGATTAGCAGTTAATTTGAAGGTGAACTTAGAGTCAGGTGTTTTCAATCAATGGGATGACAATCAGGTGTGAGTGGGCACCCTGTTTTTATGTTACAGTCTGCTCTTCACAACACATGTTTGTGGAAGTGTTTCATCGCACTAACAAAGGAGATTTCTGAGGACCTCAGAAAAAGGGTTGTTGATCCTCATCAGGCTGGAAAAGGTTATGAAACCGTCTCTAAAGAGATTGGACTCCACCAATCCACAGTCAGACAGATTGTGTACAAATGGAGGAAATTCAAGACCATTGTTACCCTCCCCAGGAGTGGTCGACCAACAAAGATCACTCCAAGAGCAAATCGTGTAATAGTTGGCGAGGTCACAAAGGACCCCAGGGTAACTTCTAAGCAACTGAAGGCCTCACTCACATTGGCTAATGTTAATGTTCATGAGTCCACCATCAGAAGAAGACTGAACAACAATGGTGTGCATGGCAGGGCTGCAAGGAGAAAGCCACTGCTCTCCAAAATGAACATTGCTGCTCGTCTGCAGTTTGCTAAAGATCAAGTGGACAAGCCAGAAGGCTATTGGAAGAATGTTTTGTGGATGGATGAGACTATAATAGAACTTTTTGGTTTAAAATAAAAGTGTGAGAAAGGAAAACGCTACATTCCAACGTAAGAACCTTATCCCATCTGTGAAACGTGGTGGTGGTAGTATCATGGTATGAGCCTGTTTTGCTGCATCTGGGCCAGAACGGCTTGCCATCATTGATGGAACAATGAATTCTGAATTATATTAGTGAATTCTAAAGGAAAATGTCAAGACATCTGTCCATGAACTGCAAGACAATGACCCTAAGCACACAAGTCGTTCTACCAAAGAATGGTTAAAGAAGAATAAAGTTAATGTTTTGGAATGGCCAAGACAAAGTCCTAACCTTAATCCAATCGAAATGTTGTGGAAGGACCTGAAGCGAGCAGTTAATGTGAGGAAACCCACCAACATCCCAGAGTTGAAGCTGTTCTGTATGGAGGAATGGGCTAAAATTCCTCCAAGCCGGTGTGCAGGACCGATCAACAGTTACCGGAAACATTTAGTTGCAGTTATTGCTGCACAGGGGGGTCACACCAGATACTGAAAGCAAATGTTCACATACTTTTGCCTTTCACTAATATGTAATATTGGATAATTTTCCTCAATAAATAAATGACCAAGTATAATATTTTTGTTTCATTTGTTTAATCGGGTTCTCTGTATCTACCTTTAGGACTTATGTGAAAATCTGATGATGTTTTAGGTCATATTTATGCAGAAATATAGAAAATTGTAAAGGGTTCACAAACATTCAAGCACCACTGTACAGTGGTTATAAAAAGTCTACACACCCCCGTTAAAATGACAGGTTTTTTGATGTAAAAATCCAGACCAAAATAATAATTTCATTTTTATTTCCACCTTTAATGTGGTACTTATAATTGCACAAACTTATAATCTGTGCAATTCAATTGAAAAAACAAAAATAAAATCGATTAAGTGGGGATAAACTTAAAAAACAAATATGGTTGCATAAGGGTGCACACCCTCTTATAATTGCAGATATGGCTGTGATTAGAATTAACCAGTCACATTGAAACTCATGCATAACAGTAGTCTGTACACACCTGCCATCAGTTAGTGACTCAGATTAACCCTTTATAAAGTTCAGCTGTTTTAGTAGGATTTTCCTGATATTTACTTAGATGCAAGAGCTTACAAAGCATCAAAAGGATCTTAATGTTGAAAGGAATCAGTCAGGAGAAGGGTATAAAATATTCCAAGAAATTAGATATACCATGGAACACAGTGAAGACGGTCATCAACAAGTGGATACAATACGGCACAACCACGACATTACAGAAAACTGGATGTCCCATCACATTTGATGACAAGACAAGAACAAAGTGGCCTGGGAGGCTGCGAAGAGGCCTACAGCAACATTACAGGAGCTGCAGTAAATTCTGGCAAGTACTGGCTGTTTACTACTTCCGTATTCTTCATATGTATTGGCAATGGGGTAGGGTGGCAAGATGGAGGCCTACAAGCCCGGCTACAGTTTGCACCCTACAGCAAGTCAACCAAAAACATGTGGAGTTTATGGTCCAATAAGACAAAAGTTTAACTTTTTTGGCCATAATTCCAAAAGGTATGTGTGGCACAAAAAAAAAACACTGCATATCACCAAAAGAACACCATGTTGGTGGCAGCATTATGCTTTGCAGCTGTTTTTCTTCAGCTAGAATTGATGCTTTAGTCAAGGTGGGAATTATGAACAGTTCCAAATATCAGTTAGTTCTGGTACAAAACCTTAAGACCTCTGCTAAGAAGATGAAAAGTAATTTCACCTTTCCGAAGGACAATGACCCAAAACACACCTCCATCAAAACATCAAAGGAATGGCTTCACCAGAAGAAGATCAAAGTTTTAGAATGGCTCAGCCAAAGCCCAGACATGAATTCAATTGACCATCTGTGGGGTTACCTGAAAAAGGTTGCGTACAGTAGGTGACCTCGCAATCCGACAGATTTGGAATGCTTTAGCACGGAAGAGTGGGCAAAGATTGCCAAGTCAAGTGGTGTCATTGGGACAGACTACTACCCAAAAGACTATATGCTGTCATAAAATCAAAACAAAACAAAAAAAAGAAAGAAAGAAAGAAAGAAAGTTTTTAAATGTAATTGTACAGATTCTAGGGAACATTAATGGTGGAAAAAGTTTTTAAATGATTCGGTGAACATGTTCAGTGAACATGAGTGTGTAGACTGTGGTAGCCTAGCGGTTAAGATACTGGACTTTGGACCAGAAGATCCAGGGTTCAAACCCCACCTCTGCCAAGCTGCCACTGTTGGGTCCTTGAGCAAGGCCCTTAACCCACAACTGCTTGGACTGTAAGACTGTATCAATTGTAAGTCGCTCTGGATAAGGGCGTCTGTTAAATGCTGTAAATGTAAATGTAAATGTAATGTAGTATGCTGGGTTAAAACAGATAACTTGGTAATGCAGTTTTATTCTACGAATGCACATGGAAATATTGATGACTTGAATAACTAAATACACTGGAGTAAATAGCGACGGTTGTAAGGAGAACAGGAAACATATACTGGCCACATAAACAGGATAACAAGACAAGGAAACATAACAACAAGAGGAAACATAAAACCTAATGAAGTTCATACAGGGAGTTCAGACTTGCACACATACAGACACACTTGTGATTGGAGGGAGTATTCTGGCTGTAAGGTCAGAAGGAGGACAGTGTGAGTGTGTACAAGTGCAGGAACACAGCACAGTACTAACCCACCCTTCTGCTTATTAACATTCCTGTGCCAGCAGTTAATATAATCTGACTTGGTGTGCAGGGCATGGCCAGAGCACCAGGGCCATGGGGCACCACTGCATACCAGAGATAGAGATGGAAAGAGACTTTGAAACGGGATCTGTTGTACCCAAACCAAAGCCTGGCAGTGCAATATATCTTTCAGCTATTACACCCTTTATAGCTGAAAAATGTATGCTTGAGTGTGTATTTTCATGTTCTAGTTTGTTAATTTTGATGTATTTTACTGTTTGCTTTGCTCATGCATGTGTTTACTTCTCTGCGGATTTCCATTGTTAAGTATATTGCCTTCCTTCGTTACTATGAAAATAAATGAGTCAGTGCATGGGTTTTTACAGTGCACATTAGTATGTGCATGAGAACAGTATTATGCAAATGTTTGGACAACTCAAGTTACTTTTCTAAATGAAAATATTTCTGCATGGGACAAATGTAAATATGATATATTTCTGTAGATTTCCTTAACCATTAAAAAGGGCTGAGTCCTTAAAAATCTCAGTGGATCATCTGGAAAGGTGCCTGAACTTTTGCACACATCAAATTTTATTTTATTTTTATTTTTTTCTAATATGGTTTACATACAGTATATGCACTAACATTTGTAAAAATATATATTTATATATTTTTTTCCCCCTGCAAAGTTAATTTCATTTAGATAAAGCATGTAATATGGCATGCTCAACTTTTGCATAAGACTGAATATATATGCATTAGAGCTTGTGTCAGCCTGTGTGTATGTGTGATGAAGATTACGATGAAACCTTAATGAGAGCTTGGCACTTCCACATGGTTGTCAGCTTTGTTCCACCCCCGCCTGCAGCATTTAAGAATTCCTCCTGCCAAGAGTCTAGCACTGTGCCAATCAGAAAGTCCCAGCACTGGCACTGAGGAGGAGAGCAGCATGTTAACGCCCCAATCTGTCATATCTGCTGCCATATCTGCACACTCAATGCTAACACACGATAATACATTCAAACACACACATGCACATGCGTGCTCACTCGCAGGCACACACATACGCATGCGCGCTAACACACACACACACACACACACACACACACACACACAAAATCCATCTGAAAATACAATCTGAATGCATTATAAAAATCTCTTCGTTTGTTATTTATTATTACATACATAATAACTGGATGAAATGAAGTGTCATACATACACAATCCCAACATACTTCACTGAGTCCAATAAAGCATTTTCATTGGCACGGCTTAATTTGTGCAGGTGCTTGGTGGAACTCTACACTGATCTCTGTCACCTCCAACAGCATAACCAAAAGATAAATACAATAGGTCTGACTTTGAAATGACTCTCTACTCCCTTTGCAGTGCACTATATGAAGCTTAGAGTAGTGGCATGAAAATGTGAAATGAGTAAATAAATTCAAGTCAACAAGTCCTGGTGTGTTTTAAAATAAGAAAAAAAAGACTGGCAAAGTCCAACTGAAAAGACTACCAAAACGCTGGTTGGTGAGTAATAAATTTACTAAAGAGGGACTTATAGACACCCTGTACATACACAATACAGGGGTGTCACTGTACATGTTTGTAACGTACCATTCGTACATCATGTCCATTACTTTGTTGAGCTCAGATGGCCAGACAACTAAAATTTGTGAAAATAAAATTATACTGGCAAAATACATTATGTCCTCTTTTTTACGTTTTTGTGTGCGGAACTGGCATGGTAACTTAGAAATTGAATTATCATGTGTTCAGTAATTCAGGTTATTAAGTATGGTGACCACAGCATCAGGGCTTGAGGAGCCTCGCTTAGCTTTCAGGTCTCCTGTTGAGGAGTATTTTGTTTTTCTCCAGTGATGTACATGGAAGAATGGACAAAGAAATGTTTATAAGATGAAGGCACCATGCTGGTGTTCTGTCAATTTATCTTACATATACCTGTATTCTACAAATTGTCACTATACCAACTCACTCTAGATTGTGTATATATATATATATATATATATATATATATATATATATATATATATATATATGTGTATATATATACACATACGTGTACAAGGTAGCACAGATTGAGATATATATATATATATATAATATATATATATATATATATATATATATATATATATATATATATATATATATATATATATATCTCAATCTGTGCTACCTTGTTGGATAATACAGTAAATATCCATTTCATGTTACTTTTGTATTCATATCTGACAATACCACAAAAATAAGCCAAAGAACACCATACTTTTGACAGACTGATGTATATAGACCCATAAAATTCTGCTATTTAAAAAAAAAAAAATAAATAAAAAATAACTATAGGTAGAACATTTTAATATGTATTCATCAATATTAATACCTTTACTCACATTTAGGAGTGATTTTGAGCTAATAGTCTACTTAGTGGCAGGTTTTCAGTAGGTGGGAGGAAACCAGAGTACCTGTTGGAAACCCATGTGGAAGAATATACCTAACACTGACAGTTACAGAGGTGAGGATCAACCCTGGGTCCTTGGGGATATGTGGTACCTAAACTAAATGCTATAAGTTATCATAGCCATTGACCATAGCTTATGAATAATGTAATACTGCATATGATATTGATAAAATGAGCTCTTTATTCAGTTGTGGGATGTTATGGTTGTCATATTACTGCAAAGATAAACAGCTCTAGGTTTCAGTGTGCAGTCCCTGAGTGATGCACAGTTGAGAAAGTGAGTTGTAGTCTGGACTGAGACATATTTAGACCTGCATTTAGACCATGAGTCATAATACAGGATGTATCTGCACATATTTGGTGAGGTCCCTAATAAATATGTCAGCTAAAAAATGCTTTCTATATTTGTTGATGTTTAAAAGGCAAACTACTCATATACAAAGAACTCAAATGAGCTGGAATGAAAACGCAAGATGGGTGGGTGTGTCTGTGGACGCGAAACAGCGTGTTGTGTATCTGTGGCTATGTGCTGTGTGTGTGAAGTTATGGTGAGAATGTTTTCCTCCCCGCTGTGCTGAGAGTGGATGGAGATTACAGAAGGAGTACAGCGACTGATTACAACATCCAAAAAGGAAGCAATTAGAGTGTGGAGGAAAACTGCAGACATAGAGCACTTCACTTTGAATAATTCAGCAGTCTAGCCAAAACACAGTGGTGGTAGGCGGTCTTAATCTCTCTTGTTTTTTCTCTCTCTCTCACTCACACGTCCAGGCCCGGCACTGGGGAATCGTTTAGCGGGTCAATGCCCCACTCACCAATCTGCATATGGTCATCATTTCATTTATTAACATACATTCATTCCTACATTTCTGGACTGCAACAAATTCCAAAAAAGGTTTAGATGGGGCAATTTAAAGCTAGTAAAGGAGTAAAAAATGTAAATAGTGTTTGATTTCAACAGGTGATGTCAATAACTAAAAAGGCAACTAACTGTACTTGAAGGTTTGCTGTGGAAACTGTTCAAATGCATTCAGTACATTAGCACCTCTCTCTTATTTGGTAGTAATTTAACATATAAAATTTTGTGCATTAAGAAAATAGATTCCGTCTTAGTTCCACAAATAAAATACCAGAAGTTGAATCTGTTCATATGGTCATAAGGTTTTGTCGGAGAAACGTTTCATCACTCATCTAAGTAACTTCTTCAGTCTCAGCTAGTTGAAAAACTTCCCCAATCTTATATACAGCACATTTGCATAATGACTGGTACCAGCACCATTGCATAACAATGGGACCGGTGATCAGTTTAATATGCAGATTACCATAACCATTAATGACAATGGCCATGTGTGCCATTCACACAGGATTGGGGAAGGGCTGCGATAGTGGCGTGGTAAGATGGTGAGAGATGTACTCTGAGGCCCCCTCCTCGGTTCAGGGATTGACGTTCTCTTTTTTTTACAAAAATGGCTTCTTTTACTCCGTGTTCAAACCATCATTCCTCCCTGTCAAGAATCTGCACGTCTTCATCCTTCAAAGAGTGGCCACTGGCCAGTAGGTAGGTGTAAACTGCAGAGCCCTGAGCTGATAAGGTAGGTTTTCTTTGTTGTGCCATCCATTTCACCAGTGGCTGTTTGGTTTCCCCGATGTTCAATTCCTGGCAATCCTCCTGGCACTTAACAGCGTACACTACATTACTCTGTTTGTGCTGGGGGACCCAATCCTTGGGGTGGACCAGTTTCTGGCGTAGCGTGTTTTGGTGTTTCAAAGCCACCGAGACATGGTGTTTGGAAAATATGCGTCTCAATTGTTCCGATGTTCCTGCTACATATGGAATCACCACTGGTTTACGCTTAGACCGTGGTTGTTGTCCTCCTCTCGTCGATCTGATGTATATAAGATTGGGGAAGTTTTCCAACTAGCTGAGATTGAAGAAGTCACTTAGATGAGTGACAAACGTTTCTCAGACAAAACCTTATGTCCAGATGAACAGATTCAGCTTCTGGGATTTTTCTTATCTGGATTATTGGGCATTATTGAGCATGCATCAAACTCATTTTATCTAAACTAATAACACAAATTGACAGCACGGTGGCTCAGTGAATGTCACTTCACAAAAAGAAGGGCCTGCGTTCAATCCCCAGGTGAAATGGTCTGAGTACTTTATGTGTGGAGTCTGCATGTCATCCCCGTGTCTGCATGGGTTTACTCTGGTTTCCTCCCACAATCCAAAGACATGCGCTTTAGGCTAATTGTTGTTTCTAACATTGCCCTCAATGTGCGTGTCAGTGCATGTGTCTGTGGACTGCGTTTGATGGATTGGTGCCCTGTCTGTTAGGAATCGACCAGGGGAAGGGGTACTGGTCGAGGGAAAGCGGTTGAGGAAGGAGGACCCAAATGCAGGAAAAATATGAATATGAAATATGAAACGTGAAATATGATCGCTCGAAATAAAGAAAGAAGTATATACGCTTTGGTGTAGCAGTGGGGGAACGAATACAAGCCTAATTAGGAAAGCCCCGACACTCATATGAGTGACTGCGGCCGGGATTCGATCCTGGGCTTCAAGGCAGCGGGTGGCGAGTGAATTGCCACTACACCAAGAGGCCATGAGAGAAGCCGGGGGCGCAGCTGAATAAGTGAGTAAGGACAAACAGAGGGGCCATACACAACGGGCTCAAACAAAGGCAACGAATGCCCAAAAAGGCTTATAATGAAAGATTGGGATAGAATGTCAAACAACCAAACTAATGCCCCAGGCGTCAGAGGGTGATTAGGTTTGATTGCATTAAAGGAAACGAAAGGAGATTGCTAAACAGCGAATCTGGGGAAGAACCGCACATGCGCGGTGGGGGGATCTCCGGAGAGACCCAGGAATAGCCGTAGCATTAGCAGAGGCGCCTGCCACGCTGCACGGGGTGCAAGCGCTGAATGAGCGAGCCAAAAATGGGGAAAATGAGGACTTCCCAGGGGGAAGGAGAAGTGCTGAGATGGCAGCCAGCCGGAAGGCGCCGATGGAGCGAGAAAGACGGCCGATCGGCGACGGCGGGCGACTTCCGAGGAGTGCAGCGGAACTATGGAGGAAGAGAGGTCAGTAGCGATAATCTATCCCTTTTCCTATCTAATTCCCTGGCATTATTACCTCGAGTCTCCGAACTCTACTCGGCTAATCTGCTCTTCGGACCAGTCGTACCATTAAGCCCTTTCAAAATTCGCTACGGAAAACTCTTCAAGACGCAGAAGATATCGCATATAAGGACTGATAGTGCGCCGTCGGCCGGCGTTTAGGAAGCGCTATTTATAGTGGTGCGGCCGCCATGTTGGCACAGCTGGCGACGCTCTCCGGCTTGGGATGCCTGGACCGTAACAGTCCCCCCCCCCCCCCGAGGGGCGGCCCCAGACGTCCCCAAACCGGTGGCCCTATCCTGCTGGAAGTCCCGGATGAGAGACCGATCCAGGATGTGCCAGTCGGGAACCCAGGAGCGTTCCTCTGGGCCATACCCCTCCCAGTCAACCAAGTACTGAGTGCTGCCCTGCACATGGTGGGAGTCGAGGAGCCGGCATACAGTGTACACCGGGGTTCCCTGGACGACGCGAGGGGCCGGCGGCCGACTGGGAGGAGTCATGGTCTGGCACATGATGGGCCGGAGTTGGGACACGTGGAAGGTGGGGTGGACCCTCATGGCCGGAGAAAATTCGAGCCGATAGGTAACCGGATTGATTCTCCGTACCACTTTGAAGGGTCCCACATACTTAGTCCCCAACTTACCCGCTCTCCGTCTGGCCGTTAGACTCCGGGTGAAACCCCGAGGACAGACTGGCTGTGGCTCCCAAAAGACGGCAAAAGGTCATCCAAAATCGACTTGCGAATTGTGGGCCCCGATCCGACACCACGTCGCTAGGCAGGCCGTGGGCAGTTTAGGCAATGCCACAAACTTGCAGGTCTTGGAGAATTGGTCAACAACCACAAGGATGATGGTGCAACCCCAAGAAGGGGGCAGGCCCGTAATGAAATTGAGGGAGATGTGGGACCAGAGACGAGAGGGGACAGGAAGCGGCTGAAGAAGGCCGCTGGGTCACTGCCGGGGAGTCTTGTTCCAAGCGCAAACCTCGCAAGCAGCAACGAAACTCTTGACGTCCGCCTCCATGCCTGGCCACCAGAAGGTCCGCCTAAGGAACTCATAAGTACGAGTGCCTCCAGGGTGCACCGTGAAGGGGGCCTCATGGCCCCAGCGAATGACCTCCCTCCGAGCGGAAGCAGGGATGAACCTGCGGCCCGGAGGGCCGTTCCCCGGGTCGGGTTCTCGGCGGAGAGCCCTGGCGATGACCTGGTCGACCTCCCAGGTCAGGGCTCCGATGAACCGAGCAGAGGGAAGTATGGGATCAGGTGTAGAAGGGGCCTCGGGGGGGATCCCACTGCCTGGAGAGGGCGTCGGGCTTGGCGTTCCTAGAGCCCGGTTGGAAGGAGACCGTGAAGTTGAACCTGGCAAAAAACAGCGACCAACGGGCCTGACGGGCGTTAAGGCGCTTGGCCTGCTGAATGTATGCCAGGTTCTTGTGGTCCGTCCAGACTAGGAATGGGTGTTTGGCCCCCTCCAGCCAGTGGCGCCACTCCTCCAACGCCAGCTTAATGGCCAGGAGTTCCCGGTCCCCGACCGGGTAGTTGCACTCGGCGGGGGTCAGACACCGGGAGAAATAAGCTCAGGGATGGAGTTTGCGGGCCGGAGCGGATCGTTGGGAGAGAACGGCGCCAACTCCCACTTCGGAAGCGTCTACCTCGATGACAAATGCCTCCTTGGGGTCAGGGAAGCATAGCACGGGCAGGTTAGTCAGAAGCCTCTTAATCTCCAGGAAGGCCTGTTGTGCCGCTTCCGTCCAGCGGAACGGCCCGGCCTCCTTGCGGTTGAGGGAGGTGAGCGGGACGGCGATAGTCCCGAAGTCCCTAACGAACCGACTGAAAAAATTGGCGAAGCCCAGGAACCGTTGGACCTGCCGTACCGAGGAGGGACGGGCCAGTCAGCCACCGCCTGGGTCTTGGCCGGGTCCATGATCAGATTCCCATGGGAGACCACAAACCCCAAAAAGGAGACGAAGGAGACATGGAACACCAACTTCTCCAATTTAACAAATAGGCGGTTGGCAAGGGGGAGCTGGAGGACGCGACAGATGTGCCGGATGTGCTCTGCCTTAGTCTTGCTAAAGATTAAGATGTCGTCGAGGTAGACGTAGACATACCGGTCAAGGGCCTCTCGCAAGACGTCATTAATGAGGCGTTGGAAGACGGCGGGGGCATTCATGAGGCCGAAGGGCATTACTAGATACTCATAATGCCCCGTGGGTGTGAGGAAAGCCGTCTTCCACTCATCTCCCGGCTGGATGTGGACAAGATTGTAGGTGCTCCGGAGCTCCAGTTTAGTGAAGACCCTGGCACCCTGGAGCGCCTCAAATGGCGTCTTCATGACAGGCAAGGGGTAACGGTCTTTGACCGTAATGGCGTTGAGACCCCCGGTAATCTATGCAGGGACGAAGGGACCCGTCCTTCTTCCCCACAAAAAAGAAGCCCGCCATGAAGAGGATGGTCGAATGTACCCCAACCGCAAGGCCTCAGCGATGTACGACCGCATGGCCTCCTGTTCGGTGCGGTTGAGGGAGAAGAGCCTCCCTCGAGGCGGGGAAGCACCGGGCAGGAGGTTGATGGCACAGTCATACTCACGGTGCGGAGGGAGAAGCTGGGCCTCCCCATTACTGAATACCCTGCCCAAGTCCTTGTACTGGGCGGGGAATGAGGAGAGGTCCAGCTCCGGCTGTTGCACAGGAGGAGTCGGCAGGGGAATGAGGCAGGCCTCTAGGCACCTAGGGGACCATGAAAAGACCGATCCAGACTGCCAGTCGATGGAGGGATTGTGGAGCTGTAACCAAGGGAGGCCCAAGACCAGTTGGTTATGGGGAGTTTGGGTTACAAGGAGAGATAGCAGTTCGGTATGGTCCCCGATGACCACTTTGAGGGGAGAGGTCTGGTGCATGACGTGGTCACAGCCCAAGGACCGACCGTCCAGGGTCCTAAACAACCGGGGCCGCTGGAGAACCTCCAGCCGTAAGTTGAGCTGTCGGGCAAGGTGAACGTCAATGAAGTTGCCGGCGGCCCCAGAATCAACCAGGGCCCGAACGGCCTTGAAGGGACCCCCTCCCTGTCCGATGCTGGCCTGTAGGAAGAGGCCGGACTGGGGAGGTAGGGACACCTCTAGGACCGGCCTCCTCGAACGGTCCCGGCACCTGCGTTTCCCGACTGGCATGGGGATTCCGCTCTGGAACCCGAAGGAGAGGAACCAGCCCTGGCCAGGTCCATGGGTTCCTCGACGTCCCTGCCGGCCGGAGGGTACATGACTTGAGCCCGAGCGGGCCAAACGGGGTCCCGAGACCCGCGGGCGGCTGCCTTTTCCCGCGCCTTCTGGCATCGGCGGGTGTCCAGGGAAGTAGTGAGGGTGTAGAGATCGTTAAGGGTTGTCGGAGGGTCGTGTGTGGCCAACTCATCCTTGAGACTCTCACTAAGTCCATTTTGGAAGATGGTCATAAGGGCCGGGTCATTCCAACCGCTCTCTGCGGCCAGGGTTTGAAAATCAATGGCATACTCAGCCGCTGAGCGTGAACCCTGGACAAGCTCAGTGAGACGAGCTGCGGCATCCCGCCCGCCATGAGGGGGGAAAAATGTGTCCTTGATGGCCTGGGTGAAGGCAGATTCAGAGCTGCAAACCTGAGAGCCAGACTCCCACTGGGCTATGGCCCAAGTCAGGGAATGGCCCGAAAGCAGGGAGATGATATAAGCTACCCGAGAGCATTGCGTAGGAAAGCGAGAGGGCTGCAGCTCGAACGTCAGCAAGCATTGAAGCAAAAACCCTTTACAGTGCTCCGCTTCCCCTGCGAACCTCTCGGGAGCGGCGATAGGAGTGTCCCCCGTCGTAACGGCCCTAGGGGCCGGAGCGGGAGGAGGGGGAGTCGACGGCCCCTGAGGCGGAGGTGTGCTCAACAACTTGGCCGTCAATTGAGTGACCGCCGAGGTGAGTTCCTGCACCTGTTGCCCCAGGGCAGTTAGTTGCTGCTCATGCCGACCAAGGGTCACACCGTGGTGCTTAAGCACAGTCCCCGCCATTGGGGGGGGGGGGGGTGGAGGGAAAGGCGCACCTGCTGGGTCCATACTGGGCACACTATACTGTTAGGAATCAACCAAGGGAAGGGGTACTGGTCGAGGGAAAGCGGTTGAGGAAGGAGGACCCAAATGCAGGAAAAATATGAATATGAAATATGAAACGTGAAATATGATCGCTCAAAATAAAGAAAGAAAAATGTAAGACACTCGTATGAGTGACTGTGGGCAGGATTCGATCTTGGGCTTCAAGGCAGCGGGTGGCGAGTTAATTGCCACTACACCAAGTGGCCGTGAGAGAAGCCGGGGGCGCAGCTGAATAAGTGAGTAAGGACAAATAGAGGGGCCGTACACAATAGGCTCAAACAAAGGCAACGAATGCCCAAAAAAGCTTACAATGAAAGATTGGGATAGAATATCAAACAACCAAACTAATGCCCCAGGCGTCAGAGGGCGATTAGGTTTGATTGCATTAAAGGAAACAAAAGGAGATCGCTAAACAGCGAATCTGGGGAAGAACCACGCATGCGCGGTGGGGGGATCTCCGGAGAGACCCAGGAATAGCCGTAGCGTTAGCAGAGGCACCTGCCACGCTGCACGGGGTGCAAGCGCTGAATGAGCGAGCCAAAAATGGGGAAAATGAGGACTTCCCAGGGGGAAGGAGAAGTGCTGAGACGGCAGCCAGGATGGAGGGAGCCACTATGGAGGAAGAGAGGACAGTAGCGATAATCTGTCCCTTTTCCTACCTGGAATTATTACCTCAAGTCTCCGAACTCTACTCGGCTGATCCGCTTTTCGGACCAGTCGTACCGTTAAAATTACACTTTCAAATTTGCTACGGAAAACTCTTCAAGACACGGAAGATATTGCATATAAGGACCGATAGTGCGCCGTCTGCCGGCGTTTAGGAAGCGCTATTTATAATGGTGCGGCCGCCATGTTGGCGCGGTCGGCGATGCCCTCCGGCTTGGGATGCCTGGACCGTAACACTGTCTTGGTGTGATAGTGGTTCTTCCTGTCTTGTGTCCTGTGCTGCTGACTACGCACCGGCTTTCCCATGACCCTGATCAGTATTAAGCGGTTAAGAAAATTAATGAATGACTGATAATAACACAAATATTTTTATTGAGCATTATGTTGAACATGATAATGAAAGGTTACAGAATAACATCATAATAATACAGAATTTCATTTATTCATGTGCACAGTTTACATTTAGTGTCCTCATTTAGCTATTTTGAATTATCCAATTAACCTTTTGTGGTTTGAATCCTGTTGTGGTTTGAAATGTGTTTAAATCAGTGTTCCATTCCTTGGCCTCTTAAAACGATTATGGATTATTTAAAAAATATCTATTATTACGACCTGTTTAATTTCACAATTTAAGCAACCCTTTGCTAATTGTTATTTAAAATGTCCTTTTATTTTCATTCATTTTCTATGGCCAGTCAAATCTGACAGAAAATCTATCAGAAAGAGACCAATCAGGTGTGAAAAGTCAGGCATCTCTGTCACAAGGTTAAAATGTTCTTTCTAAGAACCTTGCACACCTTGCACACCTTGATCTTGGAGTGGTCTTTGATGGTTTGATTGTGTCTGATTGTGGATTGATGGGGTCCTTACTCTTTAAAGGTGGATTTAACTAACTGTTTCCAGCCTGCTAAGCATCAACTCTTTTTCTTAGATCCCCAGAATGCTCCTTTGTTTATGGCTGATTGTCATTCAACTGATTGAAAATTCTTGACTCAATTTCTTCACCTTCAAATTAACTGCTAACCCGAGATGTTCACATACTTTGACCACTTCCAATAAATAAATGACCAATTATTATATTTTTTGTCATGTTTCTTTAATTAAGTTTTATTTATCTACCTGCATGACTTGTCTGTGTGATTATCTGATGATGTTGTATGTTATATATCGACAATAATATCTACATATAGAAAACATACCAGCCTACATACTGTACATCATGTTCTGAACCTGTTAGCAACAATTGTGGCTGAAATAACACAAACTCTGTGCCAACATATAGTGTGTATATACTTAATACACTTTTTCAGGACACACACAATGTATTTTATGCCAATGCTGCCCCTAAATGCATTCCTCACAAGTGCTATATCTTGGTTCAGATTATATCTTTGAGCAAATTAAGACTTTCATCACATTGCAGGGTTTAATGTGCCATTCATTCTGAGTCTGCAACTAGAAATAGTCCCTTTGGTTTAATAAATCTCTATATGTAAACACCGACAATCAGTGAAAGACCAAGGATGGGTCAAGAACAAAGGAAAGTAAACAGAATGAGAAAGGCAGATAATGGGAAATAGGCTGAAGTGTAGAGTGAAAGGAAGATTGAGAGAGAAGGATAGAGCAATGAAGAAAAAAACAGACAGCAAGTGTTGTAAGTTATAGATGGAAAGAGAGGAAGAGAATGAGGAAGACTGGAAGTAACAGCTGTAAATGATGTAATGAAAGGGTGTGCACACACGAGAGAGAGAGAGAGAGAGAGAGAGAGAGAGAGAGAGGATGGAGACAGACTTTTTTAAAAGAAAGGGGAAGTGAAGATAGAAACTTCCATAATGTATAGAGAATTGAACACTGATGTCATTGACACATAACATACAGTACTCCTATAATTTTATTGGGGATGGTGAGACTAGGAAAGATAAAGAATTATAAAGAAAAATAGCTGTCTGAACCATTGCTTAAGACCTGGCAAGAAAGAGACATATTGAAGTTGAGACACGAAAGGGAGAGAGAAGTGAATGGGATATTAAGACAGATGAAGGGGTGAGAAAGGATTACTAACAATAGATAGATAGATAGATAGATAGATAGATAGATAGATAGATAGATAGATAGACAGGTAGACAGACAGATAGACAGATAGGTTGATTGACTGACTGATTGACTGGCTGCTTGATAGATGGATAGTTAGACAGACTGTGGCATGTCAGAAAGGGAGAGCAAGAGACAGGCAATGTATGAGAAGCATGAGAGAGAGGAAGAAACAGAGAGACCCAGCTCCTCTTCTATCTCTAACTGCAGGGTGTGATTTTGCTGTTGCCAAGGCAACACCATCCTGCAGCTGTCTGTAATTCATGGTTTCCACAGTAACAACAGAGAGGACTGATCATTATTCTAGCATTTCAGGAGTATTGCAGCTGAAGGAAGCATAATTAATGATGGCACCTCACTGAGGGCAGCTTCTGTTTTTTTCTGTCACAGTAGTCTTCAGCATCATGACTCTCCTTCACATGAAGTTCCAATCAGGTTACATATGAGTGTCATGTCTGGCCACCATGATGAAAGACGACAGCAATACCAATAAAACTGGAATGAGTGAGGCAAGTTCACATTTTTTTAAAAAGATAAGCAAAACATTAAAGGAAGGCTTCTCCTGCTCCACTTTGTCCGTCATGTCTCTCTTTATACTTGAACATCTCTCAACCACATAACACTTTATACTTGAACATCTCTCAATCCATACAAGACTTACATTATACCTGATTGTTTGTTTGTTTATTTGGTTTATTGAACATCGTTATCAGTATCAATGGCCATTTCAGAAACACACACAAGTTCATATCTATACACACGGTACCTCAAGACTAGTCATATATAATACACTCAGATCAGGCCAATTTAGCATAATCAATTAAACTAGTGCATATCTTTGGACTGCGAGAGGAAACCAGAGTAAACCCACATGGACATGGGAAGGACATGCAGACTCCACACAGAAAGGACTCAGGCCTCTACACCCTGGGATCAAACCCAAGACCATCTTGCTGTGAGGCAACGGTGCAACTCACCAAGCTGCCCCTTATACCTGAACATCTCACAGTTTATACCTAAACATCTTTCAGGCCGTATATCAGTTTTACTCGAACATCTCTCAGACCAAATACCATTTTATACCTGAATATTTCACAGATTATTATTGTGATTGTGTGTTTTCTTCTCACATGCAGAGAAGAAAAGGTGAGGTGTGAATTGTGTTTGTCTGGGTTCCATCCCGATTCTGCCAAGTTCCTTTGCGTTTCATACCAGGTTCCATTAACTTCCACATTGTTTCTGGGTTGTGGTTCTGAGTGTGCAGCATGTAGCAGACTAGCGGTGCCCCTTGTGACAGAGATCATATATCACTGTGTACATGAACATGTCACTTTATAAATTAAAGTATACTCAGCCCTTTTGAAATTTATGTCATAAATGTATAAATTTTGAAATTTATGTCATTTATTTTTTCAAATATTAGACTTTTCACTCAAATTGTTATTCTCATTGTATGATATACAGTGAAAACTCACTCAATCACTATCTTATCTAATCCTGGACAGGGTAATGGGAGAGCCGGTGTCTAGTCAGTGACATAGGCTGGAACAACCCTAGACAGGGCGCCACTCCATTGCAGGGCACTTACACTCACACACTAGGGACACGTTAGAGACACGAATTAATCGAACATGCATGTCTTTGGACTGTGGGAGGAAACCAGAGTACACAAGAGAAAACCCATGAGGACACGGGGAAGACAAGCAGACTCCACACAGAAAGGACTCAGACTACTCCACCTGGGACACAGGACCTTCTCACTGTGAGGCAACAGTGCTACCCACTAAGCCACCGTGCCACCACTACAGTGAAAACACTGTGTGAAATTAGATGCAATGCAAAATAGAAACATTTTCACTAGTGGTCTCATACTTTTGGCCCCCACTTGGATTGTGGATTACTGAATACTGAAAGGAATATAGACCAACATGCTGATTAATCCTTAAGCCCAAGTTAATACAATAAAACAAAATAAACGTTGGACATCCTTGATGGTCACATATGAATTATAACTTTTAAGTAATTGTAGATAGATAGATATATTTTTAGATAGTAGATTTTTTTTTTTTTTACTTTAAACTCATCTGTAAGTTGTAATATCAACAGGTAGCAGGAGTAGCACTGTGTTGGTTATTTTTGAACTGCAGTATACACAGAACAGCCATAACATTGAGACAACCTCCTGTTTCTACATTCTTTCTACTTTATGAGCTCTACTTACAATATAGATGCATTTTGTAGTTCAGTAATAACTAATTGTACTCATTCTATTGCTCTGCATACAACCCCAAATCAGAAAAATTTGGGATGGTATGGAAAATATATGCAGTGTTCCTTACATGTCCTTTGACTTTTATTTCATTACAGAAAGTATGATCCCAAGATATTCCACGTTTTTTGTGGTCAACTTCATTTCATTTGTTAATAAACATCCATTCCTGCATTTCAGGCCTAGAACACATTCCAAAAAATTAATTTAATTTAGGGCTAGTAATGAGGTAAAAAAAACCTAAATAATCATCTGGATTTTAAACAGGGCCTGTGGTAGCCTAGCGGGTAAGGTACTGGACTACGGACCAGAAGGTCCAGGGTTCAAATCCCACCTCTGCCAAGCTGCAACTGTTGGGTCCTTGAGCAAGGCCTTTAACCCACAATTGCTTGGATTGTAAGACTGTATCAAAGGTAAGTTGCTCTGGATAAGGGCGTCTGCTAAATGCTATAAATGTAAATGTAAATGTAAACAGGTGATAATATTCATGATTTGGTAGAAAAGCAGTATCCATGAAAGGTCTTTGTGTTTTTATAAATATGGGAAGAGGATGTCAAGTTGATCAACAAATCTGTAAGAAAATTATTGAAATGTTAAATCACAGTGTTCCTTAAAGAAAGACTGGAAGCGATATACATATTTCTCACTCTACAGTGCATAATATCATTAAACAATGTAAGGTATCTGGAGGAATTTCAGTGTGTAAAGTGCAAGGGCACTGTTTAAAAAGCCCAGCAGCACTGCTGGGTGTGATTCAGTTGTACCAGCACAACACGCACTAAAACATGTTGCAGCGCAGAGAATGACCTACCTAATACCTGCTCTATGCAAAGCAACCAGATGGAATGCAGTCTGTAATTGTAGAACTACAACGTGCACAAATATGGTAGCTGGAGCTGGCAATATATTGATGTAAATAGGCAATAGTTTACGTTCACAGCTTTTAGCAGACCCCCTCATCCAGAGCAACTGCTACAGTCTTAAAACTGTTACAATCCAAGTAGTTGTGTGCCTTGCTCAAGGACCCAACAGTGGCAGCTTGACAGAGCTGGGATTTGAACCCTACACTTTCTGGTTCATATTCCAGTACCTTAACTGCTAGGTCACCACAGTTGGTCAATTAAAATTAATTCAGAGAATAATATTAATGCAAATTAGAAAACCACAATGGATAGAGATGGGTGAAATGAAGTGCATTTAACATGCACTAACAGAGTGCTGTTACACATATGACAGTAACCGAGATTAGCTATAAGTACAACAGGAAATATGCTGATTTATATGATATGATAAAGAACATTAGCCACACATATAGGAGATATTTCTATAATAAAAATTAAAGTGCTACTTTAAAATTATTTTAAACATTTTGCTGACTTTTGCTTTGTTGACTCATCTGTATGAAAATGCCTGTCAGGTGATTCAAAATAAGTGAGTAACCTGAGCGTTGGCAATACTAAAGGCTGGTCATAGCTAAACAACTTTACAGACAATAAAAAGTATGCAGTTAAATCAGTTAAAAATAGTGTTTTAAGCTGATCTAAAAATAAGGCGGAGGGGGCAACAATACAGAGAAATTGAGTGAATTGTACACTGGTGTCAACCACAACATGACTGAACTGGAGACAAAAACAAAATCCAGAACACCTAGGAAGCAAAAGTTTAATATTTGAAATTAAGTTGGGTATGTTTTACACATTCTGTGTAAGGTTTATATGGTTATTTACACAGGGTTCCATCATAACCACTTGGTAAAAGAGGAAAATAATCTCTCTCTCTCTCTCTCTCTGTCTCTCTCTCTCTCTCTCTCTGCATTATATTCTCACGGACATTTTAAAGAAACGTTAAGTGACTGGAAGGATAAGCATATTGGTTACTTTCACAGGTTAGTAATGTTTAGAGACCAGCGTGCTTGGCTAGAAACAGCAATGTCTCAGCTGGTGAAGGGTCAGCCCTTTTTAAATAGAGGGAGCGAGGAAGGGACTGGCAGCAGATATGTGACAGTAAGAGATAAGTATAATAATATAAATTTATTATACATTTAACTCAATCAGAGAAAGTAAAGAGGGATGTAAGGCCAAACTCGGTAATAAGTTCATCATAGTATGGTTAATGTGCGTTCAGGTTTGGTGGAGGAGCAATGTGCAATGTAATGGAATATAGCTTTATACTGACATACCAGCTTAATATTTATTAGACTACTATTGTATTTACATTGTATAAAATACTGTCAAATCAAGTTAATAATTCAAATAAGTCCAATGAAGTTATTTATACAGTATATCTCGCATTTACTGTATTGAGCAACAATTGAGCCTTTCCTCAAAAAAGATTTACAAATATCTTCTTCCCAGTGAGCAAGCCTAGTATGGAAAAATCCTTAAATGTGTTGATGAAGAAACCTTGGAGGACCAAGACTGAAGAAGGGACCCAACCTCCCTGGGCATCCTAGATGCATGAAATAAATTAGTTTACATGAAGTTTCCCAAACAAATCCCCTGACATTTTTCGAATGTCAGAAGGGCGTCTTGGGAGCCTCAGCCCTATTTTCTCCAGAGGCCGTATATGAGCCAGATTAGCCAGGTTCTTTACTGTGAGGTTCATATACAGCCTTTAGCGAGTTTGCGTCTGGTGTGCAGGATAGAGCATGAAGGTCTGGTGCATGAACATTCAAGCAGAGTGTCTGGTGTAAGAATAGGGGCCAGGGCACACAACAGGGGCCAGGCACCCAGTGACACAGAGACGGGACCAAGTCAGGCACAGGAAAAAGATCAAATTTCTGGGCCAGAAGGAGAAAATACCAGAATCCTGTCTTGCCAAGCGTCCCCCAAAGGTACATTGCCCACTGAGGTTGGGGGTTGGTTCTGTCCTCCTCATCACAGTAGTGTTGACTTATAACACAGTAAGAGATTTATTTATATAATTACTTTTAATTTGATATATTGAAGGACCTGATGCATTTCACAACCTGATCTTGTTTCAGTACTCTGCTAAATATTTAAAAGTATAATTTATACATTTAGGCTGTAACATGAAGTTATATCATATCAGAACTAAATGACCAAGTATAATATATTTGTCTCATTTGTTTAACTGGTTTCTCTTTATCTACTTTTAGGACTTGTGTAAAAATCTGATTATGTTTTAGGTCATATTTATGCAGAAATATAGAAAATTCTAAAATGTTCACAAACTTTCAAGCACCACTGTATGTAACACAAAATACAAACTATGGATTTTTTGTTATAATACAGACCACTATAAATTGTAGTACTTGACAAAATAGCAGACACACTTGTTATTCAATTTGCTATTTAGGTGTAGTTACAGGCAGTTAAACACAGTCCTTGTGTAGTGTGATACCGCAGAGAACATAGTGGTATAGTCAACACTTAATGACAGCAAGCTAGTGGCAAAAGACATTTCACATGGGCAGCCCAGGTGCCTCACAGCTCCAGAGTCCCTGGATCGATTCCAACTTCTGTCTGCCTGTGTGGAGTTTGCATGTCCCCCTCGTATCCATGTGGGTTTACTCCGAGCGCAATCCAAAGACAAACTTTAGGTTAATTCATTACACTAAACTGGCCCAATCTGATTATTGATATAACCTTGTGTGCTGATATAACATTGTGTCTGTCATTAAATAGCCATTGATGCTGAAAGTGTTGTTAAATAACCTAAATAAAAAAACAAACACTTAAACGTATTAAACAGTTATGTTTAATTTTGAGTCAGTTTGCTAGTTAAGTACAATGCCTATTTTGTGTTTCTACATCCTTTCCAATTCAGTGGAACTGATCATTTGGCCAGGTAATCTTTTATTCGACTTCAATTTGAGCTATTCAAAATCCAAAATAAAAGGAAAAAGCAGATCAACAAGCATTACATAATACACAAATGCTGATTAAACACCTCATAACCCTTGTGTGACTTTTTTTAATGCAAAACTTTTAAAAAATGGAGAGAAAAAATATATGAGATACAAATTAGAAGATATTTACCCAGAAATTGTACAGGACAACCAAACAAACAAAAAAAAACATTTGACTCTATGCTATCATGGTATCAACAATTCTTAAATTTCAGAACTGAAGGATATATCAGCTAACATGTAGAAGACCTGCTGAGGAAACTGATACCACATTCATCTTTAATTCACTTTCACACTATTCATGGTTGAGTGTGAGCAGATTGTAGGCTGTATAAAAGAAGCAGCCAGGTGTCGATAAATCGCTCTCTGCTATATTACTCCTTCAGAAACACGAGCTCCCCCAAAGACTCTAATGCAGCTTACTGAGCCCAGGATCTCACTGGGGAGAGGTGCGCAGTCATTTAGCCACATTACTCATGCTGCTAAGAAGCCGCTCTACACCAGCAGGGCATGCTGGGTAATGGAGGTGAGCCCAGTAAGGGGCTAAGGAGAGTCACATAGGTCTCAAAAGATGTGTGCAAACACAAATGTTCTGCACATAAGGCTTTATAATATAATAGTGTTGATATTCAGAAGTTTGAAATAGTCTTATCAACAAAATATGCTTTAAGAATCAAGTGTTGCTAGTTTATTTGGTGTCAGTGGGAATTAACCACAATAAAACCATAATTGGTCATATCTCATTTATTTATAGAAATAGATATAGAAATGTTTTTAAATCTCTACATAATTGCATGTTCTATTATCATGTACTTATTGCAGTGTTATCCCCTGGGTTGGTCTGCCTGAAGTTTACCTTAACTTTGCAGCACACACAGATACATCTTTTTTGCCTTAAATGATGCTATGCATTAATTGAAAAGACTGATCTCTGATGCAACACATAACAATAGCTCTGTGCTTGAGAGGATGCAGAGTCTATATTTCATTACACATTGAGTCAATTAAGTCAGTCTTTTAAACTACTTACCTTATTTAGTGGTGTCAAAATGAATGTGTTAGTAATAAATACAAAAAAGGACTATTAGCCTATTGGGAACAGAACTGTTAACAATTCCAGCCACTACCTTAAATGGCTTTTCTCATTACTGTGAGACAGGACATTCCATCACATAAACACACAGAGATGAAGCATAAATGTGCGGTGTGAAAGTTATTAAACTGATACTTTGCACTGGGTTTAGTTTCAGTCAGTCAAACTGATGTCTATCTTGTAAAAGATATCGAACTGTCCTATTATGAAGTAACAATAAGAGGTGCCAAGATGTTACTTTCTCATCAGGCAAGTTCATTGGGTTCTGTCTAATGCTAGTATCACTTTTCAGAATTTAATCCAAAGGTTTTGTACATATGCTACATCCTTGTAACAGAATATGAAACAGAAAATTCTGATTTTACCTGGGAAGGATGTTTTTGTCCCCCAAGGGCATTAACTTTTATAAAGTGTTTGACATGCTTACATATTATTTGACTGTATACCATTTCAGCTCGCTTTTAAATTTCACAATGTAGCCTGCAAACAGTGTAATAAAAACAGTGTAATACAATAGGTGAATACATAAATAAGTAAAATATATACTAGTGGTACATCTGAAATGGATTTAGGTAGGGCATTTAGGGATGCAGCAGCTCTTTGTCTGTCTGTGTTAACAGTGTAGCTTCCATGTTACTGTGGGTTTCCTGTGTGTGTGAGCACATTGTCTAGCAGTTTTATTAGCACTCCTTTTAGCATTAGCACTCGTGTTTGTATAAGTTGTCTGCAGTAGCACACTGGCTGGTGTTTAGGTTAGTGCACCCTGTTGAGTCTTGAGAATTTACCATTTTGTAATGTTGCCATTTTTTCTCACAACACTTAAAGATGTTTTGACATCGATAAAACCAAGGAATGATATGTTTCAGGTGTTATTTTGTCCCATTCTTTCTGCAAGCACAACTTAAGGTGTGCAGAAGTACGGGGTTGTCATTTATTAATTTTTTCGTTCACAATTGTCCACACATTCTCTACTGGGTTCATGTCAAGACTGCAGGCAGGTCAGTCCAGTTTCAATGTAAGCTTAGTAATGTGTGCAGCATGTGGTTTTACACTGTCTTATTGCAAAATGCATTGATGTCCCTGAAAAATATGTTGCCTTTGTTGCTGTATGTACTTTTCTGCATTAATGCTGCCATTACAGAAGTGTAAATTACCCTTGCCAAGGCTACTGACACAACCCCATACCATGACAGAACCTGGTTGTTGGACTTTTTGGATTGTTCCTGTTTTTGGATTTTTCCTATTTCTTCCAAAAAAAAAAAAAAGCTCTGGAATACTTATTCATCTGACCACGTGTCATATGTGAATGTAACTCTGTATTACATAATAATCCCTTGCCCATGTGGTTCTATCAGCTGTTTATGAATGCCAGTTCTTTATGCAGTTCTGTCTGAGGGTTTGGAGATCACGGGTCTTCAGTTTAGGCTTGCTCCCTTCCCCTTTATGGACTGAAATTCTTTCAGATTCCTTAAATAATTTAATGATATTATGCACTGTAGAGGGATAAATATGCAAATCCTTCCAATCTGCTTTTTATTTGTTCTTAAATATTTCAATAGCTTTCTCATGAATTTGTATTCCAAACTAGAGATTCTCTGTCCACCTTTGCTCCTCAAAGACTCAAAGACAAACACTTTAGCCCTAAATTACCCCTGTCTGTACTTTTCTTGGAATGTGTTGCAATCCTGAAATGCAGGAAAGGATGTAATGAATGAAATATGTAAAAAAAAAAAGGTGACAGCAAATGTAAGACACTCTGTAAAATGTTTATTTGAATATTCCATACTGATCCATTTTTTCTGATTTGAGATTGTATATAGGTTGTGCTTTGTAAATATAGATAATGTACAAAGAACAAAATAATTTACTTCCTAACTGTATTCAGGAGTTGTTCAAAATTAGAGGGAGCCAATATGAACTTATGGGATTAAGTATGTTCAAAAAACCAAGAGTAAGTGCAATATTAAAAAAATTAATCTGTCAAAGGGGAACATTTGAGGAACAGTTGTGACAAGGAATTAAGAATATGTAGTTCACTTTGCAAATAAAAAATGTTTAGAAATAAGGTGGTAAATGCTAATAAAACTGAGGAATGATTATTATTGTGTATGAAATGTTTGGACTATTGATTTTGCTTCTGTTGCTTCTGTTTTAGTGCTTGTTTTTGTCTCTGTATTAACTACAGTGGTGTGAAAAAGTGTTTGCCCCATTCCTGATTTCCTATTGTTTTGTATGTTTGTCACACATACAGTTATGCTTGAAAGTTTGAGAATCCTTCAGAATTTTCTATATTTCTGCATAAATATGACCCAAAACATCATCAGATTTTCACACAAGTCCTAAAAGTATATAAAGAGAACCCAGTTAAACAAATGACACAAAAATATGATACTTATTGATTGATTATTTATTGAGGAAATATTACATATTAAATATTAGTGAGCGGCAAAAGTATGTGAACCTCTAGGATTACTAATTAATCTGAAGATGAAATGAAAGTGAGGTGTTTTCAATCAATGGGATGACAATCAGGTGTGAGTGGGCACCCTGTTTTATTTAAATAACAGGGATCTATCAAAGTCTGCTCTTCACAACACATGTTCGTGGAAGTGTATCATGGTATGAAGAAAGGAGATTTCTCAGGACCTCAGAAAAAAAGTTGTTGATGCTCATCGGGCTGGAAAAAGTTACAAAACTATCTCTAAAGAGTTTGGACTCCACCAATCCACAGTCAGACAGATTGTGTACAAATGGAGGACCCTCCCCAGGAGTGGTCGACCAACAAAGATCACTCCAAGAGCAAGGCGTATAATAGTTGCCAAGGTCACAAAGGAACCCAGGGTAACTTCTAAGCAACTGAAGGTTTCTCTCACATTGGCTAATGGTAATGTTCAGGAGTCCACCATCAGAAGAACACTAAACAACAATGGTGTGCATGGCAGGGTTGCAAGGAGTAAGCCACTGCTCTCCAAAAAGAACATTGCTGCTCGTCTGCAGTTTGCTAAAGATCACGTGGACAAGTAAAAAGGCTATTGGAAGAATGTTTTGTGGATGGATGAGACTAAAATAAAACTTTTTGAAAAGTGTTATGTTTGAAGAAAGGAAAACACTGCATTCCAGCATAAGAACCTTATCCCATCTGTGAAACATGGTGTTGGTAGTATCATGGTTTTTGCCTGATTTGCTGCATCTGGGCCAGGACGGCTTGCAATCATGGATGGAACAATGAATTATGAACTATAATCAGAGAATTATAAAAGAAAATGTCAAGACATCTGTCCATGAACTGAATCTCAAGAGAAGGTGGGTCATGCAGCAAGACACCGACCCGAAGCACACAAGTCGTTCTACCAAAGAATGGTTAAAGAAGAATAAAGTTAATGTTTTGGAATGGTCAAGTCAAAGCCTTGACCATAATCCAATCGAAATGTTGTGGAAGGACCTGAAGTGAGCAGTTAATGTCTCATTTGTTTAACTGGGTTCTCTTTATCTACTTTTAGGTGATGATGTTTTACGTCATATTTATGCAGAAATATAGGGTAAATTCTAAAGGGTTCACAAACTTTCAAGCACCACTTTAAGTGTTTTGGAACATCAAACAAATATAAAATACTAGTCAATGTCAACACAAGTAAACACAAAATGCAGTTTTTAAATGAAGGTCTAAACCTACCAAATCCACACCTACATTCAGGTCAGGACTAGGAAACCCCAAAGTCTCCATTTTGTTTTTCTTCAGCCATTCAGAGGTGGACTTGCTGGTGTGTTTTGGATCATTGTCCTCCTACAGAACATAAAGTTCGTTTCAGCTTGAGGTCATGAACAGATGGCCGGACATTCTCCTTCAGGATTTTTGGTAGGCAGCAGAATTCATAGTCCCATTTATCACAGCAAGTCTTCCAGGTCCTGAAGCAGCAAAACAACCCAAGATCATCACACTACCACCACCATATTTTACTGCTGGTATAATGTTCTTTTTCTGAAATGCTGTGTTACTTTTACCCCAGATGTAATGGGACACACACATTCCAAAAAGTACAACTTTTTTCTTGTCAGTCCATAGAATGTTTTTCCAAAACTCTTGGGGATCATCAAGATGTGTTCTGGAAAAATTGAGACAAGCTTTAATGTTCTTTTTGCTCAGCAGTGTTTTTCATCTTGGAACTGGCATCTTGGCAATGCAGGCCATTTTTGCCGAGTCTCTTTCTTATGGTGGAGGCATGAACACTGACCTTAACTGAGGCAACTGAGGCCTGCAGTTCTTTGGATGTTGTTGTGGGGTCTTTTGTAACCTCTTGGATGAGTCGTTGCTGCGCTCTTGGGGTAATTTTGGCCACTCCTGGGAAGGTTCACCACTGTTCTATGTCTTCGCCATTTATGGTTAATGGCTCTCACTGTGGTTTGCTGGAGTCCCAAAGCTTTAGAAATGGTTTTATAACCCTTTCCAGACTGATAGATCTCAATTACTTTGTTCCGGAATTTCTTTGGATCTCAGCATGATGTGTAGCTTTTAAGGATCTTTTGGTGTCCTTCACTTTGTCAGGCAGGTCCTATTTAAGTGATGTCCTGATTGAGAACAGGTGTGGTGATAATCAAGCCTGGGTGTGGCTAGAGACAGTGAACTCAGGTGTGATTAACCATAGTTAAGTTTTAAAAATGGGGGGCAATCACTTTTTCACACAGGGCCATGTAGGTTTGGATTTTTTTTCTCCCCTAACAATAAACATACTTGTGTTGTCTTTGACTAATATTTAAATTTCTTTGATGTTCCGAAACACGTAAGTGTGACAAACATGCAAAAAAATAGGAAATCAGGAAGGGGCAAACACGTTTTCACACCACTATAAATCTAGAAGTGAAAGGAATGTGTGTTAGTTTGGTAAAATTAGGTAAGTAAGAGTACAGGTAAAATAAGCTAAAGCTTCAGCCTACATTTTTTGGTGTTTTTTTTTGTTTGCCATGTCTACTAATTTAAGGGCTTATTTTATTTTTAATTGTTGTGTTCATTCTGTGTATACATTTTGGAAAACCAAAATAAATATACAAACAAGATTTAGTATTAACCAGTTTTATACTTTTTGTAATGGCTCGTCTTTCATTCCCAGCTAATCATGCCTGAATGATGCCTGACCTGGTTGGAAGGCACCGCCAGGACTCAGAGAGAAATGAATTTCATAAGCTAATGTTACTTGTAAGTCACATCCGCTTCATAGCCAGTGCAACTTATGGAAGCAACCATTAGACATCTAAGAAATCTTGACTGAAAAAGGTCACCAACATAGAGGCTTATTACTAATCATTTCACCAACAGCAATCTATTTCCAGCTGGACATGGATGTGAGTGACAGAAATAAATCTGATACAAAGGTAGGACAGCACTGTTTGGCATGACAGTTCGCAGTTGATTTGAAAGTGGATTCCTGTTAAGTGTTTTCACTGCTATGCATTTTGAAAATAATTACATTTCAAGGCATTTTAGTAGTGGCAGAGGAAAAGCCAAGATACAAACACTTTATCTAAGGTATCTAAGGTTCTTATCACCATCTAGTGGTTGTGTTAAAAAAAAAAATCTAGAACTTTATGGACACCCAAATGTTACATCCAAAAACAGGGGCAATAGTTGGGAGCATTAGGGCATTAAATGGCTAGGTAGGGGAAGACAATCATGTGCAAGTGCGCACACACACACACACACACACACACACACACACACACACACACACACACTCACATTGGGACACTTTTAGGGCCTCATTATTATGAACCCATAAGCAGTGAGTGTTGCTGTAAAAAACGGATATCACAAAATAGAAGTGTCCACAATCTTTTGGCCATGGACGTGACACTTCATTGCAGTTTATTGGGAGTAGCTATAATGCTAAATTTGCTAAAGAATAAAAGGTAATGTCTCAAATCACACTCTGTGTAGTTGATCAGAACTATTAACAAGACCATAAGTATTAGCTGAGGATGGAGAGCCATCCGTTAAAAGATGACATCTCTGTTATTTGAAGATTATGTTCTTTTTAGTACCAACCGAGGCAGGCCTTTGACACTCAGTCAAGCTCCGATGAAAATCAGCATCTCCAAGCCATGCTAAAAATGAGTGGGGTGCTCGCTTCAGGTGAGGAAAGAAAACCTGCTCAAGTGTGGTCATTTGGGTGTCTCAAAACAGTACCCCCTGGTCGGCTCCAGCTAGAGCTGTTCCAGGCATGTCCCCTTTGGATGAATATCCCCCGGGGCTGACAAAGGGCCTGCTTGAGGAATTATATCTCACAGTTTGATTGGTAGGTACTGGAATATGGTAGAATTAGTCTAATAGCTCCACAGTATGTGTAATGCTATCGAAACAAAAGGCAGTGTTACTTCAATGCCTTTGCCCTAATACAACTCATGAGAATCATCATGGTTGAGTGAAACAGACAGCAGGGATGTGTGGATCAAAGGTCAATGGTAAAAAAGACAGACATTTCACTCATGAATGAAGGCTATGTGAAAGCTTGGACTGAGGCATACAAGAAAAAGGTCTTATGAGATGTGACAATGTGTCAAAGGAAGCAGTCTGCAGGCATTTCTAATAGGCCATCCTGACATATCCAACTCCCTATCTTTTGCTTGTCTATTTGCTGTTTAGTGGCTTAGAGATGCTTCACTGTTGATCTTGTGTGCTTGTCACTGAGCAATATCCATTTTTGAGCTTGTGTGCCTGCCACTGAGCAATAGCAGAACACATGGTCAGACATTTAATTTAATATTACAGTACATATAAGCACTGCAATGACCACATTAAGTTCTGTGAAACAGGACATTGACCAGACATTACCACAGCTACATAGTCCTTTTATGCTCCTGTAATGTAAATATAAAGGGCATTTTCACAAGAAAACTGCTTACCAATGATACGTAACTGCGTCAGAGAAACAGCTGAAAACATGAGTGGAACCCTACCACCTTCACAGCATATGTAGTGGAATACATGAACACAAGTAACTTGCACAAAAAATCTCTAAACACAATTGTTTATTTGGTTTATTTAACATTGCTATCAGCATCAGCGGCCATTTCAGCGACACACACTAGGTTATGTCTATACACTAGTCATACATATGCACTCATGTCAATGCCAATTTAGTGTAATAAATTAACCTAACACGCATGTCTTTGGACTGTGGGAGGAAACTGGAGTACCCAGAGTAAACTCACACAGGCATGGGGAGAGCATGTAGTCTCTACACAGAAAGGACTCTGGGATTGAACCCAAGACCTTCTTGCTGTGAGGCAGTGGTGCTACCCACTGAGCCACTGCTAAACACATCAACCAAGTTAGACAGTCTCTAGTCCAAACAGCTAACGAGCAAGCGCGCACATGACTGGTAAGGCAGTTTTGCACACACAGACGCAGACGTACACCATGAGGGACTTCCACTCTTAAACTCTTAACTCCCATCTCTGCTTGTGGATTTGTAGTATTGATTGGCTGTTGAGATGATTAGCTGTTTACAGCAGCACACATACATTGTATTGATAGTAATAAAAATGATTAGGGTGCATTGGTTTTAATCAAATATTATACATTCATAGATTATTTGACATCATTTTTGACTATTGCACAAGCTGTGTGTTATTCTCTGTCCATATTTGGACTATCTAAGCTTACATACAGTGGGGCAAAAAAGGATTTAGTCAGCCACTGATTGTGCAAGTTCTCCTGCCTAGAAAGATGAGAGAGGTCTGTAATTTTCATCATAGGTACACTTCAACTATGAGAAACAAAATGAGAAAAAAAATCCAGGAAATCACATTGTAGGATTTTTAAAGAATTTAGTTGTAAATTATGGTGGAAAATAAGTATTTGGTCAAAAACAAAACTTCAATTCAATAGTTTGTAACATTGTTGGCAATGACTGAGGTCAAACGTTTCCTCTAAGTCTTCACCAGGTTTGCACACACTGTAGCTGGGATTTTGACCCATTCCTCCATGTAGATCTCCTATAGAGCAGTGATGTTTTGGGGAAACACGTACTTTCAACTTACTCCACAAATTTTCTATGTGGTTGAGGTCTGGAGACAGGCTAAGCCACTCCAGGACCTTGAAATGCTTTTTATGAAGCCACTCCTTCATTGCCCGAGCGGTGAGTTTGGGATCATTGTTATGCACGTTCCATCATCAATGCTCTCACTAATGGAAGGAGGTTTTGGCTTAAAATCTCACGATACATGGCCCCGTTCATTCTTCCCTTGACACGGATCAGTCGTCTTGTCCCCTTTGCAGAAAAACATCCCCAAAGCATGAGGTTTCCACCCCCATGCTTCACAGTAGGTATGGTGTTCTTGGGATGCGACTCAGAATACTTTTTACTCCAGTTGAGTTTTTACCAAAAAGGTCTATTTTATCTGTCCACATGATATTCTCCCAATCTTCTTCTGGATCATCCATATGCTCTCTTTCAAACTTCAGACGGGCCTAGACATGTACTGGCTTAAGCAGGGGGACACGCCTGGCACTGCAGGATCTGAGTCCCTCTCGGCGTAGTGTGTTACTGATGGTAGCCTTTGTTAGTTTGGTCCCAGCTCTCTGCAGGTCATTCATCAGGTCCCTCCGTGTAGTTCTGGGATTTTTGCTCACCATCCTCATGATCATTCTGACCCCACAGGATGAGATCTTGCGTGGAGCCCCAGATCGAGGGAGATTATCAATGGTCTTGTATGTCTTCCATTTTCTTATAATTGCTCCCACAGTTGATTTATTCACACCAACCTGCTTGCCTATTGTAGATTCACTCTTCCCAGCCTGCTGCAGGTCTACAATTTTCTTCCTTGTGTCCTTCAACAGCTCTTTGGTCTTGGCCATGGTTGAGTTTGGAGTCTGACTGTTTGAGGCTGTGACAGGTGTTTTTTTATACAGATAACCGAGGTCAAACGGGTGCCATTAAATACAGGGTACGAGTTGGGGACAGAGAGCTTCTTAATAAGAATTTACAGGTCTGTGAGAGCCCGAAAATCTTGCTTGTTTTGTGGGTGACCAATACTTATTTTTTCATCACCATGATTTACGATTAAATTCTTTAAAAATCCTACATGGATTTCCTGGATTTTTTTTTCTCATTTTGTCTCTCATAGTTGAAGTGTACCTATAATGAAAATTACAGACCTCTGTCCTCTTTGTAAGTAGGAGAACTTGCACAATCAGTGGCTGACTAAATACTTTTTTGCCTCACTGTAGTTGAACCATGACATAGCTAGCCACCATTTCCAGAAGTGAGCCATATTTTGGTGAGTGGTTTATACTAATTTCAGCCTCTGACAATCTTGATAAAATGATAAAAGGTCAAGTAGCTCAGAATGTGTTTACCTAATTTGATTTGACAAGCCCTGATTATTTCCTCATATGGCATTTCCTGCAGTTTTTGTTGTGAAGACTGTTGAGGTAGACCTCTCCGTCTCTTCATGGGTTCTTTTTCGACCCTTCGGAAATAAGCACTCAACAACGACCGAAGTTTGAGGTCCATTCTCTATTGATCAGATCTGGGGAAGTCAGTGCATACACAAAGAGTTCCAACATCCAACATCAAACAGGCTCCTTTTAAACCTTCCAATTTCACTTCCTCCTTATTCTTCCTAACAGCTACATACTCCTTGGCCCCACCCTCACACATTTATTTGCTTGCACATAGACCCTATAGCTGCTTTATGCTCATTCAGCGTCCCCTGCTCTGGGTCATCTTGACCTAGACATTCCGTCACAAAACATCCCAAAACGTCCCGTTTTTAAAGTTCTTACTTCCACAAAACAACGGTACAGACAACTGCCGATAGTACATATTTCTTCTTCAAAACAACTTGAACAAGCTGACAGTGCATGTTCTACATATGTTCTGCACGTACATGTGTTCTGTCTGTACAAAATATCCTTGTCCTTCATTACTCTTCTGAGCTCATATGGTTTCTAATAATTACAGTTGAAATCAAATGTATATTGATATGCTGATTGAACATGTTAACTAATATATTGATATGCTGATTAATTAGTTAAACAGTAGATATGGTAAAAACGGTACAAACCCATCGGTGACAAGACCTATACTTCTAGAACGCACAAACATTCTGAGAGCACTAGTGAAAATCCTGGTTTGGATCTTTATGGAGGAGGATTCATACTGAAGCAGTTTTAATATGTGTACAGGCTGGTGCCACCAAGATTATTGTATCAATATAAATTAATGATATGTAAGTATTTCTTTCTGCAGTAATACGCATATGATGTATCAAAACATAACATGCAATAAAATGTCCCAGTCTTTATTGATTATGATCCTAGATTGAAGGGCATGTGCAACTTTTCTTTTATTTTTGCTTCTTCCTGGTCAGAGTAGCTCTGGTGCATTTCCTTAAAGAACACAGGGCGCGAGAGTATGAATGTTCTGAATGGGGCGCCAGTCCATTTATTTTATTTGTCACTGAAATGTGAACATGCAAAAATAAAAGTGTTCTAAACTACTTGTAATTAACCAAATCTGCTTTTGAAGAGGGATCAGTAATTTGGACTTACCAACCAATTCTCAATTCTGTCTGCCCTGGAACATATACACTCTAAACTGGATTGTGCCATCTTTGGTGGAAGGTTTGATCAAACAGCCTTTTGAGGCAAAATTAATTCAGATAGAGCAGAGCCATTTCCTTCCCAGTGAGGCTGCATATATTCAGACATGCATATCCCTCTGTTGCTAAACCCATAGAGGTTCATATGATCATGTGAATGTTATTCACTCTGGCTCAGATGATTTCCTCTGACTTCAGTCATCTGCACAGCAAAGGGCTCTTTTCCACCCATTTCCTTTTTACCTGTCTAAAAGCTGAAAGCCTCTTAAACTGTGACTGATGCCATACCATGGAAAGTTATGCACGTTTTTTTGCATTTGTGTAACTCTCTAGCTGGTGTAGGGGAGGCCATGTGCAGTAGATTCTAACTGGCTTTTCCAACTGAGAACAGCGCTTAGTGCCGTACTTTTTTATGTCTGAAGTGTAATGGACTTGCTAATGCTTATCTCTACCTGCTAGCACCCCAGAGCACATGTCATAATGATTTGAGGGCAGTCTTAAACACAGAGTCATAGTGACACAGAGTTAATAGTGGTTATTGTGCCCTTGGCTAGATTGTTAATAACCAGCCATGCCATTTGTCTAAGCAGAAATAAAGAAGGCTTTTACCAAAGAGTACATGCTGATCTTAAAAACAAAAGAGCATGTACTCAAGAGCAAAAATGTGTGTGTGTGTGTGTGTGTGTGTGTGTGTGTGTGTGTGTGAAAGTTGCAGTTTCTGTAAAAAAAGCACTTAACCTCATGAGGAACTGCAAAAGGTCCCCGCAATGTCAAAAAATGTCAGATCTCGCTACCCTTGTGTACAACACACACACACACACACACACACACACACACACACACACATAGTTTGTCCTTCCATCATTGTGCTTACACTCCATTGACATGATATTACTGTAGCCAATTAAATCTCTACAAGTACACCGAACACTAATCATAACCTCAGTAACCTAAAGCATAGCATAGCATATTGTATAAAGTATATATAATATTACGGCTCTTTTGTTTGTTTTGTTTTTGTTGTTCTTAAGTTAGGTTTTCTTTTTTTTTAAGTTATCACTTCAAAAATAGTCCTCACAATATGACATAATATCTCGGGTACAAAATCGATACAGAGTTATACAGACTATTTCTGTTGGAAATGCACAGGAAGAAGCAACCAGTGAAACTGGTCCATATTTCCCCAATAAAAAAAGGTTGCCAGTGAAGAGAAAACAAGGCCATTCCTACCAAACCAAGCGCATGGTGATAAGGAAGCAGGGTGCGAAACATTGATTTGTGTATGGAATTAATCCACCACTAGGGGGAAGCATAAGCATGCATTTCACAAACTGGCAGCATCTAACGGTCCAGCGTTCATTACAGCAGCTCAGCTCCGTGTTTAAACTCCATACATCAATAAAACGTTTATATCATCATGCATTATTTTTTCCTTTGATCACTATTGCTCCATAAAAAAAATATGTATTTATTTAATGTATTTTTGTCAAGCTTCATCCTCATTCATGCCACCAAGCTGGTCCTACATAAAATATGATATACAAAATATCATTCTTTATTTATGCTCAAGTTTACATTGAGGTGAGGACCACCATTTACCAACAAATATACTGTATATCAAGTGTTACTCACAATCATACACACTTTGGTTGATATAAAACAGAAGCTAAAGTCGAAGTTGTGTTGTAGTTTATGGAGTTTGACTGAGGCAACTACACATGCAGCTAACAGTCTGGATATTTAATATTCCAAACATTGATAGTTTTCTGAGTCACGATGAGTCCAGAACATATCCCAGGGATTCCCAGGGCATCAAACACTCATTCATTCACCCAACTAAAGCACAAATACAAAACATTTAACTTCATTCACTATAGTATTACAACAGAGCACTACAGTAAATCAACACAGCATTATTCTAACGGCTATGCAGTAGAGTGTTTGAATAAGTTTCTATAAATGTCTGTTTGGATCATTATTATAGTGTGAAATGTCATTACAGGTGTAAACAAAGCTACATCTTCCATTTTCATCTTACAAGCAACGAGTGGGCGGAGCGACCACCTTCAGTACGTCCCAAATACATTCTGTGCACTACATGATCGCACTACTTAGGGAGTTGCTGTTTTGCGGCTCGTGTATGGAAAGCATAGGGTCAAATATTCCGCGCCATCCGACGCACTGCAATAGATCAGCATACAAAAGATGGTGCGCGTAAAATGCAAGGCACCAGTGATGCACTTTGCAGTGTGTAGAAAACAGGGAGCGAGAAGCAGTTTAGGACACAGCGCAGGTATTCAACGGAGCCATGGCAACACATGAATGATGGGCTAAATATTTATTTATCGCCTACCCGTATTCGAGCAGACCCTGCCTCCTGTGCTATAATTGGCTATTGAGAATCCGCCTTCTGCGATTGGATAGGCTGAAATTTTGTATTCACTCCTTGTCCGATGATTTGACAATGAAAGCAGCCATTCACTGGACTGAAAGCCAGACGAATTTTATGTTAATCTCGATTTATTTTAAATCACATTAATTTGAATTTGTCGATCTAACTGGCTACTGATTGAACACGTATTTACTATTTACATCCTTTACTATTACCATCACTACGATCACTATTAGCATACTATTACTGTACTTTTATTTTTATTATTATTATTATTATTATTATTATTATTATTATATACTTAATTAATTTAGTAATTTCATTATTTATCATACATGAAATACACAATGTATCAGAAACATAATTAATCATTAATAACAGCTTAAAATCTGATGCGATGTTACCTCAGTTCAAGACCTCAGTTCAAGTTCAGGTTTGCTGCTGCCTGTGTGAAGTTTGCATGTTTTCCCCTTGTTTACTTTGGTTTTCTTCTGGGTATTCTGTTGTCCTCTCCCAGTCCAACGACATGGTTTAGGCCAAATTTGCGTCTCTAAAAAGACCCAGTGTGTGTGTGTGTGTGTGTGTGTGTGTGTGTGTGTGTGATGTTTATATTATATTGTGGGGGGCAAATTTCCCCACTAGAATAAAAAGAGCTGACATTTTTACCTTGTGGGGACATTTTGCTGGTCTACAAAGGAAAAAAAACTGCTTTTTACAGAAACTGCAACTTTCAAAAGCTCTCCATTAGGTTTCTGTGGTTAAGGTTAGTGGAAAGAGTAGGTGTAGCATTAATTTGCTCCAGTATAGTCATTATGTCAGTGGAAAGTCCCCACCAGAATAGTGAGACAAATGTGCATGTGTGTAGTATTATTGTTGTTGTTGCTTTTATTATGGTTATTGTTTTAGTATGGTTGTTGTTATAATAATAATAATAATAATATCCGTTATTATTATTATTATTATTATTATTATTATTATTATTATTATTATTATTAGAACAACAACCATACTAAAACAGCTACAACAACAACACCAATAATAATAATAATAATCATCATCATCATCATCATCATCATCATCATCATGTTAAGGTACTGGACTATGGAACAAAAGGTCCAGGGTTCAAATCCCACCTCTGCCAAGCTGCCACTGTTGGGCCCTTGAGCAAGGCCCTTAACCCACAATTGCTTGGATTGTAAGATTGTACCAATTGTAAGTCGCTCTGGATAAGGGTGTCTGCTAATTATTATTATTATTATTATTATTATTATTATTATTATTATTATTATTATTATTATTATTGAAGAGGTAGTTAAAAATGCAGACTGGGCGAGCTGCCAGAATACGGGTGTGAAGCGGTGAACCAAGATTCGGTAACGTAAAGCGGGCGGGAGGGTCGTAAATTGAATGGGGACGATGTTGAGGAGTCGGAGTAGCGCTGTTGTGGTGCTCAGGGCTCAGTGATCAGAGTGAGACGGTGTGAAAGCTGCGGGTTCCCTCAGATTGATATGAAGAAGGAAGATGGATCCAGCAGAAGCTCTGCACACTGAAACGGGACCGGACTATGAGCAGAGCTGAGCAGAATGAGCGGTGTGACGCGGTGTGTTTGTTCCAGTCTCGATGGAACTGGAGCTCACTGTGAGCTGAGCTGATGCAAAACAGCTTTGTTCCACTTTTAGTGCCGAACGTGCAGCGGTGTGCGGAGGAATAGCCTTTCAACTCTCCACGCGTTCATACAGAGTTTGCTGGTTGGCTGAAAATGCTCCGAAGTGTGCAGTGGAGAGAAGGCGAGCTTCAGGTAGACTGAAAACACTGCCAAAGTCTCAGCAGGTCAGTACTGAGCTCTGCTTACGTCCCAGGACTATGTAGTTCGATGCCTTCTGTTCTAACTGTGCGTCTGTTTATGCAGCGCGATGTCTCATCCGTGCTGCGTTTATACTTATTATACCTCTGGAGTTCCTTAATCCAGTCTGATCGTGAGTGCCAGAACTTTAACGTACAGTGTGGAGTTGAAGCTCAGTTTTTTTTTCTGCAGCCGGTTGCTTTTGTTTCTGCACAGTGAGCTCAGTGCAGCTCAATTCAGGACTTGCTTTGTTGGCGTGAAGCTGGTACATGTGGAGTTTGGATAATGAGTATTAAGAAAAATACCTGCTTTAGAAAGAACCAAGGTGTGTTGTGTTTGGACAGTGGTATGCTGGTAGATTAGTAAGACCATTGGCAATAACCAGCTTAACCATCAGCAGACCAACACTAACCAGCATGAAATCTAGGGCTAGGTCTTATTTTAAATACTAATTAAACTAATACTAATCAGTTTTACCATATGAATGCACGTGTACGATATAAGCCAGAAATCGAAAGAAAATATGGTAATGATAGTTCATGCAAGGTTGAGAAGTCTGCAGTTGGTCAGTTTACATGCTTTCTTGATTTAAAAGAACCTAAGGATGTTTGCAGGGAATAAACCCAAATATGGCACATTTCTTCAAATTTAAATTCTTCATTAGCATGTCAGTCATGTTCAAAGAACTTACAACAATGTGTGAAAATGAGCCTGTACTTTTAGACATAAACATTGTTAACAATATGGTTTAAAATATATTTTTAAAACATATATTTTTATTCAGAAAATCAGCAAAAACATGTCATTTACCGGGGGTGCCCAAACGTTTGCATAACATTGTATGTAATTGCATGGTGATTTCACCGAATTGTGTCATGCTTTCTCACAATACTGTGGATACTAAGTGTGATTATAACACTGACCAACTGCAGTAATAACTACAGTAACACCTAGGCATACGTACTTCTGTAAAGTGACATTGGGTTCTTGAAAGATGCTATATAAATGTAACTTATAACTCAAATGTCACCGGTATATTTTAGCTGTGTTGCAGTCTGTGTGTGTGAGGCATATTATTGAGGGTCCACGTGCCCTAAATCTAATTTGGGTTCTTCAGTGGTATGTATTAGGCAGTATGATTCTCACAGGGCGACTCTGGACTACTAATCAGAAGACTGAAGTTCAAATGCAGACTCATGCGGGTCCCACTAATGGGTCCTTGAGCAAGAACTCTTAACATTGAGCTGTTCAGCTCAATTGTAAGTTGCTCTGGATAAGGGCATCTCTTAAGTGATGTCATGTAACCCTTACAAACAAGAGCATCACAATACATGGGTTGTTCAGTGGTGTGTTCAGCCTAGTTCTCAGTGGGTTATCACTGTGGACAAGTTGGCTGTGTTGGAGCTTTGAGCAAGACCCCTTCATATTCATCCGCGCAGCTCTATTGTAAGTTTCTATGTACAAGGGCAACTGATAACATATGTAAATATATCAGTAACTACACAGTGCTTGGGGAGTGTTCAGCATTGTTTTGTTTTTAGAGGCAACCAGTTGGACTGTGACAATAACCGTATCAGAGCAATACCACAGACATGTGATGCCGACCGTGGTGTTGAGCTCATTAAAGCCATCGCCGCAGATATTTATTTATAAAGTGGATAGTTACAACTCTGAGATCTGATTGACTGAGCCACTTGAATTAACAGTGGAAGAAATAAATTCTAATCGGTTGTTTTGCCAAAGGATAGAGGATACTTTATCTGTTGTTTTGCCTAGCACACAAATCCCAGAAGTTGAATCTGTTCGTCTGGACATGAACAGATTCAACTTCTGGGATTTTCTTACCTGGATTATTGAGCGTGCATCAAGACCTAGCACACAAAGTTCACGTTGAACTTTTTCAATAAACAGACTACATTTGTAGAATAATTGTTTATTGTGATTATAATTTTAAATAACTTGTTGTTGTCGTTTATAAAAGCAATAAGAATGAGAGAGGCTGTGTGTTATTGTGATTAGATCATGGATAACTCTGTTTCGTATCGTACCCTCATTCCTTTGATATAAAGCACGACCTCTTGGCTTATTGCCTTATTTTTCTGCTTGTGAGTATTGCGAGTGCATATGGTGTGTGCGATATGAAATATAAACAGAATAAATATTAGTTAGTTACCATTGTTGACTTCTGTGTTCCAGGGCTTGACACACAATCTTTCAGTTGTTGATCACTTCAGGTATGCATGCAAGGTAAAGAGCTAATCCATTAAATAAACGGGGGATTTCTTTTGTGTGCGTCTGATTGTTATTAATTATTTCTAGGTTTGAGTTCAAATGGGACAATCAAGCTTGATTCCCTCCTTTGTTTGCCAGAAAATATATGACCATATGTGCTACCAGCACTCCCTCGGTGGGTGTATTCAGTGCGACTGGCAGTATGGTCACGTTTAGATCCTCCCTTAAACTTGACAAAGTGAACATGTTGGTTTGCCTGGCAAGAAGCTGGAAGACTTAAAAATAAGTCAGCAGATTGTGCTGCTTCACATTAGTGGTCCAGTGGCTGTACAACTTCCACAAATTGCTCACATTGCGTTTCACCTGAGCACAATACAGCATACAGAGAGATTACATTAGTCAAACGAATTGGGTGATGTGGGTTAAAAGTGCTCGGGCATTGAATAGATAGGCTGACAGTGACATATTTACATCCATGCATACATACTGTCACATAGCCTTGTTATCAAGCCTACCTCTGTTCCATGACTATTTTTGGCGAGAGGTGAGTTTGGCAACTTAACGAGGTTGCAAAAAATAGACAAATGCAGTGACATTCATACCTGATGCTGACATAATGTGTTTTACTCAGCAGCCCTCATTATCATACATTCACATTTACAATGTACGTAAACATGTACAGTGCTGGCCAAAAGTATTGGCACCCCTGCAATTCTGTCAGATAATGCTCCATGTCTCCCAGAAAATGATTGCGATTACAAATGCTTTGATATTAAAATGTTTATTTAATTTGTCTTCAATGGAAAACCACAAAAAGAATTGTCAAAAAGCCAAATTGGATATAATTCCACTCCAAACATAAAAAAGGGGGTGGACAAAAGTATTGGCACCCTTTGAAAAATCATGTGATGCTTCTCTAATTTGTGTAATTAACAGCAGCTGTTACTCACCCGTGGCACATAATAGGTGGTGGCAATAACTAAATCACACTTGCAGCCAGTTAAAATGGATTAAAGTTGACTCAACCTCTGTCCTGTGTCCTTGTGTGTACCACATTGAGCATGGAGAAAAGAAAGAAGACCAAAGAACTGTCTGAGGACTTGAGAAGCAAAATTGTGAGGAAGCATGGGCAATCTCAAGGCTACAAGTCCATCTCCAAAGACCTGAATGTTCTTGTGTCTACCGTGCGCAGTCTCATCAAGAAGTTTAAAGCCCATGGCACTGTGGCTAACCTTCCTAGATGTGGACGGAAAAGAAAAATTGATGAGAGATTTCAACGAAAGATTGTGCGGATGGTGGATAAAGAACCCCGACTAACATCCAAACAAGTTCAAGCTGCCCTGCAGTCCGAGGGTACAACAGTGTCAACCCGTACTATCCGTCGGCGTCTGAATGAAAAGGGACTCTATGGTAGGATACCCAGGAAGACCCCACTTCTGACCCAGAGACATAAAAAAGCCAGGCTGGAGTTTGCCAAAACTTACCTGAGAAAGTCAAAAACGCTTTGGAAGAATGTTCTCTGGTCAGATGAGACGAAAGTAGAGCTTTTTGGGCAAAGGCATCAACATAGAGTTTACAGGAAAAAAAACGAGGCCTTCAAAGAAAAGAACACGGTCCCTACAGTCAAACATGGCGGAGGTTCCCTGATGTTTTGGGGTTGCTTTGCTGCCTCTGGCACTGGACTGCTTGACCGTGTGCATGGCATTATGAAGTCCTGAAGACTACCAACAAATTTTGCAGCATAATGTAGGGCCCAGTGTGAGAAAGCTGGGTCTCCCTCAGAGGTCATGGGTCTTCCAGCAGGACAATGACCCAAAACACACTTCAAAAAGCACTAGAAAATGGTTTGAGAGAAAGCACTGGAGACTTCTAAAGTGGCCAGCAATGAGTCCAGACCTGAATCCCATAGAACATCTGTGGAGAGATCTCAAAATGGCAGTTTGGAGAAGGCACCCTTCAAATCTCAGGGACCTGGAGCAGTTTTCCAAAGAAGAATGGTCTAAAATTCCAGCAGGGCATTGTAAGAAACTCATTGATGGTTACCGGAAGCGGATGTTCGCAGTTATATTGTCTAAAGGTTATGCTACCAAGTATTAGGCTGAGGGTGCCAATACTTTTGTCTGGCCCATTTTTGGAGTTTTGTGTAAAATGATAATTGATTTGACTTTTTTTTCATTCTCTTTTGTGTTTTTCATTGCAAGCAAAATAAACGAAGATACTAATACCAAAGCATTTGTGATTGCAGTCATTTTCTGGAAGAAATTGAGTATTATCTAACAGAATTGCAGGGGTGCCAATACTTTTGGCCAGCACTGTATGTACATGGTTTCATAAGTTGAGAAATGGTCCATGATTGACGATTGTTTCTTTGATGCGAAGTGCATGAAGTCCAGTCTGTGATGAATAACAGCCAGGGGATGTACAACAAAAAATAGAATCATTATATTATCCAAACCTTTGCATATGCCAGATTTTGTTTTCGTGTTTCAAAATATAGTAGCAATAACAATAATAAAATGATAATATATTAGGTGAAGTGTAGTTAAGGTTGGTACCTGTGTTCTTTTAATTCAGAAAATAAACAAGACATATCATTTGACAAGACATGTATAGTTTAACATAGTAGTGTATATAAAGAGTTAATCCTACAACAACACACACTTAAAAGAACATTTGACCCACATCTGCAGAATGTGTCTCTGTGAAATAGCTGTTGTAATACAGTAGCCTATTAAATCATGTATTAGAATGAGCATTTCTTACAGCCATGCTGTTATATAACGCACACTTTCTGACTAATCGGGGTAAAATGTGTAACAGTGCCATAGTATAAAAATAATAAAACACAATACTATAAAACCTGTAGTGTATATGTTTTAAAAAATCCAGGTTAAATACTGCTGTGTGTAATATTAGTCCAAGAAATATGCATAATAAATATGCAGTAATTAAAAAATAGAATCATTAAATACATTTAACAAGTGCATTCCTCTGGTATGGTATTTATCATTTCATATGTGATTGTTAAAAAAAAAAAACGTCATGTTGTCAAAGTTACATTGCTAGAAATGCTCTTCACTTTCTTGTGCCAGTCAGCGCAGAAACTTTTAGTTTGTGCAGCAGCAGATCAACAGTGGAAATGTCATGTGTAATCATTTCACTTCATCTACGGAGAAAAAACCCATCAAATAAAGTGTACTGAATTGACACTAAATTGCGACATTGTTTAATCACATGATGCTGATTGTATTAGCTCAACTGATCTTAAATTGTTTTGCAGCTGATTTTTTTTGTGGTTTGATTAGGGATGCAATGATATTGAATTTCTTGGGCCGATACGATAACTGATTTTTAGGACATTATTGTGGCCGATACCGATGTTAACAACTGATAATTTAACCTTTCTGCATTTTAAATACAGTAAATCATATTTGCAATAAATTAATAATAAACAAAACAGTTAAATCTGGAAAAATGGCTTAATTCCATTAGATTTTTTTTAAGATCTTGAACTGGTGCAGGCAGCAACAAGAACAAGGCATGTAAGAAATCTTATGAGCGAGAAGCTCCAAGAAAGAATAGAACTGCATGCATAACTAGACAGTCAGCATCATCAGATATTTTGCTTAATGAATAACAGCCAAAAGAAAAATCAAATAAATATTCACATGTAAATAGATTATAAATATTGGTTATAATATTGGCTAAAATTGTAATATTGGACCGATGCCGATATCTGAAAAAAGTCCATATATCGACAAATAATATATCGGCCGCCAATATATAGTGCATCACTAGTTTTGATTGTACTCTTGTGTCCATGTCCAACAATAGCAAGAATGTTGCCAGTCAGCACAGTGTAGTTTTGGTGCTCCATAGTTGCCAAGAAAATTCTCAGCAATATCCTAAATTGCCTTTCATGCTATTTTCCTCTGGCCCCGCAAGCAGATCATCAAGTTCCCTGTCATTGATCACCTGTCTGCACCTAATGAATGCCTTTCTTAATCTTGGGCATGAACATCTGTCAGAGAGTGATGTGCTTTCACAAACTTTTTCATTAGTCCTAGTTTTATATGAAGAGAAGGCAGAAATCTCTTTTGTTGTGGTTAATGCGTCTCACTTTTCTGGAACTGAATTCTTATGAAGCAGCCAGTTGCTTTTAATTTAATATGACTCTTTAGCATGAGTATCCCGTTCACAAGAGTAACAACAGTACTTTGTATATTTGAGCTGCATTCCTAATAGCTGTGCCAGTCCTTTTATATCACCACAGATGTTCTAGTTGTAATTATTGTACTGTATGAGTTTTCACAACAGCTTTTCAAGGACAGGTTGCAGGCTTAACTTTTAGAAATTTTTAATCTTTACAAATGGCTTGCATGATATTCACGATATCGTGTATAACTCTCGGATCGACTGCGCATGTTGCAAAATAAATGTGAGGAGCCCCATGGTTTGTTTTGGCCACCTGTTTAACTAAAGCTCATAGGCTTTCGTAATAATTAAAGTGCAGTCATGGAGCGTCTTTGAGCCTTAGGCACATACCTGGAACAGGTGTAACAGAATTAGGTGTGGGTATAGGAAAGGACTTAACGATCTGATGCGCATCACGATACATGGGTCAAGATACGATTATATCATGATATGCGTGATATGCGTGATATGATATGCAATGTGATGCGTATTGTGGTATATTGTGACTTGCAGTTCCGGTGTAGTTATGGTGTAATTTGAGTCGTCTTAATACATCACATCACCATGATAATTCAGAGGACAAATTGAGTCAAAACCCTGTACTGTATTTACAGAAGTACCGTATTTTCGGGGCTATAAAGCGCACCGGGTTATAAGGCACGATATCAGTGATTGGCTGCTAACGGATCTATTTTCATACATAAAGCGCATCGGGTTATAAGACGCATTAAATGAAACAAAACTCTTAAGTTCCGTCGGAAGCTCAGTTTGGTCTTTACCTGGCGCAGGGCGTCTTCTTGCTTCCTCCACTTCCGTATCATTCATTTGTTAATGTTGAATTCTCTCGCAGCTGCTCTATGTCCATGTTGTACTGCGTGACCGATAGCGTTGAGTTTGAAATCCGCTTCGAAAATGAATGAATGAATGCACGGACCCTAATGGTGAAGCACATACCGATGTTTCCTGACTACGGTGGGCGTAAGCTTCGTAACCTACCAAGACCGTGCTAAAACATTTTGACAGATTTATGAGCGCCGTGTACCATCTACAATCGGTTCTAGGTCAGAAGGCTCAACCAGAAATAAATTCATACATTACACGCACCGCATTTAAAGGCGCACTGTCGATTTTTGAGAAAATTAAAGGATTTTAAGTGCGCCTTATGGTCCGAAAAATACGGTAGATTGTAGTTTACATCACATTTAAAACGTGTTTTGTCTTCCTAAAAAAAAAACGGTATTTTGAGTTGAAAATCGATGTAGTTCATCACGAAAATAAATACCACAATATATTGCAGTCCTGAACAGAATGCATAATAACTGTTGTGCCATTGAAACAAAACCCGAAGGCTTGCGCTCACACCTCTTCAAAATGATCTGCTCCAAAGCATGCTTTCGTCATCACAATACTTTACAACAGCACAGCACAACAGACTTCATGGTTGTACTTAGTTTGTGGATTTTTTGTATTTGTTATGGGCGAGCTGACACACACCGACTGTCATACCCTTTATTGTAATTGTATTGATTATGCTAAATACAGTGTTTCCTCTAGGATTTTTTTCCCAGTAGCCAACACATCCCCCAGAAAAGGGGTTCAGCATCACTTAACATGCTTTGTTGTAATGTCAGCCAAGTTAATTCAAAGAAACGACTGTCTGCCTTTCTCTGTGTAAATTTTAAGTCATGTGATCTACTGTAGCTTTCTGTGGTCTCAGTTATGAATGTAATTTAATGTAGTACTGCGAAAATGCAAAGTGGTTATGAACTGAACAGAAGTTTAACTTCACTAAACGTAATCTACTTTTCTCTGTTCTCCCTCTCCCTTGTGCGTAATTGCTCGTGACTTTCGTTTCACTCTCTGTTCGTCATTTCAAATCAAAAGCGCTCTGCAGAGTTTTTGCGACTTCGCGATGGACTTCTGAAACAGCGGCAGCCGCTACAAAATGTATGTAGCAGAAACCCTGTACATATCGCTCAATTAGATATCTCTCAATTTCATTGTGTAGATGACTGTGCAGTGACATAAAAAAAGCTATCATATTTACCGTATTTTTCGGACCATAAAGCGCACTTAAAATCCTTTAATTTTCTCAAAAAACGACAGTGCGCCTTTAATGTATGAATTAATTCTGGTTGAGCCTTCTGACCTACAACCGATTGTAGATGGTACACGGCGCTCATAAATCTGTCAAAATGTTTTAGCACGGTCTTTGGTAGGTTACGAAGCCTAAGGCAAACGTAGTGCGCAGCATAGCCGGGTAATACGGTATGTGCTTCACCATTACGGTGTGTGCATTCATTCATTTATTTTCGAAGCGGATTTCAAACTCAACGCTATCAGTCACGCAGTACAACATGGAAATATAGCAGCTGCGAGAGAATTCACCATTAACGAATCAATGATACGGAGGTGGAGGAAGCAAGAAGACGCCCTGCGCCAGGTAAAGACCAAACTGAGTTTCCGACGGAACTTAAGAGTTTTGTTTCATTTCATGCGTCTTATAACCCGATGCGCTTTAATTTATGAAAATATACCTGTTAGCAGCCGATCGTTGATATTGCGTCTTATAATCCGGTGCGCTTTATGGTCCGGAAAATACGGTAATATTAACACACTGATTTTCAGCTACTCATACTGCACGTATGAGAAGGTTTTTTAAGAGGCAGCTGGCGCTTTGTTCCACGCTTGGGCTCTTGGTGTTCACACAACATGTGTGCCATGCATGGTTCAATGTACGATGGTACAGATCGCCCAGTGTTAGTATGCCCTAAGACAAGATTGCATAGCACCCATGTGCTGTCTGTCTGTCTCTCTGTCTCTCTGTCTGTCTGTGTACGTACATATTTATACTCGTGGGCTGAAAATGGGCCAAAATTTGAATTGCAAAATATTAAACTTTTAATAGTCCTAACAACAAAACATTGGTTAGAAAATTAGCCAGAACTATTGTGAAATGTGAGCGTTAACCCACCATTTGCTTAGCAGTGCTTGTTGCTGCAGTATAATATTGGTTTGGGGTGGTCTTGTACACAAAGTCATGAAAAGACATAAATGTTGGATATAAAACTTGCACATGTCTGAAGTTCATTAATCTTCCATAATATCTTCTGTCTTTTTTATCCTTAGAACAGTAGACATTGATTGGTAATCTGCCACACCTAATGCATCCCATCACAAGCCTGATAGAACTGGTCTACATTAAGCAGTCTTGTGAGTCCCAAGGTAAACAAGTGAGAAAATCAGCTCCATCTGCAGCTATTCAAAAATTTACAAGACCCTAAAGACACAACAAAATCCTATTTCACTGATAGCTTTTTACGAGAATAGGTCAATACTTTGAAACAATGGGCGACTTTGCCAGAAAGAAAGGGTCTGGAAGTGGTCTGAAATTTATAGTTTTCAAAAACAGGAAAAGTTTTCAAAAACTGTCAGATTTTTTTCAAATGTACAATAACCAGAAATGTAGCATGATGTTGGTAGTGTGTCTAGATGTGTTAGAAAAGCCACTGCTGCCTAATAAAGAAATTGCAAGGACAGAATGTTTCTGGCAGAACATGGAAATTTTGATTCAGAGTGGTTCAGCAGAGTTGAACCATTGTTGAGTTGCATGGTGCATCTAAGCCTAGACCTGGTGAGAAATGCAACAGTGACTGCATCTCTACTACCATTAAGCATGGAGGTAGACGTGTCATGGTGTGGGGAACCTTTTCAGCTGCTGGTACTGGCGAGTACACTACTTAACTGTGAAAAGTCTATTAATGCTTTGGAGTAAGGGATATATTGCAGAAAGGCTTGTTTTCTAAAGATGAACGTTCAAGACAATGCTCCAGTTCACACTGCAACCAAGAAGTGGCTTGAAAACAAGTCCATCATGCGCATGTTTTGGCCAGGTCAGTTTCCAAATTTGAACATTGTAGATCATATTTGGTCTCACATTAAACACAAACTAATTGTGAGACCTTTTTCAGCTGCTCTCAGCTCAACTAACACTTACCATTGAGCAAAACAATATGGACTCTTCTTTCTGTGAAAAGCTGTCCACAAGTTTACCCACAAGACTTAAAAATGTAAGAAAATCAAAGGGAAAGGCTGTCTCATACTTTTTTCTATTTCTTTATTTCTTGCTAATTTCCTGACCTGTTCTTTGCTGCTTAGACCATTGAAAAGCTTTGGAGTACATGTACATACATGTACATGCCGAGTTGTGGTTGCTGTTGCAGCACCAGGGAACAATCCCCCTCTGGTTCTCAAAATTCTCAAATCCTGTACTTTTCCAAATGATAACAGAATATTTATTTAACAAAGCTTCTTTAGGTTCTCACATAAACAAACAAACAAACTTTTATTTAGTGGAAAATTATCACATCTCAAAAATAAAAATGGCACTAGATTATATACAATTTGTTTTTTTTTTTTTACAAACCTCTAGCAAAAATTAAGTGAAGTATTTGTACTTTTGCAAACACGTAATAGAAGCAGAAGGGTGTATGATCTAATGTAATTACTTGAACATTAATGTCAAGTTTTTCTTCACAAACATAAGCATCTCTGCCTTGTCTCCGGTAGTCAAGTCAAGTCAAGTCAAGTCAGATCTATTTCTATAGCGCTTTTTACAATGGAGCATTGTCTCAAAGCAACTTTACAAGTTTAGATTATCTCCTAATAACTACGTCCAATCCCAAATTGAGCAAGCCTAGGGCGACAGTGGCAAGGAAAAACTCCCTGAGTTATAGGAAGAAACCTTAGGAGGACCAAGACTCAAAAAGGGACCCAACCTCCTTGGGCGGTAGTCCGTTTCTTCTGTCATCTACCACATGCCCAGTCAAACTAAATAAGTGCTCACTGTTAAAGCTTGTACAAAAGGCAGAGTGAGACAGAGGCTCGGCCAAGTGGAGGGATACTAGCTTTATTGATTCTCCAATAGGTCAGTGCATTTTGCTGATGGGCAACTCGGACAGGTAACTCCGTGTCTGCACAGACAAAGGATTAGCTAGAAGTTGCCAGAATTGTCCTTCAGTGTTTTGTCATGTACTGAAAGTAGTGGACTACATGGTTTTTGGCTGCAAGTGCTTCAGTGACAGGCCCAGGTACTGTAGATGCTTTTGAAACAGGTTCCTCAGGTGTGTGTCGGGCCTCCTTCTTTAGTATAGTCAGAAGGACCATGAGTAGCTTCTCATTGTTAAACAACTATGTCTAAAGACACATCCTGTGGTCGTGGAAAAGATGTTGATCCGTTTCAGAAGGGTCAAATGCGTGAGAAAACATCTAAGGAGATTGCTGAAACTAAAATCAGGTTAAGAACTGTCCAACGCGTTATTAAAAAGTGGAAGGATAGTGGGGAAACATCATCTTTTGTGGAAGGAAGATCTTGAATGATCCTGATCGGTGATCACTTTAACCTTTGGTGAAATCAAATCGTAGAAAAACAACAGTAGAACTCAGGGATATGTTTAATAGTGAAAGTAAGACCATTTCCACATGCACAATGCGAAGGTAACTCAAGGGATTGGGACTTAACAGCTGTGGAGCCTTAAGAAAAGCACTTGTCATTGAGGCAAAAGTGGCGTCAGTTTGCTAGGGAGCATAAAGATTGGACTCTGAAGTAATGGAAGAAGGTCATGTGGTCTGATAAGTCCAGATTCACCCTGTTCCAGAGTCATGGGTGCATCAGGGTAAGAAGAGAGGCAGCTGATGTGATGCACCCATCATGCCTAGTGCCTACCTTACAAGCATCTGGGCTTGCTGCAGTCGGTCAGGTCTAGGTTCAGCAATGTTATGTGCCCAAAGAATGAGGTCAGTTGACTACTTGAATATACTGAATGACCAGGTTATTCCATCAATGGAATTTTTTTTCCCTGATGGTGCGGGCATATTCCAAGATAACAGTACCAGGATTCATTGGACTCAGACTGTGAAAGAGTGGTTCAAGGAGCATGGGACATCATTTTCACACATGGATTGGCCACCTTAACCCCATTGAGAATCTTTGAGATGTTCTGGAGAAGACTTTCAGTGCACTTTGCAGTGGTCCGAATTTCCCATTATCAATACAAGATCTTGGGGGGGGGGACATTCTGCAATGTTCTGTCATTGCAGAACCTTGTGGAAATGATGCCACAGCAACTGCGTGCCGTAATCAAAGCTAAAGGTGGTCCAATGAAATATTAGTGTGACCTTTTTTTGGACAGGCAGTATATATATTACAACACATTATTATTATTATTATTATTATTATTATTATTATTATTATTATTATTATTATTATTATTACTTCAGTAGAAATAACCTAATATCTTGATTGGGATGAAGAAAAGTGGCCAAAGTGTACAGCGCCTCCTATTCAATGTTGCCAAACCTTCACTGAACTGCCTTCATCAGAGTGGTTTTTGCAATGCCCACTCCTCAGTCTGTCTGCTTTTTCTCCGAAGGCCGGTTCAGTGCATTGATGGCTGGAATGACGTCTGCAGCTGTTGCTGTCGAGGAGGATGGTGCGAGGAGGCTCAGCATGTTGTCATTTAGTCCCCACTGGTGTGTGCTGAGTGTGGCAGAGCTCATGCTCTGCAGTATATGCCCGCAGAGAATGTCTCTGCTCCATCAGAACTTGCATCATATAGTAGATGCTATTCTATCTCGCAGGACCATTTTGCTTCAGTCGTTTCCTAAGCTGACCCCACTGTGCCTGGATGAGTGGATAGGCAATAATCTTCTTTCCAGTTCCCACTGCGTCAGTGATGCTTCATTGGGACAGCAGACCCTCATTCACCTCAATGATGTTTGTGCCATGCAGGGCAAACTTGTTAGTAAACAAGTGGTCCTCATTTAGTGCTTTGGTCATATTTCTAGAGTTGTTTCGCAACACTGTATGAACCCTGGGCTTGTCTGTCCTAACATTGCACCATTGTGACAAATGTGACTGTTAAATTGGCAATTCTTGTCGCTGTACAAGGACTACTTCATTCACACACTGAGCAGTCAGGCCCCACATTGACATCATGCTTATGTTAGATGTTCAAATGTCAGTTATAAAAGTAATTGTCTACTTGGTATTGTGCATCAGATAATGTACTACATTATTGAAACCTCTGTCCTCGACTATAGAGCATGGCTGGGTCGTCCAGTGCTATGAATTCCAGATTTTCCTTGTAATGACTTTGGTCATTTAATAGCTGAAAAAATATGGCACAGGCCGCTGGCTTGTGTCCAGGTCCACTATGGCTCCTTCTCAATGCTGCGACGCATCAGTGTAACTTTTCCCTCTAAAGTTACAGTATCAGCTTTTGAATACTTCTACATTGTTATCATGTAGGATTTCATGTAGGATAAAATGTGTAGTTACATTTAATTAGAATAATGTAGTTGAAATTAAATGAATAATAAGGGTGCCTCATTTAAAAATCCAAACTTTAAACATCAGTTAACAAGACAAGCTGTGACAACCATGCCAACTAACCACCCCTGTGTCCGTAATTGTTTGTCCTTCATATAGATGTTCCAAAGTTTTCATTTTTGTTACTCTTGTTTAATTATAGCCTCATGTTTCACATAGTGAGCAATTAATTATATAAATAAATTAATTATCAGATTGGTACTCAGTATCCGAACGATAACGAGAGTTCAGGTATTGGAATCTTGCCCATTCAGCCCATGGCATCCCTCATTGCATTGGTGCCGCATATAGGAAGGAGGTGGAAAGTAAGCAGCCATCAACAAATTCTGTGGTATACTTTCACAGTTAGGGAGGTTCTCCTAAAATGCAAATCACTTATTGGCTATGAGGGTTAATTTATCAATGTCGTAGTGAAACACATATTTGACAAATGGCACAATCCCCACCTCGAAAAACAAATTGTAGAACATGAGGAAGCCATTCCAGTTTTCCTTACTGGGGACTTAGCATACCTTTTGCTTCCCTACCTAATGGATAAGTATGTGAAAGGGGGAAGGACTGTATTTTGGACTGCCCTTGTGTCGAGCAAGAATGGTCATGTGAATGCACTTTTGGTAGGCTGAAAGCATGGTTTGGCGCACTGAGAAGGGTGATGGACATTAATCTTAATGACCTTCTTTTTGCTATCTATGCCTGTTTCGTTCTCCATAACTACTGTGAGGCCACCAGGGAGACTGTGGATGAGAACAGAGGTCTCAAGTCAATTCAGCATGACAAGGACAAGCAAGCCACACAAACTTATTTCAGAGCCTACTGCATCACTGCAGAAGGGGGTCAGGATATTCCTTGGTGAATTTATTGCCCCGTAAAAGGGACTGTGGGTCTTTTTGTTGACCACTGAGGCCGTGAGCGAGTGAGTGAGTGTATTTGGATTTCCCAGAGCACATATATCCATAGTACAATTTTAAATTGCTTTCCTTAGTCTGCTCATGCACACAAATGTAACACGAGGGAGTGTAACACTGTTGCCAGGGTCCGCATTTTCCAAGGACATACTCACACTAGGCAGTCTGTACCACACTTGGGCTTGATTGACCCCCAAAGCATGGTTTCATTGACTAGTGTGAGTGTGTCATATTGTGTTGGGGCGCAGTACACTGAACCGTAATTTGGCACGCTTGAAGAGGTGTGCTGCAGCGCGGTTCATTGGACTATGATGCGGCACATATATTGTGTGATCGAAAACAGTGTCAGATGTAAATATAATAAAAATAAAGAATACAATTCTTGTTTTATTCCTATGTCTACGTATACAGCATCTGATGAAAACATCTACAAGTGACAAGGTAGTACAAAATGTTGTGTAGTACCTTCAGAAAAAAAGGGAAGATTCAGTCATAGTGCCAGCTGTGTGTGTGGATATGGTCATGTTACAGTGTCTGGTGGAAATGTGCCAGGTACTATACATAGTGGTGGTGCAGATGCATAGATGTGTCCATAAGGACCGCTGGTTTTGTATGATGTCATGTTGAATGATTGTGGTTTTGGTAACAGTACTCGTCTCAGCAGAGAAAATCCATCAGGCTTTCTAGGCTATGCTAAGCTTACCTCTCCGATACAGCAACTGTTTCTCAGCTGGAACCCTGCCCTGTTTGTGTCCATTGCATCTTGCCCTGAAAAGGGTAAATCAAAATAATTATTTAAGACTAACTTAATTTAATCAAAGTAAAACCAAGTATTCCTTTTTTTTTTTTTTTTTAAAAAGAACAGCACGTAACTTGTTTAGAAACACCTGTTTACATGTGGACTAGTGCTAGGCCACATAAATGGGGATTTTTGCCTCTACCTACACCTTCCACTTCCCTTCTGTTGGTAACCTAAATTTCTTGGTAACCCTTCTTCTTAATAGGGTGAATTATAAGAAGTATAAGATGTAGTGCACATGTGTAGAAGATTATTAGTAGCACACGTGACAAACTTGATAGAGAGTCAAAGCCCTACTAAGTACACAAATAATGGGCAATGGGCCCAATCGGGATGTACATTGTAATGTCTACCTCATTGAAAGTATGTAGGTTTTTGAATGTTTCAGATGGAATATGTCCTATATGCAAGAATGTAAACTACTGTGCTATATGAATTTCACAATCCAAACAATCTGAAGCATGTGGGGTTCAAGCAACAAAGCTACAGTAAAGCAAGCGGTGACTAAACTTAATTTATGAAAGTACGATAATAAAAGTACTTGTGTTGATCACTTGCATACTATTTTCAGTAGCTTTCTGTAGCTAACAAATCAACACACATCACTTGTTTACATTCGCTTATCATGTTTCCACACAGTACTTTGTATAATGGTGCACTTTGTTATAGTAGTAGCAGTTTCAAGGAGATGAAGTGTATAAACAAGTCCTGGGACAAAGCTTAACACCTCAAACACTTATAAGAGCTGCAGAATATCTCTAAAGACAAGCCTCTATTGAAAGGACAACCAATGTTGTCCACATGAGCTATACTCTATACTAGTGATAGACGATTAATGCCATATTGAAATAATCGGCATTGGCTGATATCTGCACTTATGAAACTGATATTCAAAAATGGTGGGTAAAGTGCAGAGAAACTTTGCAGATTCAGTGAGGGTGGGGCCATTTATGAGAAGATAAAAACTTTGCAGCATTTACATGAGCATTACAACTTACTGATTTCAACTAGAACTGGGATTAAAAAGAAAAAAGATGTTGCTACCATGTGCACTACTCTAACATTTGTTGATTTTTTTGCAAGTATTTACACATTTTTCTTTTTTCCCAGAAAGCATGTGATACTGTTATCTAGTACATACTTGTTGTAGTTAAGAGTAATAAAACTTTTATTAATAAAAAAGACAGAGTGCAAACAGAGATAGCAATATAGCTTAAATAAATGTTCATTTAAGTTCAGCAATTTGGTATCTCATTTATTGGTTTTAGTTTTATCAGTTTAAAAAAAAACCCACAAAAATGATATCAGCATTATATCTCAGTCATATATCACCCTGCTCTTTAAATATCGGCATCGGCTTTTAAAAAAAACCCATATAGGTCAACCAATACTCAATACACATTATGTATTGTACTAACACTTATGTGTGAAGGGAAATAAAACTAGTAAAAAAAAAAAACTACTCCCAGTAGTACTGCGAATGTCATGTGAATGTGTTGTTCGACTGAGATTAGTGCTGGGCGGTATGGCCTGGCTCTGCACTGTTGCTAATTTTAGCTTTAGCCTCTTTGACTTAGTTTGCTTTGTCAAACTGCATATTCAGCAGGGTGATGCTGTTTTAAACATCTTATTTAATCTGTTAATCCGATCGTTTTTGGAGTTGATCCTTCACGGCTTATTTTCGCCATGCATGTAATCCAAAGAGCACGCTCTGAAGAGCTTCCATGCTAGAGACGTGGTTGTATTCAAAATGAATAACTAACCCCTTAGTAGTCTCCCTAGTTGACTAGCTAAGTAGTATACAAAACACAGCCGAATCTTGTAACTTTTACTTTTCATCATGTCAGGAAACAAACCCTCATACATGTCTGAATCAGTCTCCAGAGTTACTGCATTCATAATGTGGTTCTTCTGTGCATCTCCCATCTCGCTATATAATCCAGTTCTTTGTTCTGTTCTTCAATCTGATGGAGCCTTTCCCAGCTGTTAACAGACTGCTTCTACGATGTGGTATATGTTATGCTACCTGGCTAGCAAGCTTTACCCAGCATGCTGTTTGGTGATGTAGTTCTACTCGGAGCTCAGCAGCGCTCGTTGTAGCGAAAAATATTATATAATTTGCTGCTTATGTTAGAGCTGTGTTTCTGCTATGCACCTGTATGAAGGTATATGAAAAATGCATACTATACGAGAAATGAACACCGGTTTACCGGTTCAACTGGTAAACCGCCCAGCACTAACTGAGGTCTATAAGAGTTCCAGTGCACCTGTTGTGAAAGTTTTATCGAAGGAATTCTGTTCTTACATTTGCATCAGTGCACCACTGTAATCCTGTATATCCACAGTGGAGCATAGTTTGATTTCTTGTTAGCACTCTTTCCTATTCTGTTAACCGATGAGCTGACAGAAATGAGTGCGAGCAGGGAAATCACCAAATTGCTACTGTGCAGGACTGTGAATATACAGAAGAGTAGTCAGACTGCAATAGCTCTCCCTGAAAGCATAATGAATGAAGATCAATATCGTAAAAGATTAGAGTGCAATCTCAAAAGTGCAACGGTTGTCTTTTGTAACCTTTGTTTTTTTTTTCTCAGAGATGCAGAGAGCATAGATTTATGCTGTGTGCCGTTCTGGCAGCATATGAATTTACATGTGAAGGAAAAAAAAACGCTGCAGATGTTCACTTCTTCATTTTTTATGTCGTTAAAACTGATTACACATGGTTTTACCATCAACTTTGTATTGACCTGCGCTGCTGACCGTCTGATCTTAAAGCTGTTCTCTGTGTTACCTAGAGACACCGTTCATCTCAGCTTGCACAGAGAAGCATTCACATCCAGCTATAGAACAGTCTATCATTTCTGGCTACATTTGCACATTAGTTTAGTGTAATACAGACAGTTGTGAAAGTGTGTATTTTTGATTGGTACAGGGTGTTGGAATGAAAAAAAAAATTAACTATCACTTCCAATGGAGCTTTGTGTAAATGTGTCCACAAGCACCTCCACAAGTCATTTGTGACAGAGATATTCATCAGGTAAATATTATCTGAAACCTTTGATAGTTTGGGTTGGTGGGCTAACAAGGAGCACCTTTTGAAGGAAGCAACCACCCATAGACAGGGTGCACGTGACATAATTTCACAATTAAAATGATTTATTAATATATCTTATATATCTAATTAATGGCTGTTATTTTTTAGCTATAATATGTTATCATTTATCCTTTTCCAGTTAACTCAGATAATTGATGTCCAGCATCATGGCTTAATGTACATTTGTAAAATGTAACTGATCAAGATGCATCTCAGCAAGGAAGAACAAGTTTAAATAAGTCTGGTTATTGGAAATCAAAGTAGAAGAGATGCTACTGCTGAACTTAACAGATTGCATCCAGACCACAAGCCAATAACAGAGTTGTATAAGATAGGAAAAGGGATCCATACATGTTCAGCCTTTGGACCTGGAAATAAACTTTAATCGTATGCTGATTACTAGCTCTGCCTATTTTCAGAGGTAGTTTGTTGTTAAACGCTTGAGTCAATGCATTATTGAGGCATATAGCACCATTATTTCTGCCATCATTACCTGCCATCGTATTTGTTGACTGAATTAAACAGTAGAATTTGTGCATATAGAATACTTGTGGACCAATTCAACAAATTCTTTAAATAAAACCTTTTGGTTTTGCTTTTTGCTGATGGACATCATGTTCAGCTGTGTGTCTGCTCAGCTGGTATAAAGCTTGCCATACACACATTGGAAGATGGAGCAGTGCCATTGTTGAGATTTGATGTACTGTTGGAGATGTACCATGTATGTGTCGGATTGGTTTGGGGAGAAATGTTTCGGCACTCATCTAAGTGACTTCTTCAGTCTCAGTCTATCCGTTTATCCCACAAAACCTTATGTCCAGATAAACTGATTCAACTTCTGGGATTTTCTCACCTGGATTATTTGAGTATGCATCAAGATATAGTGATTATAACTTAAATAGGAACTCAGGTGGTCTGATACACTAACGATGGATTGGCTATAACTGAGGGAGGTGAGACCGGTCAGGGCACTGGAGCAGCAAATGACCACTCTTACACGACCACTGTTACACGTTACACACAACTATTACACGCCTTGCTCTTGGAGTGATCTTTGTTGGTCGTCCACTCCTGGGGAGGGTAACAATGCTCTTGAATTTCCTCCATTTGCACACAATCTGTCTGACTGTGGATTGGTAGAGTCCAAACACTTTAGAGATGATTTTGTAACCTTTTTCAGTCGGGTGAGCATCAACAACTCTTTTTCTCCTTTGTTTGTGCCATGATACACTTCCTCAAATGTGATATGAAGAGTAGACTTTGATAGATCCCTGTTCTTTAAATAAAACAGGGTGACACTCACACCTGATTGTCATCTCATTGATTGAAAACACCTGACTATAATTTCACCTTCAAATTAACTGCTAATCCTAGAGGTTCACATACTTTTGCCACTCACTAATACGTAATATTGGATCATTTTCCTCAATAAATAAATGACCAAGTATAATATTTTTGTCTCATTTGTTTAACTGGGTTCTCTTTATCTACTTTTAGGACTTGTGTGAAAATCTGATGATGTTTTAGGTCATATTTATGCAGAAATATAGAACATTCTAAAGGGTTTACAAACTTTCAAACACCACTGTAGTTGGTTGTTGAATGACTTGTTCATCAGTCTCACCCATTCCTAATAATTTGGGGTGCAATGAAAAATAGTTTACTGTTGCAGTAATTGTTTAAAAAGCAGAAAGTAAAGATCTGTTAATATTTGTTTTGATTAATAAGCCTTGCTTCGTCTTCTTTTCAGACATGAAAAGGAAGTGCAAGTGCAGGAAAGATTGTGATCTGGTGTCATCTCACTTCATGTTTGTGCGGTTGCTGGGTTGAGACTCCTCAGATTTGGATTACTGTTTCTTTGGTCCTACGTTATTGACTAAGTCCATCAATAACCTTGGCAGCTGCAGCTGAACACGCTCACAGGTAACGCCGGATACAGAGTGCTCTGCTATTCAAGAAATAATTCATTCTGCTTCGATTTCTTCTGGAGCTGTCGGAAATTGAACTTGAGAATAATTGTCAGGTTATGGGTACTTTCCAACACGCAGCATGTGTGGATATGCTTTATGAAGATGTTCATAAAGCATATCCACACTATGAGGCAAACAGGCTGTGCTGGATGTTCTGTATATGTTTGTGTGCTTCAAGGCTTCCGAAGTGTGACTGATTGCACAACTTCCACAGGAGTCGTTTCCTGTAAACCTCTTCATGTTTGTCCTTCCACAAAATGAATGAACTATGGTATTTGCTGTTTGTAAGCATTCTCAAAGTTTTAGTTGATTTGTGGAACCTCCTCATTTGGCATTTAGTCATCAGAGCTACTTTTGTTTCCTAGCTTACTCCCTAACATACTTTCCTGCTGTGTTTGCCTCCTGTATTTGACTCGGCTCATTTGATTTAGTGACGTTTCCTGCTTTCCGTGATTTGCAGAGGCTGATATTCTGCTCTACTTATGACAGACTATATGTGGTAAAGAGTGGCTGTCATGTTGTAATACTTGCCAAATTGGTGGTTTCCTCCTCAGTCAGTACTGAGGTGACTCAAGACGAGTATGCATAAGTGCCTGTGTAAATTATGGTCATATTACCATAACTAAAAGTAGTAATGTGTGCACTATGTGTTTGGAACACTTATTCTTTAGTAAATAAGTAAGTAAATAAATTAGATTTGATAGAACACTTGTGTGAATGGTTGTAAAGGCACCATGTGCATGAGAGTACACATCAAGATCAGCAAGAATATAATTACACCACAGCAGTACAGAAGATATCAGTTGATCTGGCCAGCAGGCAAATGAATATTCCGGTATGTTTGTCCAATGCCCTGCTTTGGCTTCCTGGAAACCATTACAACCATTACTTTTAGACTTGACATGCACAAACATGACATACACTCACCAGCCACTTTATTAGGTACACATGTTCATATTTGCGTATTAACACATATCAGCCAATCACATGGCAGAAACAAAGTGTATTTAGGCATGTAAACATTTTCTTGGCACCCTATGGGCTCCTTTAATACCAGTTGCGCGTTGTTTAATTGCCACAGCCTACAGCCAAATGCTGCGTTTATGTTAAAGTGCATGTCATGCATGTTCAGATTCTGGTCTAAAAGCAGTTTTGTCAGGCTCCGAGATGAGGTGGTGACAATTGAGTCAATGCTGTTAAGATGTGGGTTGTGGTGGCGATGTGAGTAAGGCCCAAGTGATTGTGAACCAAAATGTTCAAATCCTGCCTCTGTCAAGCTACCACTGTTGGGATCTTGAGCTGGGCCCTTGAGCAAGGCCCTTGACCCACAATTGATTGGATTTTAAGATTGTATCAGTTGTAAGTCACCCTGAATAAAGGTACAGTGGTGCTTGAAAGTTTGTGAACCCTTTGGATTTTTCTATATTTGTGCATAAATATGACGTAGAACATCAGATTTTCACACAACTTCTAAAAGTAGATAAAGAGAAGCCAGTTAAACACAAGACAAAAAAAAATTATACATGGTCATTTATTTGTTGAGGAAAATGATCCAATATTACATATTAGTGAGTGGCAAAAGTATGTGAACCTCTAGGATTAGCAGTTAATTTGAAGGTGAAATTAGTCAGGTCTTTTCAATCAATGGGATGACAATCAGGTGTGAGTGGACACCCTGCTTTATTTAAAGAACAGGGATCTATAAAGGTCTTCTCTTCATATCACATGTTTGTGGAAGTGTATCATGGCACGAACAAAGGAGATTTCTGAGGACCTCAGAAAAAGTTGTTGAGTTGTTGATGCTCTTCAGGCTGGAAAAGGGTTACAAAACCATCTCTAAATAGTTTGGACTCCACCAATCCACAGTCAGACAGATTGTGTACAAATGGAGGAAAGACCATTGTTACCCTCCCCAGAAGAGGTCGACCAACAAAGATCACTCCAAGAGCAAGGCGTGTAATAGTTGGCGAGGTCACAAATGCCCCCAATGTAACTTCTAAGCAACTGAAGGCCTCTCTCACATTGGCTAATGTTAATGTTCATGAGTCCACCATCAGAAGAACACTGAACAACAATGGTATGCATGGCAGGGTTGCAAGGAGAAAGCCACTGCTCTTCAAAAAGAACATTGCTGCAGGTTGCTATAGACTATGAGGACAAGCCAGAAGACTGTTGAAAGAATGTTTTGTGAACGGATGAGACATGAAAACACTGCATTCCAGCATGAGAACCTTGTCCCATCTGGGAAACATGGTGGTGGTAGTCTAATAATAAAGTTAATGTTTTGGAATGGCCAAGTCCAAGTCTTGACCTTAATCTAATAGAAATGTTGTGGAAGGAGCTGAAGCGAGCAGTTAATGTGAGGAAACTCACCAACATCCCAGAGTTGAAGCTGTTCTGTATGGAGGAATGGGATAAAGTTCCTTTACGTCGGTGTGCAGGACTGATCAACAGTTATAGGAAGAATTTAGTTGCAGTTATTGCTGCACAGGGGGGGTCACACCAGATACTGAAAGCAAAGGTTCACATACTTTTACAACTCTCTAATATGTAATATTGGATCATTTTCCTCAATAAAGAAATGGCCAAGTATAATATGTTTGTCTCATTTGTGTACCGTATTTTTCGGGCTATAAAGTGCACCGGGTTATAAGAAATGAAAGGAAACTCTTGACTTCTGTCGGAAACTCAGTTTGGTCTTTACCTGGCGCAGGGCATCATCTTGCTTCCTCTACTTCCGTACCATTGATTCGTTAATGTTGAATTCTCTCGCAGCTGCTCTGTGTCCATGTTGTACTGCGTGACTGATAGCGTTGAGTTTGAAATCCGCTTCGAAAATGAGTGCACGTACCCTAATGCTGAAGCACATATCGTATTACTCCGCGATGCTGCGCACTATGGTTGCTGTAAGCTTCGTAACTTACCAAGGCCGTGCTAAAACATTTTGACAGATTTATGTGCGCCGTGTACCATCTACAATTGGTCGGTCGGTCAGAAAGCACAACCAGAATTAATTCATACATTAGACGCACCACATTTTAAGGCGCACTGTCGATTTTTGAGAAAGTTAAAGGATTTTAAGTGCGCCTTATGGTCCGAAAAATACGGTAACTGGGTTCTCCTTATCCACTTTCAGGACTTGTATGAAATTATGTTAATGTTTTAGGTCATATTTATGCAAAAATGTAGACTATTCTAAAGGGTTCACAAACTTTCAAGCACCACTGTATCTGCTAAAATGTAATGCATCTGTTCTCAAAAACCCACAACAAGGATAAAACTGACATACCTTTGTGTTAGGTAGTATATAAGTGGGAAGGGGTAAGTTTTTGTCTCACTTTTCTCTCATCATCATTCTAAAGTTGGTCAGGGATGATCAATTCGGTAACCTGGGCTCCAAAGCTTTGGCCATTGGCAACCACTGCTCTGTATTGGCTAAACATTTTTATGTTTTCATTTGAGAAATATTTCAAGCACAACTCTCTACAGTTGGTTTAATTACTTTTTGGCATTGTAGCAGGGGAAATGAGTAAGTATGTTTATACCCAGGCAGTGCTGGAGTTTTAGTCTTACAGCAACTTGGGTATTGTCCCAAATGCTTTTTAAGCCATGTGCCTCAAGGGCTCACACAGCAACGGTACCTATATTAAGGACATCACACTGTGTACTTTGGAGGACATGCTGAAAATGTGCTTAAGACTGTTTGGGATTTTTCTTTGACACACTGTGAATAGCCGTGTTGTTCTCTAAAATGGTATCGTGACATTGACATTCACTCTGCGTTTGCTCCAGATTGCTTAGTTTTGTCAGTTTTTCTGTATGTCTCATGTCTTAAGTGTGCACATAACCTGTGTGTGTGGCTTGTGGAATACGTTTGAGCTTGTAGCTTGCAGTGGTGCCATGTACACGAAGATGCCTAATTACAGTTGTGCTTGAATGTTTGTGAACCCTTTAGAATTTTCTACATTATACTTGGTCATTTGTGTATTGAGGGAAAATGATCCAATATTACATATTAGTGAGTGGCAAAAGTATGTGAACCTATGTGATTAGCAGTTAATTTGAAGGTGAAATTAGAGTCAGGTGTTTTCAATCAATGGGATGACAATTGGGTGTGAGTGGGCACCCTTTTTAATTAAAGAACAGGGATCTATCAGTCTGCTCTTCACAACGTGTTTGTGGAAGCGTATCATGGCACAAACAAAGGAGATTTCTGAGGACCTCAAAGAGTTGTTGATGCTCATCAGGTTGGAAAAGATTACAAAACCATTTCTAAAGAGTTTGGACCCCACCAATCCACAGTCAGATAGAGGAAATTCATGATCATTGTTACCCTCCCCAAGAGTGGTCGACCAACAAAGATCACTGCAAGGAGTGTAATAAATGGCGAGGTCACAAAGGACCCCATGGTAACTTCTAAGCAACTGAAGGCCTCTCTGACATTGGCTAATGTTAATGTTCACGAATCCACCATCAGAAGAACACTGAACAACAAAGGTGTGCATGGCAGGGTTGCAAGGAGAAAGCCACTGCTCTCCAAGAAGAACATTGCTGCTCGTCTGCAGAAGGCTATTGGAATAATGTTTTGTGGACAGATGAGACCAAAATAGAACTTTCTGGTTTAAAAGAAAAGCGTTATGTTTGGAGAAAGGAAAACACTGCATTCCAGCATAAGAACCTTATCCCATCTGGGAAACATGGTGGTGGTAGTATCATGGTTTGGGCCTGTTTTGCTGCATCTGGGCCAGGACGGCTTGCCATCATTGATGGAACAATGAATTTTGAATTATATCATAGAATTCTAAAGGAAAATCTCAGGACATCTGTCCATGAACTGAATCTCAAGAGAAAGTGGGTCAAAGTCCTGACCTTAATCCAATCGAAATGCTGTGGAAGGACCTGAAACGAGCAGTTAATGTGAGGAAACCCATCAATATCCCAGAGTTGAAGCTGTTCTGTACGGAGGAATGGGCTAAAATTCCTCCAAGCCGGTGTGCAGGACTGATCAACAGTTACAGGAAACGTTTAGTTGCAGTTATTGCTGCACAGGGGGTCACACCTGATACTGAAAGCAAGGGTTCACATACTTTTGCCACTCACTAATATGTAATATTGGATGATTTTCCTCAATAAATAAATAACCAAGTATAATATTTAGTCTCATTTGTTTAACTGGGTTCTCTTTATCTACTTTTAGGACTTTTAGGACATCTGATGATGTTTTAGGTCATATTTATGCAGAAATATAGAAAATTCTAAAGGATTCACAAACTTTCAAGCACCACCGTATGTCATATTATTTTTTTTTTATATCTACATTCTATTGCTATGTACTGTAATGTTTGGTTCATTCACACATTTATTATATAACTATGAGCGCTTGATTACTTTCCTAATCAGTACTAGTCTATGCTACTACACTTTACTAATTACAATATTATACAGTTGGGGAAATTATTCCATTTCCACTGTTTGGTAGCCTAATTAAGTGTGTTTTCTGTCAACCAGAAATGGTTCAGGACTAAGCACCATGATTGTTAATGTGGTATATTCACAGTAAGATTTATTTATTAATTATTGGTTAAATTACAACAGTTGCCTAGTATAAAAAGATGCTAGAATTGGAAAATGCATCATTCACACATGATGATTTAATTTTAGATATAACACTGGCTAATAGTCTTACATTTCTGAGTCTGTTTTCACTTTTAGCTTTTTGTGTTGGAGGGCAGCATGATGGCTCAAGTACTTCATAGATCCTCTGTTTGATCACAGCCCAGACTCCACCTGTGTGTTCTGCCTATGTTGTTTTGGTTTCCTTCTGGTACTGCAGTTTAATTCCACGTTCCAAAGATGTGCTAGATTAATTGGTGTCTCTAAAGTGTCTAACACAGAGTGAATATGGTAGGAAATGCGTGGAGGTATTGTGCAGGAAAACATGCCAGGTTGCAAAAGGCTGCAGTCTTAAAGTGGAACATACAGCAAGATCAGATTAAGGGTTGTTTAATTTCCTCTGGGTCATTAATGTCATGGCAGTGTATGTTTATTTAATGTGTACCTGTAAGTCATGCTGTAAAGAAGCAAAAAACTTTTTGATGCACTAGCATTTATTTTTTTTTTAAATCACACTTGGGCTTATCATTAGCACTACCTCGTTTGTCTAATTTGTGTGGATGTCACAAAAGAGGAATAATTTATTAATATTTTTGCTAAAATTCATGGATGAAGCAGAACAAACAGTGATGACCGAGTATGTAATATAAGACAACACTTGGCATAACATTTTTTATGGTTAGTGATGTGCCACATGATCATTTCCTTTAAAAATGTCTTATGGGAAACCATGAATCCCACTACAGAGTGTCTTTCTGTGTTTACTGTGATGTTTTTTATCTCCTTGAAGACACCTACGCTGGCATTTATGGCCCATATGGGTTGTCAGATTCATCTTGGAGAGACAGATAAATTTATACATTTTACATCTGGCTCAAATGTGTGTCAGACCACCTTCTGAAGTGATTTGAGTGATGGGATTATATCTGTTTTAAATTCATCTTGGGTTTTTTTTCACATGCATTATTATGTGGCTTATCTGTTTGCAATCCTGATACTTAAGATGCATGAAACAATCTGTGCAAACAGGTCACACAACCCACCATATATTTTGGGTTTGTCATTTAATTTATTCTGATTTTTACGGATCCATCTTAAAGAGATGAGCAACAGACATGTTCCTGTTGCAGATTTCACATCTGAAATAGCTTCTAGCCTTTTAGTTTGCATAGGCAGCCAGAATGCAACAGAGCACCCAATTGTTCTTTTGTATTTGATCCACTGGAATGTGGAAACTAAGATCCCTGTATATTATTATTTCATGAAAGCATGACATGACTTGAAATATCAACTGATGCTTTAACTGACTTGAGTGAAAGTGTTCTAGTCTGCAGCATGTCATGTGTTTAGTCTGTCATGTCTTGTTAATGCTTGTTTGGTGCCTATACGCTAGACAACATATACTCATTCAAATCTTTTCCGTCTAGAAGGTATGTGAATTCCTGGAGCCTGTGAGGGATTTATACAATCAAAACCGAACAGGAAAAGGTCACTGGATGACCCATTTCGATGTCGGAATCTGGTGCAGCAGCAATTTGAACTTTTTAATGCATAATTGAGCATATTGTCTCTGCGTGCAGTTATGTTTTCCATTCCAACTGAGATAACACAGCATCCTGTAATATGTAGAAGCCTTTTTCACACTCTGCCAGTCTCTGTTGTGAAGGCAAGATAGAGCTTAATATCATCTTTAACAGGACCACAGGACCACCTATTTCTACAGCTGCTAAGGTCCCCTTTCACTATGGGTCATTTGGGTTTATTTAAAAATATGCGTAATTTTGTAGGGATTTGTAGTTTACCTTATAATCTAGCAGTTTACACATTTTTAACAGTTTGTATTTGAACTGCCTATTATTCAGACAAGATATGTGCTACAGAAAATGTCTGCAGTTTAAAGCAGGACTGCTATTTGCAAGATGTGTTTTAACTTTACAATGAGCCACTGCTAGTAATTATATCATTTCAACTAAAGTAGCTTTCTGAAATTATGCCATATGGATGGGCCTGATTAGTCTTCACTTAAATGTGGACTTTTGTATTTGGAGCCAAAAGCATAGGTTATCTTTGTGGTTATCCAGGTCAGAGTATGGAGAATGGCACGGAATTCATAGGGTGCAGACAGAGGTACACCCAGGGCCTTCAGTTGGCTCTTAGCTTTGAGCCACAGGACCTGCACTGTATTTGAAGCTCAGTATTACACGGAGACATTATTATACATTTAAGCAATAATGTGACTAATCTGAGTTAGGAATATCATTCAAGCACTGGTTAACAGAGGACAAATTGCACATTATACACTTGCAAAGCTTAGTTTTGTAAACAAATTCAGTTTCTGCCCATTTTAAAGACCTATTAACAAGTCAGTTAAATATTGAGACCTTGAGAAGGAGGTTTGTTTTGGCATTATGTTTTAATAGTTATGTATATAAACTGTGGTGCATCATATTTAATTTTGGCTTAAGTGCCTTCGTTTTATATCCCAAAAACATATAATTTGACCTGGGGAGCCCACATTTTAGACTGGACTAAGTATGCAATTTTATTGGAGGAATGTAAGGAAACCCAATACACAGACACGTAAAGGAAACATAACCATATGCAATGGTAACCACTGTTTTTCACCATAATTTATTATGATAGTCTCTCAGTTATACCGAATGATGCAATGATGGCTAATTCTGTGTCAAGTCACACTAAGAAGAACCACAACAACAATAATAATAAAAATCAATCCCCCTCAGCATTTGTATCTTCGTAATAATCCTCTTTCAACTGCCAAAGCAGATCACCACATATTAGATTTGGTACAGGTTTTATGCCAGATGTCTTTCCTGATGCAACCCTCCTCTTTTATCTGGGCTTTCCAGTACTGGAAGAACACCCCCAGTGACTGGGGCGTTTCTGTAACGCACCAGTTAACCTTCACCTTGTAAGCCCCACCTGGATTGAACCCAGGCCCTCTGGTTCTGCCGTTTCCAGCAGATGGCTGCTGTCTTCTAATGATTAATCTCTGTGTAATCAGTTCCTCCAGATCCACAGGAGCATGGTGTTTGGTGATTTTATTCCGTCTTTGGTTTTGTCAGATAAACTGCGTATTTTTCTCATCCTATTAGAAATACACATCATATTTTCTATCCACCTGTTCCTTTTTACCAATGACTTTGCGTTGTGTGAACAGCATTTGTTCAGCACAGCACATCTTTCTTCCTGAATGCTGAGGTAATTGAATTCAGTTTAATGGACGATTGCATGAAATATAGTGCCGTGCACCCTCACAGGATATGCAGACACAGTATGTGTTTGTGTGTGGGCTCACAGAACTTCATGATTTTGAAGATCTTTTTTTTTTTTCCAAATGATGCAAGGAATTCTGCAGATGGACGTGTTTCATCCAATCCACAGTGATAGTGACAGAATTTTCAATGTGGTCTACATTATATGCATGTGCGAAATACTGTATTAAAATGAAGAAAAAAAGCAGCATGACAGATGGAGTGCTGTTTTATGGAGGTGGTGTTAATCAAAACAGTTTAAGTGGACGGTCTATCAGCTCTGTGAGATGCACTGAATGGTTCATAGCTGCGTTAATCTAAAAGTTGGGTAGTCTTGCTTTTAAGGGAATGTATCAGATACAATTTACAGAGTGAGTGAGACTTTTATTCATTGTTAGCATGCATTTTTAGGGCTTAAAACTATTGATACGACCGAAACCTGCTCATGTAGCCTGTGGTGAGCTGACTGGATTGGGTGCATACTGTAATTTCAGTCATGCAGTTTCTTTATGGAGTTCTGATTTTCGTTTTTGGCCTCACTTTGCATTTCTCAGGGTTCATTTCATACTTGGAGAACATTGAATGCTTGCTGAACATGCTTCCAAACCTGCTAACAAGTGGACCGCTTGAAAGCCAGAATTCTTTTAAGTTTGTATCTGTTGTAGGTGTAGAGTGCAATTCGTGAATAAGAAATAAATGGTTACAGCAATAATGTTGTCAGTAGTATCATAGTGTTGCACTAATCCAATGAGCTAGTGATAATTGATACACGTACTAAATGTGGGTATACAGTAGTGTTGCCAATTAAACATTTAAAAATTTTAATTGCGATTAATTGCGTTTGTTTTTGTAGCATTAGTCAGGATGAACTGAATTTTAAAAAATTAATAGTTTTTCGATTACAAAGCACTGCACAGCCATGTGATATAAACTTTAACAGAATGCATTTATTTATTTTTGAAATATTTCATGACATTATTTTCAACTTGTCTGGTTTGCTGCGGCACATTATTTCATTAGGACATTAGGACGTTGAGATCTGACTACCAAAAAATAAATAAATAAATAAAGGATCACTAAAATGATGCCCCCCTCCAGGTTAGAAGTCTTTTATATTGCATGTATAATATGGTGAAAAGTGACTAGGATCCATTTCGGGTGCAGCCCACAAGTATGGTCAGAGTGAAAATGCATTTAACAGCATTTAAATAATATCACGTTAACACAGATTTTGACAGCCTTCTTGTAAAGGGTTAAAATCTTCCTTTATGCTTAATTACATTTACATTTGTCATTTTGCAGACGCCCTTATCCGGAGCGACTTACATCTGAGATTGTGGGTTAATGGCTTTGCTCATATATCCAACAGTGGCATCTTGGCAGAGGTGGGATTTGAACCCTGGACCTTCTAGTCCATAATTGAGTACCTAAACTGCTAGGCTACCACAGTCCTGACCTTCAGTCATTCGGTGAACAGAAACAGTCAGTGGCCATAAATATGGTTGCACTTACTGACCCGTAGCCTTTAGTTTTTTGTGGAGAAGTTTGTGCAGGGAACATCCGCAGCCTAGCTGGATTGGTCTGGACCAGATTTGGAATAAAATTATTTTCTAGCCATTTTCCTTCTGATAACACTTTTCCCATTTTCATGTTTTTTTTTTTTTCTACTACAACTGTGACCACTTTATTTCAAGGGCCAGTGACTTCAAAGAAAAGCTAAAGCTTACCGGGATGACCTTGCTTCACCTTGGAGCACTTCTCCTCTGAAGCCACAATGAATTAGACTGCATTTGCAAGTGATGCATTATTTTCCACTTTAAGGCTGAGGCAATGAGAGACCAATCACAATTGCTGCAAGATTTCTTGGGACAGTTGGTCTACAGTGTTATTGTATATTGTTATTGTCATACTTTCCTCAGGAGGGGGGGGTAGTTCACGGCAACCTGGTTTTAAGCATTCAGCAAAGAAATGTTCTAAGCAGATATCCATGTTACTATTAAAGAAGATAGGAAACTTTCTTCAAATGACTTGCACACTTTCAGTTTTAAAAACTGGCCTTTGCTTTAGAGGTAGGCTTTAGAGGTACCTGGACTTTCTCAAGCTGGGGCCTAATGGAAAATTAATGTTCTCATAGTGTGCACTTGTATGAGAAAGGTAACTGGCACTCGTACTGCTGTCTGAGTCTTGTTGATGTTTGCAGACTGCAAATAATACAGTGACTGTATTATTTGCAGTGCTTTAATTATTGGTAGAACATTGTGTCCATGTTGATGTCTTTGACCCCAATTACACTAGGTTGTTTCATAACAAGGTCTTTCAGTTTGGACAAATGTGGGAAAGAGAGTTCTCCGACTATTCCACCTAGCAAATCAGTTAAGGAGAAGAAAACCCAAAGCATTCAAGGCAGGAAACCTTTATACAATCTGCTCAAGATGGCTAAACAGACTGGTTGACATGTGAAGGCACTGCATTTAATTCAGATTTCCAGCATAATCATATCTAGGGGTATGTGATATGTACTGTCTACAATACTATCTTTATTGTTGTTTCAACAATGTGCGAGGTTATATTGTTATATCTCTCGAGGTTATATTTTATGTCTCTCACGTTGCAAAAAAACAGCCAAAAACTCACATTAGGATTTTGTGCATTCGCTGTGTCATGTAGCCAGATGAACAAACTGCACCAGAAGACAAAATAAAGGCACCACCAGCCTTGCAGTCTACATTATTGGACGCAGTTTTGCTTTGAAAAGACATGTGTGGCTCAAAAGTCGGCAATCTGCAAACCATGTTGGAAATCGGTTTCCAATAAAGACAACTCGATAACTAACTTATTTCACCACCGGCAAGCTAACCACTGTGCAGAATATGAAGATTATGACAGACTTACGGAGTCAGCTGTCCACGACAGGCTTAAACCAGCCATTGTACCAGCACAAAAACGCACTCTTAGCGGAATCATTTTGAAAAAAGTGCCTTACAACAAGAAAATCATCAGATCGCAGACATAATAAATACTGTCACCATTTACAGCACAAAAGACAAAGTGCCAGTTCAGGCAGTTGAGAGAGATCAAACAACTTTTTAATACTTTAGACCCAAGCTATACACTAACATCATCTGATTATTGTTAGCGATATAATCCCAGAAAATACTGAGTTTTTTTTTTTATTTTTTATATTGCATACCCCTAGTAATTTGCCATACAAATTTTTCAACTAGTGCGCCTGTGGATTATTATATAATACTTAGATATCACCTCTGTATAGGTGTGGCAGATACTCCATATTTAAGCACTCATACCAGAATGAGGGATGAAAGAAAATGGGGGAAAAAAAACGAAGTAAAACTCATAACAGCATAGTACCACACTAAACAGTATGTCAGTCTGAATAATGTGTGATGAAATTAGAGACGAGGCCTATCTGTCTGGATATGTTCCAGTTTTTTTCTTTTTTTCAGACAGTGTTGAGTTATTGCGTTGTATGTAGACTCAGAACATGTATGTATGTCAGATGACAGTTTTAGTCTTTAACATTTGCTCATGTCTGGCTTTCCACAGAAGACAGGATTCAAGGCTGATAGGCCTGTTCTTTGACCATTAGTCTCCCTTGGTTGCAGCTGGCTCTTTGATGTGAACTTGGTCTGTTGCTAGCTATCATTTCAAATTTTTTCAGTGACCCTCTTTTCTGTCTTTCCTTAGTGGTTTCATGGTGTGATCGTAACCAGGATGTCTCCCAGGCTGAAGTCAGTGCGGTGTGATGGGAAAATGTCAAAATCTCCACTCTTATTGGAAACAGTAGGCTAAGAACCGACTCACAATGATAGATCTGCTGTGAATCCTGGATACGTCACTCTTCACCTCCCCCCTCCACATTACACCCCATCCCAGTCCCAAGCCCCACCATGCTGCGTTTCCTGCACCTCAAACTGGGCCGATTGTACCGCTGCCTGAAGCTGCTGTTTGTGTTGGGCCTCTTCGTCGTTCTTCTGATGAACACTCATACGCTTCTTTCCTCCTTTCAGAAGAATGAACTGACAGACCGCCGATTCATCCACCTCAACAAGTGCCCGGCTTGCTTTGGCACTAGTTGGTGCCGCAAATTTATGAATGGGCAGGTGTCATTTGAGTCATGGGGCCGGCTGCGCTTTCTTGATGTTTTCAACGTAAAAAATGTCTTTTTTGCCCAGTACGGAGAGCCACGGGAAGGCACACGTCGCATCATCCTCAAAAGACTTGGCTCAAATCAGGAGTTGGCCGACATCGACCAAAAGATTTGTAAGAGGGCCACAGGTCGCCCTCGCTGCGACCTCATCCAGGCCATGTACAAGACCGAATTTGCTCGGCTTAATGGAGATGTGCGTCTCCTGACCCCTGATGTTGTAGAGGGCTGGTCTGACCTGGTCCACTGCCCCTCGCAGAGACTGTTGGACCGAATAGTCAGGAGATATGCTGAGACTAAAGACTCTGGAAGCTTCCTGTTAAAAAATCTCAAAGATACAGAGAGGATGCAGCTGCTCATGACCTTGGCTTTCAACCCTGAGCCCCTGGTGCTACAGGTAAGTCTGCCTTGATAGCTCGGCTCTAGACATGTACCTGATGTTTCATTGCCTGTTTCTTTTCAATGTCTTTGCAGTCCAATGTTCAAAAAGAAAATATTAATATACAAAATCAGATATGGAACAGCAGGGGTGTCATTGAAAGCGTAAAAATGCAAAACCATTGGTTATATTGTCATATCGCATATGTTGCATATCGCAATATGTCATATTGGCATGTCATATTTCCATAACTATTGGTTTGATTTCTGGTGGATTTACTGTTGTAATCTGCCATGGACAATGAAAATTGTCATGTGACACCTGTCGTATTGCTTAGTTATGCATCTTATCAGCTTACTAAAAGCTTCTCTGCTGTCAGGTATGGATTCCACCCCTGCTTTGAGATGACTACTTTCCTGTCAGCTTTAGTCCACTCACCCAACTGAGTGCACAAGTCAGTTAGATTATGTTAGTGCCTTTCAGTGTTTCACCTTCTGTTCCAAATTTTCAATGACGTAGAGCTAGTACAAAGAAATTTGATTGCTGTCCTTTTGCCATGCCAAGTTCAGTATCATTCTTGTTTTGTTATTTATGTATTGTTATTTTTAACTGTTTTTGTTGTCATTTTGCACAACACTATCCCTTTCAATTAGAGAAGGGTCTGAACCTATATCAGTATCCGGTTTGATATTTGATATTCATCGGATATTGGACGGACAGGGCCGATCTACTTTACCTTTACATTTACATAATTTAGCAAATGCCCTTTCCAGAGCGCCTTTCCAGTCTTGCAGTCCAAGCACTTGCAGGTTAAGGGGCTTGCTCAAGGACCCAACATTGGCAGCTTGGCCACTTACCGATCCACATTCCATTCCACATCTTACCACGGGCATGTGGAAACTTTGGTCTGCAACTGAGTGAGCAAATAGTATTAGCTGCTGGTTTAACTAAAATGTTGTAACATTAACCACAATACCAACATAAATAATCATAATATTAAAGTAAAAAGAAACTCCTATATTGGAATTTGTATCGACAGTTGTGCACTGGAATCTTATTGGAACTGAAAAAATGTGGATCGGTCCATCACTACTTTTAATACTCCTGGCATTCTGTACATACCTCAGTCTGTCAACAATTCGTCATCAGGTTTTATGCTACATTTGGGGTGTAGGTGCAGAACCTGTTGAATTTGAATAAAAACTGACTCCTCACTAAGACAGCATTGAAAAGTGTGACACTTATTAACCTTTAGAGGTGTGCAATATTTTTTGGGCTTTATCAAAACTGAGCACTGGTGTTACAGGCTTATCATAATGTTTGTGGTTGAATTGCCCTTGATAACTCACCTGAGAGAATGTAACCTGTCATCTTGACAAGGTGCAAATGAGCGAGGAAAATGATTCTGCAGTACAGGCCTTTTCACCCCATCCATTTCCATTTCTTGTCCACTTTTCTTACTAGAGCCTCAGTGTGTTTCAAGGCTAAAATTGGTTTTCAGCTGTAATCATGGTTACTCTTTAGACTTTAGAATGCCTTAATTGCAGCTTCATGTTTCACATGAATGGGTTTTTCCATAGCAGTGATGCGTGGGGATTTTTTTGTGTTTAATTATTTAAGTTGTGCATATGGTAACGGTCAGGCGCTTTTAAATTTTTCATCTGCTTTTATAAGGCCATGATTTGAAGAATGTCCTGCAAAACTAGTCTTACCATGTTAACTGGATTTGATGGTTCGAATCAGCAAAGAACCCTTTTGATTTCTTTGCCTTGCTAAGCCTTGTGTCGGAGCCAGTTCATTATAATCTGTCATCATGTGCAGTCTGTTGAAATATCAGTAATAGATATTAACGTCTATCATTGGATGTGATTTCCTATTCTGATTATACAATCAATTCCAATTTTGGCCAGCATTGATTGTGGCTCATGAGGACCTGGGACAACAAAGGAATAGCTTTGTGAAAACTTTGTGTCTATTCTGTCCAGTAATCCATCAGAGGGTGCCTGTTTCACCTCCAGGCGTTTCTGCAGACAAAGGGGAGCTCAGTCCTTCATACATTTCAGTCGATAAATTTTGATTAGTCCTGTCCTTGCCCTCTTTCAGTCTCTTCTTTTCTTTCTTATTTGCTACCTTATTTCCTTCATTCTTTCGTTCTGTCTTTTATAGTCTTTTTGCCTCTATTTTATTAATTGGTTTTCTCTCTGATCTCTTTGTGCTGTTCAGTTTTCTAATTCTATTTGAAAAGATTTTTTTTTTAGTAATTACAAAAATAAATTAGTCCTAAAAGATCAGAGTGATGCACCTACAAGGGCAAGCAATTTTTTTGAAGAGAAAATTAGACAATGTAAATTCAGTGAATGTTATAAAAAAAAAACCTAATGTAAACTAGACAGATTTAACTTACTTTATCATGATTGAGATTTTTTCCCTATTTTTAGCATGTCCCCAAGTCCCCAGTACACGAGTAAAACCAGTTATAAGAAGTTTAACTTTTAATGAGTTAGCTTAAATCTCAAACTTAAAAAAATTCAACCTTAAGTTGAAGTAAATCTAATCAGAGTGAAGAAATCCCTCTACAAGAAATAATAATTACTGAGCTGAATCAATGAAAGTTTTGCTGAATGTATAAATGAGAAAATGACACTGCTGCAAGGTAATGTAATATATTTCTGCCAATTTCAATGCAAACATTTTAAATCATACTTTAATAAAGAATTTTGGACACCTTTCCAGATGGCCCAGAATTTAGAAAAGCAGCAAAACAGTAATTTGAATAGGGTTGACCTATATGAGGGCCATATTGTGAAATTTTAACATGTCAAGTGTCATAACGTGTAGTGGCTGTTCGTTTTTGTTTCTTATTTATATTTACAAGGTCTTGACAGACCTTGAGCTGCGAGTCATACAATCCTGAAACCCATCTGGATTTTACCTTCTGGAGGTGGTCGTGTGTTAAACACAGTTTCTGATTGTTTGCTGCATGTTTGTTCTCTGATTTAGACTAGTGGTTCATCATTCACTAATGGGTAGAAGGTTTGGCTTTGCTCTGGTTTTCGTTCGGCTGACTCTGAGCATGAAGAATATCCTTACCATGTTGGCACTGGTTTTTGAGATGACTAAGAACTAGTCACCAATCAAGCCATGGGAACAGCTTTGCATAGCTTTTGAGGGTCTCTGTTGATTTTGTGATCCTGTATCATTGTCAGTCTATGCTTATGTTCGCAAAGTATTTTTGTGACCTTGAGTTAAAGATTAGCGCTAAATAAAATAAATAAATAAATAATAATAATGCAGTTAATGTTGTTTTTATTTTTACAGAATAGTAATTATAATTTTGCAATAATAATAATACTAGTACTACTATTACTAGTAATAATAATAATAATTAACTAAGCTTATTGATTTATTTGTATAGTTAGTATTTTTTGTTGTTTTGTTGTTGTTGTTGTTGTTGTTGTTGTTGTTGTTGTTGTTGTTGTTGTTGTTGTTGTTGTTGTTGTTGTTGTTGTTGTTATTATTATTATTATTATTATTATTAGGAATGCACCGATGCCACTTTTTTCCTTCCGATCTGCTGATACCAAGTACCGATACCAACTCTATCCAACTTCACTACTCGATAGGTGCCCATAAATCCTGATATTTAGAACGTTCCACTTTTCATAGATTGGCGTGCCTTTATTTTGGTAAAAGCAGTGTTCTGTATCCCAAATAAGATGAGATTGAAGTAATAGTATTTACTGGTTGAGCTCAAGTGAGAAATGATGCCACATCGCGGACATGCTGCTGGCTTCATTTAAGCTTTATCTAGTGGCACATATATGTGAGTAATTACTTCATGGTATCGGTGCTCATACACTTTGGCAAACTGCAGTCTAGCTTTCGATATGTCTCTGTGTCAGCAGTGGGTTCTTCCTGGGTCTCCTGCCATAGCATTTAATTTCATTCAAATGTCGGCATAGTTAGATTCATATGTCGATAGTTTGCACTGACACTGATTCACCCTGAGCCTGCAGGACAGCTTGAAATTCTTTGGAACTTGATTGGGGCTGCTTATCCACCATCCGGACTATCCTGCGTTGCAACCTTTCATAATTTTTTTCTCTTGCTTCCATGTCCATGGAGATTAGCTACACTGAAATGGGTTGTAAACCTCTTGATTATGTTGTGCACCATGGACAAAAGAACATCAAGATCTCTGGAGGTGGACTTGTAACCTTGAGATTGTTGATAGTTTTCCACAATTTTGGTTCTCAAGTTCTCAGACAGTTCTGTTCTCCTCTTTCTGTTCTCCATTCTTAGTGTGACACACACAGACACACAATACAAATATTGAGCCAACTTCTCTCCTTTTTATCTAGTTTCAGGTGTGATTTTTATTTTCCCCACACCTGTTACTTGCCACAGGTGAGTTTAAACGAGCATCACATACTTGCAAAGGTGCCAGTAATTTTGTCTGGCCCATTTTTGGAGTTTTGTGTGAAAGTATGTTAAATTTGCCTTTTTTTTCTCTTTTATTTTTGTGTTGTTCCAGTACACACAAAGGAAATGAACATGTGTATAACAAAAGGTGTAATTGCAGTAATTTTCTGGGAGAAATGCTTCATTTTCTGGACAAAATTCAGGGGTGCCAACACTTTCAGGTATGACTGTATGAATTACAAGTGAAGGCACAGCAAGGCTATAATCCATCACCATTTATGGTATTACATACGTGCTGTTCTTTGCTACCTACTAGCCTCTCTTTCTTTTTTGTATTTGTATTCTTACTTTTGATTTTTGTGCCTTGCAACTCTGTGTTTTGGTCCCTATAAATAGTTCATTTTGTTCTGGTTTTGTGAACTTAATGCATGCTCCTCGATGATAGTGTGTGGCTAGAGATAAGAGCTGCACCTGCCCCCAATCCTTATTCCACTCCCCAAGCCTGTAAAGTGGGGAATTTGGAGGAAATCTCTTGCAGTAGAAAAATGTGGAAAGGTTTTAAAGTATTAATGAGCTGCGTGTGTGATGACACTCTGCTCTGTGTGTGAATTATTAGAGAAAGTTTGGTGCCTAACATCTACTATTATACAAGAGACCTTACCTAATGTCATTCAGACTTTTTGTTAATAATAACTTTATAATAGCTATCTCTGGCATTTACCCACCCCTGCGCATCTTCTTTCCTCCTCGACCTCCCCCCAATTGGAGACGTTAATTGGAGCCATACTCGGACATATAGTGGAGAAAATGGCAGAGAGAAACAAAACTGTTTTTACCAATCTCCATCCACATAAAAAAGTTTAATCAGCAGTGTGGGATTACTTTAGATTCCCCCAAAATGAATGCGGGGTTGTGCTTGAGGACGGATATCTAATTTGCAAGAAATGTGGACACAAAGTGGCTGCTAAAGAAGGCAATACATCAAATATGTTCACCCATCTACGAGAGCCCCATCCCTCTGAGCACATCAAAGTGTGTTCTATTAATAACATTTATCACTAACCAAAAAAGTGTGAGCATTTAAATGTTGACTATAAAGTGCGCCGTCGAAATCTCTTTCCTCATCCTCATCATGCACCCAGCAAGCACCGTCAAGATTGCGAGAATTGCTTCATACGAATGAATGGAGATGACCTCGTCATTTAACATCAGTCTTTAATTTGTGCTAAGAACCAGCAAATTAATTCATAATGAATGAGTTGAATGCAAAATAGTACAAATGGCTCCACCTCAACTTAACTACAAAACACAAATCCTGCTTCCACAATAATAATTATAATAACGACACTGCCTTTGCAACCCTACTAGGTTGTGACATTTGGGATTTCATATGGAACCACTTCTTAGAGATGACACTGTTGAATGACATCAAGTTCATCATGGTTTATTCTGTCTTCCAAAATCCTCTACTTGCAGTAGATCTTCAGAACCATCACTCATTTACAGTGGTGCTTGAAACTTTGGGAACCCTTTAGAATTTTCTATATTTCTGCATAAATATGACCTAAAACATCATGAGACAAGTCCTACAATTGGATAAAGAGAACCCAGTTAAACAAATGAGACAAAAAACATTGTACTTGATCATTTATTTATTGAGGAAAATGATCCAATATTACATATTACTGAGTGGCAAAAGTATGTGAACCTTTGCTTTCAGTATCTGGTGTGACCCCCCTGTGCAGCAATATCTGCATGTAAACATTTCCTGTAACTGTTGATCAGTCCTGCTTGGAGGAATTTTAGCCCATTCCTCCGTACAGATCAGCTTCAACTCTGGGATGTCGGTGGGTTTCCTCACATTAACTCATCTCTTCAGGTTCTTCCACAACATTTCGATTGGATTAAGATCAGTACTTTGGCTTGGCCATTTCAAAACATTAACCTAATTCTTTTTTAACCATTCTTTGGTAGAACAACTTGTGTGCTTAGGGTCGTTGTCTTGCTACATGACCCACCTTCTCTTGAGATTCAGTTAATGGACAGATGTCCTGTCCAGATTTTCCTTTAGAATTCTCTGCTATAATTCAGAATTCATTGTTCCATCAATGATGGCAAGCTGTCCTGGGCTAGATGCAGCAAAACAGGCCCAAACCATGATACTACCACCACCATGTTTCACAGATGGGATAAGGTTCTTGTGCTGGAATGCAGTGTTTTCCTTTCTCCAAACATAATGCTTTTTTTAAAACCAAAAGGTTCTGTTTTGGTCTCATCCGTCCACAAAACATTCTTCCAAAAGCCTTCTGCTTTGTATACGTGATCTTTAGCAAACTGCAGATGAGCAGGAATTTGGAGAGCAGTGGCTTTCTCCTTGCAACCCTGCCATGCACACCATTGTTGTTCAGTGTTCTTCTAATGGTGACTCATGAACATTAATATTAGCCAATGTGAGAGAGGCCTTCAGTTGCTTAGAAGCTACCCTGGAGTCTTTTGTGACCTTGCTAACTGTTACACACCTTGCTCTTGGAGTAATCTTTGGTCGACCACTCCTGGGGAGGGTAGCAATGGTCTTGAATTTCCTCCATTTGTACACAATCTGTCTGACTGTGGATTGGTGGACAACAAAATCTTTTGCCACTCACTAAGATGTAATATTAGATCATTTTCCTCAATAAATAAATGACCAAGTATAATATTTTGTCTCATTTGTTTAACTGGGTTCTCTTTATTTACTTTTAGGACTTGCGTGAAAATCTGATGATGTTTTAGGTCATATTTATGCAGAAATATAGAAAATTCTAAAGGTTTCACAAACTTTCAAGCACCACCATAAGTCCTTGCTATGTACAATTTATAAGGTTTTTTGCTTCTTTTTGGTTTTTGTTGGTTTTTTTCCCTTCTCACAAATGATGACAAACCCTGTTGTCAAAGGATGACAACACCCTTGCACAGTGGATCTTATGAGTTTTTCACCATCTGCTCAACAAATACGCGTTGGTGTGGAAAGTCTTATAGTGAAGGATTGTTTATTTTACACTGCAGAGTTGTGTATTCTAACTGCATTCAAATTGAAACATGCTTCTTTTACAACCCATAATCAGAAAAAAATTGGGGCAATAATTTAAAAAAAAAAGTGTTTTTTTACATTTGCTTTGACTTGTATTTCATTGCAGATGTTATGAACCCAAGGTCAATTTGATGTTTTGTCTGGTCAAATTCATTTATTTTGTGAATGTACTTCCATTCCTTCATTTCGGGCCTGAAACACATTCCAAAAAAGTTGGGACAGCAAAGAATTTACCACTTTGTAGTGTTGCCATTCCTTCTCACAACAATTGAAAGATGTTTTTACACCAATTGTACCAATCGATAACACCTGTTTCAGGTGTTACTTTGTCCCATTCTTCCTGCAGACGCGTTTTAGGATGTGCAACAGTACAGGGTTGTCTCAGTTCATTTTATCTACACATTATATCTTTTGAGGACAGGTCAGGAGGACTGCAGGTCAGCCAGTAAAGTACCTGTACCTTCTTCCTCTGCAGCCATACCTTTGTAATGTGTGCAGCATGTGGTTTTCCGTTGTCTTGTTGAAGAATGCATGAACATCCTTGAAAAAAAAAAAATGTTATCTTGAAGGCAGCTTATGTTGCTCAAAAATCTCAGTGTACCTTTTTGTGTTAATTCTGCCATCACAAAAGTGTACAATACCTTTGCGAAGGGCACTGACACAACCTCATACCATGACAGACTCTGGCTTTTGAACTCGTTGCTGGTGACAGTCTTTTTTGTCTTAGTTCTGGAGCACATGGCATCCATTTTTTCCAAAAAAGATATGGAATATTGATTTGTCTGACCACAGTACACAGATGCCTTCAAGTCCAGAGAGGCTGAAGCCACTTCTGGACATGGTTTACGCAAGGCTTCTTTTTTGCACAGTACAGATTTAAGCGGCATTTGTGAATAACTCCGTATTGTAGTGCTTGGCAAAGGTTTGCCAAAGTACTCCCTTGCCCATGTGTTTATATCAGCCATTGATGAATGATGGTTTTTGATGCAGGGCCGTCTGTGGAATCAGAGATCCTTGCCCTTTACGCACTGAATTTCCTCCAGAGTCTTTGAATCGTTTAATGATATTATACACTGTAGAGCGAGCAATATGCAAATTCTTTTCTTTTTTTTTTTTTTTTTTTTTTTTAAAAAAGAAACATTGTTTTTAAGCATTTCATTAATTTCCCCCCTCATTTGTTGACAAACTGGAGGTCCTCTGCCAATTTTTGCTCCTTGAAGACTCAGCCTTCCATTGATTTGAAATCACATCATTAAGTTTTTTTCCCTCATTACAGTCCCTAAATTGCCCCTGTGCCAACTTTGTTGGAATGTGTTGCAGAAATGCAGGAATGAATTAAGCGTGGAAATTAAAGTTAACCATACAAAACATGAAATAAAGGAAATGTAAAATGCAGTATTTATTTTTTTTTGTTTGCATTTTCTATACTTTCCCAATTTTTTTCTGATTTGGGGTTATAGTTTTTGTCTGCCTTTAAAGGGCATTTTCCTTGCTAAGTACAAGCAGTCATGGTTGGCATCTTGTTCTGTTCTAGAGGCTCCTGGCTGTAAATCTCAGGACCCTCCTGCATTGCTGTGTGTGCAACCAGACCAGCTCTTTGTCTGTAGTGTTTTAAGTTTGTGCCACAATGAGCTTTCCCTATTGGCGCCCTCAGAGATCATAGGGCTCCAGCGTCGTTCTCAGTCTCGTGTCAGTCTGGGTTTGAGGAAGTGTTATTGGTAGCAAAGTTTCCCTAAAACATTTGTAAATTATTATATAAAGTTTCCCTAAAACATTTCGAAGTCTTGTGTGTAATAATGCCTCATTTATTGAACATCATCACAAAACACTTACATTCTTGATATACTGCCCACCAACTGGCCAAATTTGCACTATTAAATACCATAGGTTTGCGCTCTAATTAGCCTGGCAGGGGCTCTTCAAATCATAAGGAAGCCAGAATTTTCTGACCCACATTCCCTTCAAACTCCGCTATTAAACCGCATCTCTGTGCTGTTGTCGTCTGATGTCAAGTCTTGCTGTCTGTTCCTGAACTGTTCCCATCAACTGCAGTGTTGTCACGTCATGTGTTTAATGGACAGCATGCCCAACTCTTGCTGTATTACTGAACTGAAACCTTTTTTGGGACTTTGAAAAAAATAAAAAATACAGGAAGCATCTGCTCAGTCATCCAGACAATAGGAGATGACAAGCCAGCCTTGAGGTTAGCTTAGGAACCGTGTGCCACTCTTATTTTCTACCATCATTATTACTCCTTCTTTGTCTTCTCTTCACTTTTTGTCAGATCACTTTTTATCCTCATCTGTTCAGCGTTGTCTTGTATTTGATTGACCTGACTTTTTGCATTTTCGCTTATTGCTTCTATTTTTTTCTTTTGCCTTCAATTCATCCCTTTGTTTCTTTTGCCCCTCTTCGTGTTTCTTCTCTTATCTTCTTGAATGATCTTTATGTAACTTTGGTCTTCTGTTCTTATATTCTCCATTCACTTTTTGTACTTTTGTACTCTCAACTTGTGTATTATATAATTTTCTTCTCTCTTGTTTTCTGTTGATGCGTACTACCTTGTGCTGTTCTGCAGTTTGCATCGTTTCTTGTATCATACCTTATCTGTTTGTCCCATGTATCATTCTGTACTGTATTATCTTTACTCTTCTTTTATCTTTTTTGCATTTCTCAATTCTTTTCTTCTTTTGTGTATTTTCTTTTGTTTTCTCTAATCTTGACCACCTTTCTACTCCTTGTTTTTTACTCATCCCCTTTCATTGTCACATTTAATCATCATCTTTCCTCCCTTTTACTACCTTGTCCTTTTTTTCTTGCTTATTTCTTCTTCTTTCTTCTCCTATCATCTGTATTGTGGCAAGTGCTTCTGAGAACGCCACCCCAGCTCAGTCTAGAACCAAGACTTCAGCTTTAAAGCGGAAATCGCTTCCGTTATCGCCAATAATTTTTATATTTTATGGTAAAGAGGACAGACAGAAGAAATCATTTATTTGTCACAGTTCCATGAGGTAAAATAGTTCCATTCTAGCATTACCCCGCTGCTATGCCCTTCAGTCATTAAAGTCGAGGAACAGAATTACCAATAACTGTTTATTATACATACAGTAAGCAAAAATGTATTGATTGGTAAGTTTTAATGTACTAAAAAGAACATTTAGTTACATTCAGCAAATAAAATGGTTCGATTTTATAAGGCAGACTGTTGCTAAGATCGACTGAAGCAAATCTGAGTGAGATCTCGTTGTTATAATAAGTCTAGGATTCAGTTTGATTAGTGATTATACAAGTGTATGATGTTTATTGATAATGTTAATCTTATCAGTCAGAAATGTAATGGCAGAGTTACAGCGCATCAACAGCTTCGCTGGGCTAAGAGCTGGACTTAACACATAACAAACCTGTCAGATGAACGAACCTTCGATCAGTCGGGATGGTGTTTAATGAAAGATGCAGAGTTTAACACCAGCAAATCTTTGAGAGTGATGAAGCTGATTTAGTTCATTTTTGTTGATGGGATTAAAACTGATCTTCAGTCTCATAGCTCTTCAGTCGAGCTGTGAATCCATTAAGCGCCCGGGGACGTTTGATTTAAACCAGTGACTATGTTTCCCTTTTCCAGCGCTTCCAAATCTTAACGATGACAAACCTTTGCCTCAGGTTGGTCTTTAATAGCTTCATCATCCAAGTTTAATTTTATATAATAATTATAGCTTTCATTTTAGCTGTGTTTTACTTGTGTCATTATAACTTAGTTGCTTTTAGGGGGGGTTGTTGTTGCTAGGTTATTTGTGCTGTGGAGTAGTATTTAAAGTATCAGTGCCATTATCGTCACAGGAAAATCGTCTCTCAGCCAATCAGATAGCAGGGTTGGAACGAACTGTGGTATAATTTAGGAGTAGGACAGAACAAGGGGAGAGAAAGTAGAAACAAAAGGAAAAGTGTAGGGAACATGGCTTAGGCTCTCTGCACATGTGGCTAGGAAGAAAGTAAACAGTTGTGCAGACATGAGTAACCACATGGTAGTGTTTGCATTAACTGGACATTCAGTTAAACATGTGCACAGAGACTTGTGGTTTGGCCTCTGCAATTCACAACAATATATATTTGTTTATAATACAGGGCAGTTTTTCCATACTTGTGTATACAAGATGTGCCATATTGTAACTGTCGAAGACATGAGCATGTATGTATAAATATCTATTTATATGTCATATATTTTATAAATAGTAATAATATTAGGGCAAACCCTGTATCACCATATCTATATATATATATATATATATATATATATATATATATATATATATATATATATATATATATACACACATACATACACGGTAGTGGCATATTTCACAATATATATATTTTGGAAGAATTTTTTTTTTTCATTAGTAAATGTAGATAAACTAAATTAATAAATTACAATTCACTTTTATTTATTTTGTTAATACTCCAAATTTGTGTTTTGGCACTAGTTTGTAAACCTGCCAGCATGCACTATAAACTTATAAAACTGGGTAATACAGTGGGGCAAAAAACTATATAGTCAGTCACTGATTGTGCAAGTTCTCCTACTTAGAAAGATGAGAGAGGTCTGTAATTTTCATCATAGGTACACTTCAACTATGTGAGACAAAATGAGGGGAAAAAAATCCAGGAAATCACATTGTAGGATTTTTAAATAATTTAATTGTAAATTATGGTGGAAAATAAGTATTTGGTCAATGACAAAAGTCCAGCTCAATACTTTGTAACATAACCTTTGTTGGCAATGACTGAGGTCAAACATTTCCTTTAAGTCTTCACCAGGTTGTCACACACTAGCTGGTATTTTGGTTCATTCCTCCATGCAGATCTCCTCTAGAGCAGTGATGTTTTGGGGCAACACGGACTTTCAACTCCCTCCACAAATTTTCTATGGGGTTGAGGTCTGGAGACTGGCTAGGCCACTCCAGGACCTTGAATTGCTTTTTACGGAGCCACTCCTTTGTTGCCCGAGTGGTGTATTTGGGATCATTGTCATGCTGGAAGCCACATTCACAATACATGGCCTTGTTTATTCTTCCCTTACCACGGATCAGTCGTCCTGTCCTCTTTGCAGAAAAACAGCCCCAAAACATGATGTTTCCACCCCCATGCTTCACAGTAGGTATGGTGTTGTTCTTCATTCAAACACGACGTGTTGAGTTTTTATCAAAATGTTCTAATTTGGTTTCATCTGACCACATGATATTCTCCCAATCCTCTTCTGGATTATCCATTATGCTCTTTGGCAAACTTCAGACAGGCATGGACATGTACTGGCTTAAGCAGGGGGACTTGCCTGGCACTGCAGGATCTGAGTCCCTCTCGGCATAGTGTTGTTACTGATGGTAGTCTTTGTTATTTTGGTCCCAGCTCTCTGCAGGTCATTCAGCAGGTCCCTCCGTGTAGTTCTGGGATTTTTGCTCACCATTCCCATGATCATTTTGACCCCATGGGATGAGATCTTGCGTGGAGCCCCAGATCGAGGGAGATAATCAATGGTCTTGTATGTCTTACAATTGCTCCCACAGTGGATTTATTCACACCAACCTGCTTGCCTATTGTAGATTCACTCTTCCCAGCCTGATGCAGGTCTACAGTTTTCCAGCCTGGTGTCATTCGACAGGTCTTTGGTCTTGGCCATGGTTGAGTTTGGAGTCTCTTTGACTGTTTGAGGCTGTTGACAGGTGTTTTTTTTATCCAGATAATGAGGTCAAACAGGTACCATTGTTGCAGGTAATGAGTGGAGGACAGAAGAGCTTCTTAAAGAATTTGTTACAGGTCTGTGAGAGCCAGAAATCTTGCTTGTTTGTGGGTGACCAAATACTTATTTTTCACCATGATTTACAATTAAAATCTTAAAAAATCGTACAATGTGATTTCCTGGATTTTTTCTCATTTTGTCTCTCATATAGTTGAAGTGTACCTATGATGAAAATTACAGACCTCTCTCATCTTTCTAAGTAGGAGAACTTGCACAATCAGTGGCTGACTAAATACTTTTTTGCCCCACTATAGAATATTCACCCCAAAAATAGCAGCAGAAAATAAGTCTCTCAATAATAGTAATTTTTTTCTGATCTTTCATTTGCGAGATTTCTTGTCACACGGAGTTGCTTTTGCAAAGGGAATTTAGACAAATATTTCGCTAAAATGGGGTGTCTCTCTGGAGGTAAAGTGAGGTGACTCTTTGGTTTCAACAACGCATGCGGGGTTTTCATAACACTTCTTAGCATGGTTCATGTTAAGATGATTTAAAAACAAACAAAAAAGATTGCTAGTGTTGCCACCTCTAAAGGCAACTGTCAAGTGGCAAACTTTACAGATGTGTTCTTCTCAGTGTCAGATTTTGCAAAACCAAGGCATGTTCATACAACAAACGTTGCTCCAATTTTATTCACAATTTCCTCATCTTCAGTTGTTTGTGAAAAGTCCTTCACCTCTAAAGTGTACCTCTCCTCTGCCATTCTTCACTCTTACGGGTAAACAGAGCAAAATCCCCATCCACTCTAAACTGCAGTGTCTGTTTACAGCAAAGTCACATGACATATATAGCCGTACCACCTAAGCATAACAATAGCTAAAGACCAACAACTTGACCTTAATGATCAACTGTTCAAGTATGCAGACACATTCTTGCTTAGTAGATGCTCATATTTGTGGATGGAGTTATAGTATAATTAATCTTTGACAGTGATCTTGTGAATGAGTCAGTTTATCATGCTGTGGCTATATTGTTTTTCTGGCCTTCATCTTTATGCCACTGCTTATTATATAATACTGCAATTTGCAGCAGCTCTTTCATTTGCGCCATGCTTTTGTTTGGGTCTGAGGAATCCAGGCACTTTATGAACAAGGAAGGCTTGTGTGAGGAGCTTAACCCAGCTAAAGCCCTCTCATTGAAAGCCTCAGACAGTCTTTCATTACAGTGGAGTGGCCATTGTTTTCATCCTGAATCCTGTTAGTATAAGATCGAGTGGAGATCTGGGATGCACCCTTTTGGCTCCATAGATGGAGGCCAGACAGAGAGGTAGCACGGGGGTTGTGTGGGTGGGGTCGTGTGTTCTTGCTTGTGTTTGACCGTCTACCTCTTACAGATTGTTACCCATAAATGAGCTGGATGTCTGCACACCCTAATCCTCTGCCCACATTGGCGCTCATATACGCAAAGACACACGGCAGCTGTGATTAGTTAAGTAAATATCCATTGGGTATTCCATTTGAGCCCCTCACCCTTGCTGGGTCTTGCTGTTCCCCGCATGTGGCCAGTGCCCAAATGACCATTGCTTGGCACAACTGTCTAGATAGTCTTGCCTGGTAAACATGGTTGCTTTAGTTTAAAACTCACACCGTCTGCTTTGCTACCTTTGAGATTTGGTTGAGTAATCATGTTCTTTTGCCAGCCGCTTTCACTGCTTAACCATCTACTGAGGTCATTCAGAACTTGGCAGATACATGGATTGACCTCTAAGTAGTCTGTCATATGTGTAAGGCATTTTATAAGAGCTTTTAGAATATGCTAAAACTTCAACACGTGGCATTCAACGATGCAGTTTCAGAGTCAGACTGTTTTCATTATGTTTTACTTGTAGCTAAGGTCTTTTTTTGAAATACTAGAACTCACATTGATTACCAGGTTTGTGCTGTTATGATGCTGTAATCATCTAACCCCTTATCATTGGTTACATCATCACTAGAGTGTATTTAAGCAAAGAATACATTGCCATGCAGTCTTCATATTTGTCCCAAATAAGGAGCCTCAGAAGACAGCTGCCCTTATACTAACATCCAGACAGGATAGAATTTGCTTCAAAGCATAAACACTGCCTAAACATGTTGCCTACCAAGACAGTTTGTACAGAGCATGGGGAAGTTGTCATTTTAAATTGTACATTTGAGTCCTTTCTTATGCAAACATTTGAACACGCCTGGTCAAATTAAATGTTTTGTTGAGTTTGTAAATGAACAAAAGTTCAAAATTCCAGCGATGAATTAAAATTAGTTGTTGTTTCCAATATAATTAAAATTTGCAAAAAAAAAAAAAAGATGTATTTGTGTTTGTTTTCTGCAGGGGTTATGGTTTTCATTTATAGAATCAGCAGAACGTATAATTTACCAGGGACTGTCAAACCGTTGTGTAAGGATGTATTGTGTAATTAAATATTGAGACATGCTGAATCCTAAATATTATGAACTGAAGAAACAAGATTATATGATCAAAGGAGTTGCAGCAAAACACATGCAGTCTTGGACAAACCAAAACACACATTTGCTGTTATTTTGTACTCAGAACATTCTGAATTATTTGCACTATGAATTGGCTTGCTTGCTTACCCACCTTACCCACACAAATTACACCACAGCCAGCACTGACAGAAGGCACCACAAATTCATGCTGTTTACACCGAATTTTGACCATACCGTGATTGTCGGCAGTTATTGAGTTGATTCAAACCAGGCAATATTTCTTCTGTGTTTAACACTGAAATTTCAGTGGGCATCTGCCCAGTGGAGTCTGAGTGTTTTCATATTACAATGGTACCTCGGTTCTCGTCGTTAACTCGTTCCAGTACAGAACAAAATTTCCCATAAGGAATAGTGTAAATTGAATTAATCTGTTCCAGACCCCCAGAAAATCCAAACTGTGTAACACTTTATATGCATTAATGGAGTTGTATTGTACAGTTGCTTCCTGATTTACGATGGGGATATGTTCTGACAAATTCATCATAAGTTAAATGTATCATGAACTGAGGAGATGAATGAGTGGTTGGTAGAGCGCTCTATACTGTATCATAGCGAAGATGTGGAAAGGATACTACGATACGTAATGATAAGTTGGTGTTTAAAACACTTGCATTAACCTACAGTTGGCCAAAATAATTAACACAAAGCTTATTTTGTAATAGTGTTGACAAATCTCTTGTGAATTAGTGAGCTAATGGATTGAAAGTGAAATATAACAGCAACACACTGTTGTTGAACTCCAGGCAATAGCATAGCTGCTAAGCTAACTGCAGCCTGTGTTCTGAAGCGTTCAGTTCCCATTTTGCTTTCGGTTGGCTATTATAAACTAACCTTTTAGGACCCATGGATACTTATTTGTACTAAAAATGCAGTACTGTAGGAAAGTGTGAAAAGTACTGTAGTACTATAAAAATGAAGAAAAACACAGATTAAAAATAGCGGAGATCTTCTCTAAAGGCTATTGTGAACCTGCATGACTGTGGACTGAATCGTGACATAAAAAAAAAAAAAAATCATGAAGAATCATGAAAAGTGAATCGAGTTTAGGCTGAAACGAGTTGCAGAGGTCAGATGAGAATGGCCAGACTGGTTCAAGCTGATGTAACTGGTTTGAAGCAAAACACAAAACGGACTGGGTTTTTTCCGCAATGCACAAATCAAAAGGACCACAAAACAGATGACAAACAAACCATACATTCATTTTTGGGCCTGTATGAAGTGATTGGATCTCATTTGACTTTGACAAAAGAAATTGTGCCTAAGTGAGCTAAGAAATATCACTTGAAATGGTCCATGTGTGAAAACACCATCAGATTCCTGTTGCTGGCTTACACGAGTGAATATTGATGTGGTCGTCAGATATTGTAGCCCATCTGCCTCAGTGTAAACACTAAAGACTGTTATGCATGCAAATACCAGGACATCAGCAGTTTCTGAAGTGCTCAATCCAACATGTCTGGCAACAACAACTAAGCCACAGTCAGAGTCAGACCACAATATTTCCTTATTCTGTTGTTTCGTGTAAACACTGACTGAAACTGTTGACCTGTTTTCATGTGATTTGGTGCGTTTGCTGCTGTACATGATTGGCTGTATTTTATTAAATGAATGCAACATCAAGCCAAACAAGTACAAATGTTAAGTTTATTTCCTGAAATAAAAGGAAACTGACATATTCAACATGCTCTAAAATAAAATGAGGACATGACATTTTAACCAACTTGGTTACAAACATGACCAATTTTACAACGTATTTAGATCTAAGTTAATCTCACCTGTCATGTGTGTGGTGTGTGTGGCCTTGCCTATAGCATATATCCTTGCAAGTATTCAGTGTATACAAGTAAACAATGCATGAGTAGAGAGGCACACAGTCTTCATAATTGGAGTGTGTGTGTGTGTGTGTGTGTGTGTGTGTGTGTGTGTGTGTGTGTGTGTGTGTGTGTGTGTGTGAGAGAGAGAGAGAGAGAGAGAGAGAGAGAGTGATGGAGTTTGGGGTGGACAGTAGCAGGATATATTTACTCGACAGTGGCATTAGCAGGACCCCTGCAGTGCTGTGCCCCAGGTGAACTGGCCTGCACTTAAACTTTAATGGCAAACAAATTGGCAGCTGGGCTATGCTTATGCCCAAGTGGTTTGTGCTTGTGCATGCGTGTGTTTGCACACTAGGGGAAACTGCAATTCCCTCATCACCTTTTGCTTCACAACAGCTTATGCTTAGATTCTCGCTCACTTTAAAAATGCTCTAAAAATGTCCCATGGGATTTTTCATCTAGTCTGTGAGTGTTCAGGTTTATTGTCTGGCTATAAGACTGTCTGTGTGTGTCTCTGTCTGTCTGATGAAGTCTGTGCTGATATATTGTTTGCCTGTCTGGGCTCGTTCTCTGGAGACCTGAGGGAGAAAATGTGCAGAATGTCACCACGCCCCCCTGTAAAGTCTGCTTTCACATGACATGGGTAATAATGAAATTAAAGTGCTTATTACCTACTGTGTAACATGTATGGTAAATATGTACATTGTTACTTTTTTGTTGAGGAGTAGGGATTAAATATGTATCAGTAATTTACTGTTGTGTACAAACCTGCAAACAATTGCTTAACTTCTTAACTTTATAACCTTGCATTGCAAGGGGTTAGCATGGTTGACTCACAGCTCCGGAGATCACCGGTTTGATCCCGACCTTGGACTCTGAACTCTTGGACTTGGAGTTCCTGGCACCTGACTGGCTGAATAGATATTTGCATTAACAAGCAGTTGAACAGGCAGGTGTACTTGATGAAGTAGCCAGTTTGTGTTTCTGTGCGCGTGTGTGTGCGTGTGTGTACACCCCTATTTACCGTATTTTTCGGACCATAAGGCGCACTTAAAATCCTTTTAACTTTCTCAAAAATCGAAAGTGCGCCTTAAAATGCGGTGCGTTGCGATTTCAAACTCAACCATATCAGTCACGCAGTACAACATGGACATAGAGCAGCTGTGAGAGAATTCAACATTAACGAATCAATGATACGGAAGTGGAGGAAGCAAGAAGACGCCCTGCGCCAGGTAAGGAAGACCAAACTGAGCTTTGTTTCATTTAATGCTCCTTATAACCCGGTGCGCTTTATGTATGAAAATAGACCCGTTAGAAGTCGATCATTGATATCGCGCCTTATAAACCGATGCGCTTTATAGCCAGGAAAATACGGTACATAATATGTATTACATCACTAGGCACCTTTCGATTCAATTACGATTCAGAGGGCTGTGATTCGATTAGATTATTAATTGATTGTCAGTGCATCTTGATGTATCTTTTTTTCCTATACAGGATGTATTTTTTTTTCACACAGTGATTCTGTGACTTGGGTTTGGTCTCATTGTACATTGTGGGATTGCTGTGTCAGTAACGCTAGCCTTACACCGAATGACTTTTCAAGCAATTTCACTGTCTCAGACAAATGCCACAATAAAATCAATGCCAGAATAAAATCATAAGTCTTGCTAGAGTTGGGTCGTGTTCGTGTCATGTTGATTGTTTGGTGTAAGGTGATTAGGATTGCTGTCTTAAGTCAGACCTTTTTTTCTCATCTTCATGTTCCAATACATTCAATCGTGTTTAACACTATCTTAAATCTTGGCTCACGAAAATAGTGACATGAATATTGTCGATTTAGGTGAGTTTTCTCTATCACCAAACAGGAAATTCCATGTGTATCTGGATGGTACCTGTAAAGGTGATTTTTACAGTTCAGTAGATATCTAAACACATGAAGGAAACCTTTCATTTTACTGTGCAACATTCATTTCTAAATGCATTTCGGCTATTTGTTGTTTTGTATATTTGTCAGAGTTCTATGCAAATTACTGCACTCCAAGGAGTAAGGGAACTGATTAAAATATATATATAAAATTCAAGCATTGAAATAACATAGAAATCTAATGCTGTATACAAAATAATGACATGTGATGTTTTCCTGTGATCTACATATACCATTACAGTAGGGCTGCAATAACACATCGATAGTAATCGATTATTAAAAGTGTCGATAACGAATTTCATTATCGATTCGTTGTGTCGCATGATTTGTGTCCCTCGCCTTGTCATATCCGCTTACGTTACTTGCGGCACTTAGTCAACACTGGAAAAAAAAACACGAGAGATTGAACGGAGCGAGGCGGAGCCGGCGCGGATGCGGAATCTTCAAAACAAGTTAGCGTTAAGAATTAAATAAATTCTACAAATGAAACATGACCGACGCAGAGAAGAAGGTTTGGCTTAAGTCCTCAAAAGTGTTGGAGCACTTCACGCTTCACACAACAAAAAATGTGTAACATGCAAGCTTTGAAAAAGTGATCTGACCTGGCACGGGAGCACCCCGGTGATGATACAGCCCTCGAAACGAAAACTGGTTGGAGTCACCGATGAGGATGGAGGGAGCTCAACAACAGCGTAAGTCACCACAATATCCCGAGTTGTTTCGTTTTGAAGTGAGGAAACGTAACGGCGCACCACACTATGCAAACGGACACAGCCACAGTTGATGCTGTTTTTCTGCTTGTTTAGCTCGATAATGACAGTTATGGAGTTAAGAGGGACAGATATCCTATATTGGCCAGGCTAGCCAGCCAGGTCTATTTATGCATTCCTGCTACTTCAGCGCTGTCTGAGCGTTTATTTTCTGCGGCAGGAAATATGGTCTCTAAAAAGAGAGCCAGCTTTAGCCGGGAGCATGTTGACATGCTAACATTTTTGGCTTGCTACGCAGTCTTTCTAAGGAAAGAGCGTGAATGAGTTTGTATGTAACGTTTGCATCAGAGATGCACTTAATTTTATTTATTGTTTAATTTGTTATTTTAATTTATTAATAAATTTTATTTATTATTATTCATTTATTGTAAGCATGTATTTGCTCTGTTATTTAATGTTATATTTCTGAATAAAGACATGGAAACTTTTTTTTAAAACCCGATTCATCGAAAAAATAATTGACCGATTAATCGATTATTAAAATAATCGTTAGTTGCAGCCCTACATTACAGTACTGAAGAAGCCACATTATTATTATTATTATTATTATTATTATTATTATTATTATTATTATTATTGTTGCATTTGGGTTTTCAGAAGATTTGAAATAATCTCAAAAGGAATCTAGTTGCAGTTCTACAAACAGCGACCATGCAAGAGCCCCAACCTTTGTAAAAATCGTAGTCTGTGACTAAAAACTCTGTGGCCTGTCTTTAGATGTGACAGGATGTCAGACTTTAGAGTCTATTAAAAATATTTTCAGAGTCTTTTCAAAGTCTCCTAGCATATGGTTAGAATTAAATATTTTTGAGACGAGAAGCTGTATTGTGGCTCCAAGGGGTGCAACATAGCACGAAATCCCTGGTTCTCAGCGACTTGCTACAGATGCAGATCCTTGGCAGTAAAAGCTATGATGGAGTTTGTAATTTGCTTCACCCTTTCAGAGTTGGGTGAATGCTGGGACATTGCTTGTTCTCTCTAATGTGTATATGAGTTGATGCAGCCCATGAATTGAGACACAGCCTCTCTTATGTGCATGCTACAGACTGCCCGGGTGTTCCACTTCCAAGTTCAGAGTTCTGCCTTCTGCGTTTGTTTGTCAACATTGTTATCAATTGAGATGTATTCTGTGTCACCCAACACATCTTGAACTCTTTGGGAAAACTGTCTTGAAGTTTTGTCAAGTAATCTGTAGTCTTCTGGTATATCCTTCCATGCTTCATTCAGCACTTTCCAGAATTCATCTTTAGATTTAGGCTGTCTTTTTTTTTTTTCTTCTCCATCCAGGTGATCCTATACTGCATTATAACGTTCAGCCTGTCCATGACTGTCAGTGTTTTATCAGTTGTTCTTGTCTCCAAATGATTTCACTGCATTAGCAGTGTGCTTGGGATCTTTATCATGCTGAAAAATTTAAACCATTCCCAATTTGGTGCTTTCCAGAAGGAATGGCATGATTAATTAAAACCTCTCTGTGTAATTCAGCATTCATGATCCCATCAATTAGGAGAATATCACCAACACCACTGAAAGAAATGCAGCCCCAAACCAGGACAGACCCTGCACCACTTTCACTGATGGCCACACACATGTATAATTCCAGCTCTCTCCAACCATTCTTCTTGCACATTGTCAAACGATTGGACACAGAGTTTTCCAATTTTGATATGTCACTCCATAATAATCTTTTCCACTGATCTTCATCTCAGTATTTGCGATATTTAGCATGGCTTAACATTTTCACCCTGATCCCCTTCCAAAAAAGTGTTTTTTTTTTGGCTGCTACCTTTCCAAAAAGACCATTCCTGATAAAGCTCTCGAAGAAGAAACTCTGAAATTTTCTCATCAGATTTTGAAAGTTTTCTTGACCTTCCAGTCATCTTTTGACCTCGACCACTCATGATTGTTCAAGTGTCTGTATAACAGTATAACAGCTGAAGTTTTTAATAATTTGATCTTTCATTCTTTTAATTTGACTCATGCAACATGTGTATGTAATAATATACGCATGGAAGTCACAATAAATGCTTGCTACTGTAGCCTATAGAAGCTATTTTAATTTTAAAAAATGAGATGCTTATATACAGTGGGGAGTCTGACTGTTTGAGGCTGTTGACAGTCTGACTGTGTCTTTTATACAGATAATGAGGTCAAACAGGTGCCATTAATACAGGTAACGAGTGGAGGACAGAAGAGCTTCTTAAAGATGAAGTTACATGTCTGCGAGAGCCAGAAATCTTGCTTGCTTGTGGGTGACCAAATACTTATTTTCCACCATGATTCACAATTAAATAAAAAAATCTTACTATGTGATTTCCTTTTTTTTTTTCATTTTGTCTCTCATAATTGAAGTGTACCTATGATGAAACTTACAGACCTCTATCATCTTTCTAAGTCGGAGAATTTTTTAGCCCACTGTATGGTGTGTGTGTCTATCTATCTATCTATCTATCTATATATATATATATATATATATATATATATATAAACACAAGAGATAATCACTTTTATTGTTATTGAGTTGTTATTGAGATTTACTGAAAGAAATGTAATAAAACCCTGTTGAATTAGCACAGACCTGGCATCACCTATAGCAGAGGTGTACATAATGATTGATGTATTCATATCTTTCAGCAAATGTATATATTCTTGTACTTGTAGTGCATCATGAAAACATATTCAATAAGTAATGATAGTTTTTGCAGTTTTTACAAATTTTGCTAAGATATAGGAAATTGTGTCAATATTCTTGTGTACTTTCCTATAGTTGTACACATATGACTTAGGAAAGAGCTGGCCATTTAAATTTTTGCAAAATACAATTTTGATGCATTTGTTTTCTTTTGCACAAGCACAAAAATAGCCGCAGGCGTGGTAATTCCTGATGAGTTAAAAAATAACTTATGTTGTAAGCTATATTCTAACTTTCTCACCCTGCCCCAAAGTCCCATGGAGTAGATGTGGGGTTGAAGGTGTTTGTTTCTGTGCGTTTCAGCCTCCAGGGGCCAGCTATTTGTCAGAGTGTAGGTTGCATTTTCAGCTTCCGGTGCCATGCTCTCTCAGCCCTCTTTCTTTACGGTTTAATGTATTGTTTCTCTTCCTCTTTTTTCCTATAAATTCCATTTTTTTACTTTTGCTTTTTTATTCTCACTGTTTTACTCTTTACTCTTGCTTCATGTTTTTGTTACCAAATAGAATGGATTAAAACTCCAGCAGCACTGCGGTGCCTGATCCACATGTATCAGTGCAAAAGATTAACACAGAACCATGTTAAGTGTCACTGCAGTAGTGATATTGACCCACCACCCAAATAGTACCTGATATGTGGTCCTGTGGGGGTCCTGACCATTAAAGAATAAAAGGGACTAACAAAGTTTGTAGAGAAACAGACTACAATCTGTAATTGCAGAACTACAAAGTGCAGTGACCATTAAAACGTAGATAAAGAATAAGCAGACTATAAACTTAAAACTATAGAATATCTTGTTGGACAATTAATAACAAGTGTGTCAAACTGTGTGTGTGTGTGTGTGTGTGTGTGTGTGTGTGTGTTTTACATTAAACATTACATTAAAAGTGGTTTTTGTTTTGCAAAATGGGCTGCTGACTGACTAATCTCAACCACCGCCACACATTTCCCAGAGATATGTGTAAATATAACTTTTTTATGTCATGTCAGATTTATTTATATGGCGCTTTTTACAATGGGAGCATTATCTCAAAGCAACTTTAAAATTTTACAATATGCTACAATATCTACGGCCAATCCCAAATTGAGCCAGCCTAGGGTGACAGTGGCAAGGAAAAACTCCTTAAACATTATGAAGAAGAAACTTTGAGAGGACCAAAACTCAAAAAGGGACCCAACCTCCTTGGGTGGCGTATATGGCAAATGTAAGAATTAAACTAATTTATCTAAACAAGTAAGCCTTATAGTTTAAATAAAAGAATGTATGATATGCATATTAGTATTGTAATGTACACATGTATGTATGTATGTATGTATGTATTTAGCCTAGACTTAAAAATATGAAGTGTGTCTGAATCTTGAACTAAAGTGGGAAGTTTATTCTATAGTTGGGGGGCCATGTATGAAAAAGTCTCTCCCTCTGCTGTAACGTTTTTAATTCTAGGAACTAAAAGAAGTCCTGCACCCTGCGAATGAAGTAGATGAGCTGGATTGTACGACTCTAAGAGTTCACTTAGATAATGTGGGCCAGGCCATTTAGAGCTTTATATGTTACAAGAAGTAGTTTGTACACAATGTGGAAATTAAATGGTAACCAGTGTAGTGATGATAGAACAGGACTTATATGATATCACATTTTCTAGTTCTAATTTTCTGTGTAGAGCTGCTACATTCTGAACTAATTGAAGTTTATTTGTACATTTACTAGAGCATCCAGTAAGTAAAGCGTTGCATTAATCCAACCTTGAGGTTATAAACGCATGAACCAGTTTCTCCGCATCATTAAAAGAGATGATATTTCTAAGTTTAGCAATATTACGTTATTGAAAGAAAGCAATTTGAGTGATGTTGCTAATGTGCGAATCAAAGTAGAGATCTGAATCAAATATGACACCAAAGTTTATTATAGACAGACTGGGCAATACTGAAAAACCATCTAGATTTAGGATGGATGTAGCCAAATTGTCTCTCACAGCCTTGGGTCCCACTAATAAAACTTCAGTTTTATTTGAGTTAAGTAAGAGAAATATAAATCCAATCTTTGATTTCTTTTACACAGTCCTCGATTTTGCTGATTGTAAGGCTTCCATTTGGTTTGGCTGATATGTACAGCTGTGTATCATCTGATAGCAGTGGAAAGAAATGCCATGTTTACGAATAATTGAGCTTAGTGACAGCATGTACAGAGAGAATAATGGCGGGCCAAGCACAGACCCTTGAGGCACACCATACTTCACTTTTGAGAGCTTAGAGCATACATTATTTACGTGAACAAACTGGTACCAATCAATCAAGTAGGATTTATACCAAGAAAGTGTCAATCCCTTAACACCTACAGAATTTCCTAGTTTATTCCGTAAGACAATATGATCTTGTGTCAAATGCTGCACTTAAATCTAACAGAATAAGAAAAGAAACATATCCATTATCTGAGGACATTAATAAATTTTTGGTACCCTAATTAATGCTGTTTCAGTACAATGATGGGGCCTAAAGCCAGACTGAAATATTTCATAAATGCCATTCCTTTGGAGGTAACTGCAGAGCTGCTGATAGATGGCTTTTTCTAAGATTTTGGATGGAAAAGGTAGATTTGAAATTTTCTGTAGTTAGACATCACACAGGGGTTAAGGTTGGCTTTTTTAATCAGTGGTTTAATAATGTCACACTTAAAGGATTTGGGAACATAACCAAAGGTAAGGGATAAATTAAAAATAATTAGCAGTGGCTCTGTAATACTAGATATAAATTATTCGAGTAAACATGTAGGAATTGCGTCTAATAAACACGTTGATGACTTAGACGAGCTGATCAATGCGAATAGTTCAGTATTACTACTTGTGGTGAAAGATTCTAGTCTTGATTTACTGCTAATTAAACTGATGTCTACACTAGTGCTGCATCCTGAAGGTTGCTGAATAGTTTGGTGATGTGATGAGCATCAAGTTTTATGCCTAATGTTTTCTATCTTATCATTAAAGAAAGTCATGAAATTATTAATGTTAAAATTAAGCAGAACATGAGTCACTTTCTGTAAGGTTTATTGTTAATCTGGAGACTGTATTAAAGAGAAATCTAGTATTATTCTTATTTTTCTCAATGATTGAGGTAAAAATATGCAGTTTTATCTTTAGTGAGGGCATGCCTATACCCTGCCATGCTATCCCTCCAAGCAAGCTTAAGTACCTCCAATTTACTATGTTGCCACTTATGGGTGTGGTCATTATACCATGGTGGTAGACTTTTTTTTTTGTTGTTGTTGTTTTTTTTGTTTTGTTTTTTTCCCTTTTTCCCCCCTAATGTGTTTGACCCTAGCAGAAGCAACTATATCCAAGGTTGACCGAAACACACATTATAATTGGTCGTTTACACGCTCAAGATGATTGGGCTTCGTAGGTGTATTAAACTTTAAGTCTGGTAGGTTATTAATAAACACAGCTGGAGTAACAGATGTACTGTAATAGTTATTTTGTCCCATTCCTCCATGCAGATCTCCTCTAGAGTAGTGATGTTTTGGGGCAACACGGACTTTCAACTCCCTCCGCAAATTTTCTATGGGGCTGAGGTCTGGAGACTGGCTAGGCCACTCCAAGACCTTGAAATGATATTTACTGAGCCACTCCTTCTTTGCTCGAGCAGTGTGTTTGGGATCATTGTCATGGTGGAAGACCCAGCCACGTTCCACCTTCAGTGCTCTCACTGATGGAAGGAGGTTTTGGCTTAAAATCTCACGATAGCCCCGTTCATTCTTTCCTTAACACGGATCAGTCGTCCTGTCCTCTTTGCAGAAAAACAACCCCAAAGCATAAGATTTTCACCCCCATGCTTCACAGTAGGTATGGCACAACTCAGAATTCTTCTTCCTCCAAACACGGCGAGTTGAGTTTTTACCAAAAAGTTCTTTTTTAGTTTCATCTGATCACATGATCTTCTCCCAATCTTCTTCTGGATCATCCATATGCTCTTTGGCAAATTTCAGACTGACCTGGACATGTACTGGCTTAAGCAGGGGGACACAACTGGCACTGCAGGATCCGAGTCCCCCTCGACGTAGTGTGTGTTTACTGATGGGTAGCCTTGTTACTTTGGTCCCAGCCTCTCTGCAGGTCATTCATCAGGTCTCTCCGTGTAGTTCTGGGATTTTTGCTCACCGTTCTCATGATCATTTTGACCCCATGGGATGAGATCTTGCGTGAAGCCACAGATCAAGAGAGATTATCAATGGTCTTGTATGTCTTACACATTTGCTCCCACAGTGGATTTGATTCACACCAACCTGCTTGCCTATTGTAGATTCACTCTTCCCAACCTGGTGTAGGTCTACAATTGTCTTCCTGGTGTCCTTTGACAGCTTTTTGGACTTGGCCATGGTTGAGTTTGGAATCTGACAATTTTCTTTTATACAGATAACAAGGTCAAACAGGTGCCATTAATACAGGTAACGAGTGGAGGACAGAAGAGCTTCTTAAAGAAGTTGTTGCAGGTCTGTGAGAGCCAGAAATCTTGCTTGTTTGTTGGTGACCAAATACTTATTTTCCACCATGATTTATAGTTAAATTCTTTAAAAATCCTAAAATGTGATTTCCTGGATTTATTTTTCTCATTTTGTCTCTCATAGTTGAAGTGTACCTATGATGAAAATTACAGACCTCTCTCATTTTTCCAAGTCAGAGAACTTGCACAATCAGTAACTGACTAAATACTTTTTTACCCCACTGCATTTCATCCGATCTAATACAAGTTTCAGTAAAACAAAGCACGTGTAAGTGTTTATCAGTGATCATTTAATTTACAATCATTGCTTTGTTTGTAAGTGGTCTAATGTTAAGTAATCCTAGCTTTAGTCTAACGTTGCTGTTTCTATGGGAGCTATCTGTGATTATATTAATGAGATTATAAAAACAGACTTTTTCAGTGCGTTCACGTTTAGGACAGATGTGGGTAACAGACACAGTTTCAATAACGTGAGTTCTGGGTGCATGGCTACCTGCAGACAGTTGATTAAGCCTGACCGTCTGCTGCCTGGCTCTGGAAAGTCAGCTCCTAACTAACCCTGGGATAAGACTATGGGCAATGTTGCAGGAGATGAGAGCTGCAGCCTCCCGAGTGGGAAGGACACTGTCCCATCCTAAAAAGCCAGGCTTGCCCTCAAAGGTTGTCCAACTATGTGTAAAGCCCATGTTGTTTTCAGAGCACCACTTGGACAGCAAACAGTTCACCATAACCTGCTGTTGGGTTGGTCATCCCTCCGCGATGGCATGGGGGGAAAGCACACTACTGCATCGGATATCACCTTTGCAGCTCTAACCACCTTTACAGTTTAGCCTTAGTCACCTCTGACTGGCGAAGCCATATATCATTAGCCCCTACATGAACGACTATCCTAGAGAATATATGACTATCGAGCTCACTAAGGATTACTGCAATGTCTGGCGCACTGGCTTCCGGGATGCATGTAACCCTAGCTGCTGGTATCCCTAAAGGGGTAGCTAATTTCATGTGTTGTAAAATGTAGTCACTTATGACCAGGGCTTTTTCAACAGGCTGCTCAGTGGGTGTATCACTGAGGACATAAACCTGTTGGAAATGTGAACATCTAAAGAGTGGCACATTGATGGGCTAGCCTTACAACTACGTCAACGAACCGTCACCCACTTGCCCTGCTGCGAGGGTGCTGCCGGAGTGGGGGCACTAAGTACACCTGTATCATTCAGATCTGCTAAGCTAGAAGCTGAGCTAGCCTTCTCGAACGTCTGGATGCACGCCCCTAAAACTACAACCTTCTCTGTCAGACTAGCTACAAGAATACACCTATCACAACAAAATTTAAACTTATGACCGAGGAAGAATAGTTGAACATGCCACATCGGCACAGGGAACAAGCGCAGGAGAAGCCATGTTAACATAATTAATTAATTAAAGGTTTGGGTAATGTTGTGTGGTGCCAATTGAAGATGTGATTCAGCAGATGGTCCGCTGCAGCCGATGGCCTAATGCACTTCTTGATTAAAGCGTCGATGGAAAGTCAATATCACAGTAGTTACCCAGAGTTCTATGACATTTACAACGGTATCACAACACTCTTCACTGCCACAACTTCAGCACGCTGCTTCCAATACGAATTTCTCTACAGTTGCATGCAAATTCATGCTCGTTCATACTAGTGGGTTAAAGGTTGCTGACGTGAATCTAGATTTTTGCCGTGTTTGTGTCTAGTTCTGTCTAGTTTTTTCAAGTATTTTTTGAAGTACCAGATACTGCTGAAGGAACTGAATTTTGACAGGTTGTGATTTTGGATTAAGTCAGACAGTCATGCAACTAAAATGACTGTTACGTCAGGTCTGTGCAAGCTTTAGGAGCCAGTCATTCAAATTTGACTTGTCGCTCTGTCTCCATAGTCATGGTTTGTGTCAGTTTTTAAATTGGTAATTATTTTTCTTCAGTTGCTTTGTTGCATACATGCATCATTGTATAAACTGGCCTTTCGACAACATTGTAATTAGGCACATTTAAAGGTATTAATAGTGGGGATAGGAAAGTGAATTCCCTTCTTTTTCCAGACATGTCTGCCCTTACTCTGCTTGATCACCGTTTGGCATAATTTTTCTTGGTATGGCTAATATCTCATGACTGATATCTTGGATTGGAATCTGGAAATTGAAAGGGTCATGGAAAAGCTTGGACATCTTCCATTTGTCTGTCTTTGAACTATTGCTATTAAGAAGAGAGGCCACACAAGAGGACCCTAGAACACCTAGAGAATATTGGTATTGACAGGTAGTCACAGACTCCATTTAAACAAGGTTTTTTGTTTGTATCTTACGCATTTATATCAGATTTTAATCTGACTGTTCAAATGATTTCAGGAGGAGGTGTGAGCCTCCTTGAAGTTAGAGAGGTACAGATTCCAGTTTATTTCTTCAGGAACCGATTCTAATACCTGAACTCTCCAAGTTGAGTTTTTACCAAAAAGTTCTTTTTTAGTTTCATCTGATCACATGATCTTCTCCCAATCTTCTTCTGGATCATCCATATGCTCTTTGGCAAACTTCAGACGGACCTGGACATGTACTGGCTTAAGCAGGGGGACACGACTGGCACTGCAGGATCCGAGTCCCCCTCGACATAGTGTGTTACTGATGGTAGCCTTGTTACTTTGGTCCCAGCTCTCTGCAGGTCATTCATCAGGTCTCTCCGTGTAGTTCTGGGATTTTTGCTCACCGTTCTCATCATTTTGACCCCATGGGATGAGATCTTGCGTGGAGCCCCAGATCAAGAGAGATTATCTGTGGTCTTGTATGTCTTACAATTGCTCCCACAGTTGATTTATTCACACCAACCTGCTTGCCTATTGTAGATTCACTCTTCCCAGCCTGGTGCAGGTCTACAATTGTCTTCCTGGTGTCCTTTGACAGCTCTTTGGTCTTAGCCATGGTTGAGTTTGGAGTCTGACGATTTTCTTTTATACAGATAACGAGGTCAAACGGGTGCCATTAATACAGGTAACGAGTGGAGGACAGAAGAGCTTCTTAAAGAAGTTGTTACAGGTCTGTGAGAGCCAGAAATCTTGCATGTTTGTTGGTGACCAAATACTTATTTTCCACCATGATTTATAGTTAAATTCTTTAAAAATCCTAAAATGTGATTTCCTGGAAAAATTATGCCAAACGGTGATCAATACAGATCCGATATTTGTGGTTTTATTAAATTTAAAGTTTATTAAATGCTTAATTTCTCATTATTATTTCTAACATGAGGTTGTAACTAAAGCTAAAGAGTTTTTTGTTTTTTATGCACTGTAGGTTTATTATACATTATATCGGTTGTGATGGTTATTATGTTTAGAGTGAGGTGAAAAAAATTAAAGAAAAAAATATTAATAGACATATTTTGGAAGATTTTTTTTTACATTCAATCATGTGTTAGTTAGTTTTACATCAAACATTTATATACAAGAAAATCTTCTTTATATACAAGAAAACTATAAGCCAGCTTTTCCCACAATAGTTCACTTCAGCAGTGAGCAGTGAAACAAATCGTGATACAGGTGTCAGGAGCACATTTTCTTACTTCTTGCTAATTTTATGACTTGGGATTTTTCTTTAGGATAATTACAGCCTAATAATGTGCAATTTTAGATTTACCAAATTTTTTGCCCAGGAGTGTATACACTGCCCGGCCAAAAAAAAAAATTACTGCCTTGGTGATTATGTTTCAGCTGGCAACAAGTTATTTAACCCTAACTGATGCAGTGAGTAGCTTCTTATTTGTTAAACTACCATGTCGAAAGACAGATCCTGTGGTCGTGGGAAATATGTTAATCAGTTTCAGAAGGGTCAAAGAGTCCAGACCTGAACTCCGTTGAGAATCTTTGGGATGTGCTGGAGAAAACTTGGGGTAAAAATTAATGCAACTCTGGACATTGCTTCTGCAATATCACAACATTTATTTTTGTCCAGAGTTGCATTCATTTTTCCACAAGATCTTGAATTGATTTCGCCCAAGGAGGTTGGGTCCCTTTTGAGTCTTGGTCCTCCCAAGGTTTCTTCCTAGAACTAGGAAGTTTTTCCTTGCCACTGTCGCCCTAGGCTTGCTCAATTTGGGATTGGACGTAGTTATTAGGAGATAATCTAAACTTGTAAAGTTGCTTTGAGACAATGCTCCATTGTAAAAAGCGCTATATAAATAAATCTGACTTGACTTGACATGATGGGACATTTGGACCACTGCACAAAGTCTTCTCCAACAAATGAGAAGCTACTGACTGCCTCAGTTAGGGTTAAGTAACTTGTTGCCAGCTGAGGGGATGATGGGGTCCCCTGATGTCTGGCTAAAGGAATGAGGGCTGGAACTGTTGCCTGAAGAAATGTAGAGCAACTGCAGCTAAGACTGATATCACTTGTGTATCAGCCAGGTCCAGCAAATCCAGTTTGTTAATAAGGTCAGTATTGGTGCATTGTTATCTGTGAACTGTGCATGAAAGAAAATCTGAGGCAGAGGAGAGAGGGCCGTGGGTGGTTTGTACTATCACAGTGTTGTCTCCGTGAGACCTTGTTTTGTTTCAGATGCGAAAACCTAACACCAAAACCAAACTAAACCGCCATGGTCACACAATAATTTTTTTTTCCAGTGTATTATGATTTTATCCTGTAGACAAATAATTTTGCAAGCAGTTTGTTGAACTTTGCCATTCAAATCCCTGACCAACAGGGCTATTGCTTTGGCCACAGTGATGGGAAGTAGTGGGGCTTTGTATAGTATTTGTGTATATTAAAAATGAGGAAGTCCTGACTGTAACCCTGTGTAAGCATGACATTTTATATATCACGTTCCAATCCAGTTTTAAAATGGTTCATAAATGCAAGGCAGCCTGATACGCAGTCAGTGTTGACATGGATTTCATGGTATATCTTTGTGGCTGTTTTATTTTTTTATTATTATTATTATTATTATTTTTTTTTTTGCTGTTTGTTTGACAAAACAATGCATGACAGAACTAACAGGACAGAACACAGCAGGGCAATGACAGTACATACAGTACAGTAGGAGAGTTTCAATGACCAGTAACTGTTCTAGTTTTATAGGTCAATTTTTTTTATAGTTTTCAATATGAAAAACTTTTTTGTTTGTTTGTTTGTTTTTGTAGGATTTGATTTAACATGTGTAAATTAACCAATTTCCATTTAACATGTGTAAATTAACCAACCGAATTTACCAATTATCCTAGCATGCTTGTAATATTATTGTAACATAACTTGCTTAATATTAATATTTCAGAGTACTAGATGATGAATTAGTATATTGTACTACTGTATTAGACTTAGTACATACCTAGATTTGCAGGCACCACACCCCACGCAGACACACACAGCAGTTCCATTGAGCAGCTTTATTGCAAGCTTTCTATCCATAAAACTCCAGTGATGTATGGCAGTATATTCCTAAAGTTGTAACACGCTTTTGCTTTTCATATCCCCGCTCCTTTGGAGCAGAAATTAATCTAGTAGTACACCTTTATAATGCTTCATTCTCACCCCACAATTGCTAGCCAAGGCTTTGCTAACAACATCAGAATGGGTGAATGTTTGCATTGCTAATATTCCGGCCCTGCCTCGGTCCCACCTTGTTTGCACCATGACATGAACTGCAAATGTATAGTGTGACCACTGCTTTAGACATCTGAACCTGGCTGCTGCAGCAACTTCAGAAACAACGCCAAATAAATACGCGCCGTGAGAGCTCTGGAGGTTCTACTCAGCAGGCACTGAATGCCATTTCACTGTCATTTTCAAGGCTAAATTTACACAATTACTTTCAAATGTGCTTATGATGTAAGAAAAATTTTATTGATACAAATATATTGATGATGGTAAGACAAATGGCACAGTTCAACTCTAGAATCAGCCACTAATAGCGTTTTATTTCATCTGTTGTCAGAAATCCTTGTTAAAGGTTACTCAGTTGCTGCTTGTTACTTAATGTCCAAAGGTACATCGTTTAAAACGATAACACATCAAAAACTTTTTCAGACCTCATTATAGTAATATGGTCAACCCCCCTTATCTGAATGTACTTCACTCCTGGAAATGCTTCTTATAATAAATAATCAGATAACTGGAGCTCTTTCTCCAGTAATTTCTTCTAGGATATCCATACCTCATTTTTCATATTTAATGCTTCATACTTGCACACACTCTTCTTAATTTTTCTGTCACGCATACTTTCCTGCTAACTGTGTGTCTGTGTTCATGTGCTTCATGTTCTCTGCTCAGGTTACGTCCAAGTGAGTATTTGTTGCTGCAAGTTCATGAGTGTAAATATGACTGTGAAATGCCCTCTGCTGCCCCATAGTGAAATTCTTCACCATTTTATGAAGAATCATTGTTCAAAAGAAAATGTGTAGCTGCTTATTGATAGGAAGGAAATGGATGCTGCAGGTGGAGGCAAAATTGCCATCTGTATCATTTTTTTTTTTTCTATTTTTGAAACATTTTATTGCCTTACTGCATGTAGATTGTTATTGAGTTTCATTATAAGCTTTAACTTTAACTAAAACTTTTAAATACGTAAAGCACTTTGAGGTTTTGTCTTATATGAAGAAAAATAAGAAAAGATGTGAAGTTAACAAGTTTGTGCATTTTTTAGATGATTGTGAGTTTTAATTCTGATGATTCTAATTCAAAATTAGCCATGGCCAGGAGTCCCATGAAAATATAGTTTGTCCTCGTTTCTGGGTTTTCTGATGAGAGTTGTCTCTTATCAATCTGAATACAGCTCCTAAATACAGACTAAGGCTACAGGGACTAAGGCTACATGTTATGATATTTCATATACAGCAGTTAAAGGTATGCCGTATGGCTTCATGTATGTTGAAGGGCGCACACATGTTCCCTCACCCTTTCGATTGCTAGTTGACAAGTAGCAGGGAAGACTCAGGAAACAGATGAAAATGGACTACAAGAAAATTTGACAAAAAAATTGAGAATTTAAATAACAGAAAATTACCTCAAATACTCATTTTGATTTGTTAGAGCAAAATAACAGAGAACTATCTCAGTCCAGAGTTAACTCTTTGCCTTGTCTGTGTCTCTTATTTTGTATGTGGCATTTGTATAATGGTTTTATTTTAATTTACATGAAGTAATAGCTTTTGCTAGGGTAACTCTCAATGCTTAGACATAGAAAATACTTTCAAAAATGCTTTTATACAATGAATGAATGAAGGAATAAATAAATAAATACAGTACATACAAACATTGAGGGTCAAGGGGTGGGTCCAGGGCCTATTCCAGAAACACTTGGTGCAAGGCAGGACTACACCCTGGACAGGGCCAGTGCATGACAAGCAGCAACTCATTTATACTTCAATCAATATTTACTAATCAAATCAATATTTACCAATCACATCCAAGTTATTCCTGACAAAGTCACAAATAAGTGCCATTCTAAGCAACTCAGCTTAAAATACAGACTTGTTGATTAAGGTTTTTGGTTAATTTTGATAGAATACATAGGAGATGTAGGAAGAAAAGTGTATAAAGTATCGTTAAAAATTATTTTGCTTGATTTAGTAAACTGGCACAGGACAGTCACTGCATTAATGTCCCCGTTTGTGTTGTATCAAGAAACAGAATGAGATCTACAGATTCAGATAGATATACAGACTACATTGTGGTAATCTGCTTGCAGTGCACACACAATAATGCGGTCACACACTGCTTGCAGGAAGCTGAAATTTTTTTTAAAGCAATACACATCTGAGACTAAGGAACTTTGACCACAGTTTACGTTTGTTTCATCTCTTTAGTATTCAAGTCAATTCTCAAGGTAATAGACTGTACATGTTCTGTTCCTCTGGCTGTAGTTTCCTGTGCTTTAAAGGCTCTGAAGTACCTTATGTTTTAAAAAAATCCTCCAGAGATTTTCAGATATATCAGTGGAAAAGGGGGTAGCATTGTTCCATCTGATTTACTTTCCTCCCCTTTCTGTTTGATGTTATATCTTTTGCTCTTTTTGTTACTCCATTTAGGTAACCACTTGGTTTCAGAGCTTCTGAAATATTTGCACTCTGTCTTTTAACTCCGTTCTGGTCAGCACATGCTTAGCCCTTGAGAGTTGCATTTCAC